>CAXIPT010000001.1:12891216-12903666 GCA_964030475.1 Tethya wilhelma | reverse complement strand
TTTTTTTTTTTTTTTTTTTTTTTTTTTTTTTTCACGAGAGTATAAAAGAAACATTACTCATGATGGTGTACACAGAGTATTCGAAATAGCAATATATTCACAGTAGATTGTAATGTCTTTTTTAGACATGAGAAATCAAAAATAAATTAGAGAAATAGCATACAGCCACAGAGTTATGCTGCCATGTTATGACTGAAAATTACTGAATGAATGTACAATTATTGTACAATGTCATGTCACAATAATAATAATTATTATTATACTTGATATAAACATATCAATTTGCAGTTGGCTGCAATATAACAAAGATTAATAGAAGTGACATGGCGAGTTAGCCATTGAAAGATGGTTATTCATATGAGGTGAATTTTTTTTTTTTTTTTTTTTGGTCCGATAGCAAGAAGCTAATAGCAGGACTTAAAAATAATAGAATATAGTTACTTTATAGTACGACATTGAGAGAAAAGCATCACTTATGATGCATTGTGTACACAAAGTATGAGAATTTGTGATAAATATTATGATAGTGATATCTTTTTTTTGTTTTACATGAGAGTATAAAAGAAACATTACTCATGAATCAGATGGTGTACACAGAGTATTAGAAATAACAATTCACAATTGAATATTAAGATTGTGCTGAATATCAATTTGCTGGTCCGATAGCAAGAAGCTAAGGGGACCTAATAATTATTATAGAAAGGCATCACTTAAGATGCATTGTATACACAAAGTGTGAAAATTTGTGATTAATAATAATTATTATGATGGTGATATCTTTTTTTTTTGTTTTGTTTTATGAGAATATAAAAGAAACATTACTCATGATGGTGTACACAGAGTATTAGAAATAACAATAAATTATACTCACAGTATATAGATTGTAATGTCTTTTTTAGACATGAGAAATCAAAAATAAATTAGAGAAATAGTATGCAGCCACAGAGTTATGCTGCCATGATATATATGACTGAAAATTACTGAATGAATGTCATGTCACAATGAAAATATTATACTTGATATAAACATATCAATTTGCAGTTGGCTGCAATATAACAAAGATTAATAGAAGTGACATGGCAAGTTAGCCATTGAAAGATGAGTATACATATAATAATTATATGAGGTGAATTTTTTTTTTTTGGTCCGATAGCAAGAAGCTAATAGTAGGACTTAAAAATAATACAGTATGACATTGAGAGAAAAGCATCCCTTATGATGCATTGTGTACACAAAGTATGAGAATTTGTGATAATTATTATGATGGTGATATCTTTTTTTGTTTTTTATGAGAATATAAAAGAAACATTACTCGTGATGGCATACACAGAGTATTAGAAATAACAATATATTCACAGTAGATTGTATACTGTCTTTTTTAGACATGAGAAATCAAAAATAAATTCAGAGTTATGCTGCCATGTTATGACTGAAATTTACTGAATGAATGTACAATTATTGTACAATGTCATGTCACAATAATACTTGATATAAACATATCAATTTGCAGTTGGCTGCAATATAACAAAGATTAAAAGAAGTGACATGGCNTGCTTCAGATAGTGATGGAAGCTCACACAGAATTGAGCCATACTTTATGAACAATCTGCTGGAAGTGACAGCTGTGGAGACTCTGGAGATTCATCTGACGAAGATGCAAGACAGGATAGGCTAGGAAGCACTGATTGGTGAGTCTATCAGCTATAATTTTCATACATTCTGTTTAATTTTATGTGGACAAATTCAATAGCTCAGGTGGCAGTGTGGGCCGGGCACTGTGTTCAGTACAATGTTGACTGTCTGTGCTGCAAAAAAACCTCTGTGACAAGATGGAAGCTGAATCAGACACAGTCAATTGTATAATCGAACATGAGGTGTTTGGTGCTGTATACCTTAATGTTTGGGTCAGTATACAAAGTTGCTTCTTCACCTATCGATATCTGTGACTGTCAGTGGTGACCCTGACATGAGTGAGTTAACCAAAATAGTATTATTATAGCTATTGTACATTAATTAACTGCTTTTCATTATCTTTTCAGGCAATATAGGTTTACTGCTTACTGACAGCTAACCTACTCTGCTCGAGGTGGTTAGGAAGGACAGAACGAGTTACGCTACCTGTCTCAAAAATATCTAGCTATACTAATGGGCTTTATATTGGATTCAAGTACCCACCACTAACAACTGAACAGTGACACCATCCAAACTTTTCATCATGCACATGTCTCACAACCTGAACAATGGCCCAAATTGTTCAAATGAGAATCTGATAATTACAAATTTAATGTCGTGACTTTTGATGGCAGTAGGCTTATCAACCTGAGGTCCCTCCTACTGGCTACTAAGAGGAGCTGGGGTCAAAGTGGTTTGATACTGATTCCCTCTGTACATCGTCTAATGGTTGCTTTCATATAGGTATATCAACATATTCTGCAACAGAACGCACATCTGGCTTAATTTTTACCTACAGACCTATAAGTAATAATATTATGTCCATTAGAGTGGATTAGCACTGACTTTAAATTCTATAACAAAAAAAGTTTCAACATGTAATGCTATATACGTCATGCTACACATACCAACAAAACTGATTTAATTTTGTCCTGCTGCTGGTTTGAAACCTTCCTTTCCGGCTGGGGTAACTTAAACTCCAGTATCACATTGGAGATGGGATGCTGCTTCCTCAGATGCTATACTTGTCTCTTGTGCGGGTTCTGGTTCATGATCCAGTGATCCAGTTAGTAGTAGACATTGTCACAGTAATACCAGCTTGAAACTTGAATGCTATTTTTAATTCTGTCCTGTATCCATGATCTACTAGGCTTACCCTCTCTCTCTCTTCATAAGCAGCTCTGAGTCTGCCACTATTTGGCTTTGAACCATCATGGATATAGGTGGCCTGTTTGATGATTTCTTTCGATAACTGAAGTCAGTACTACAGGCAGAGCCTTCTCAAACTTGGTCCTGCACTAGATACTTGGTGGACCTCTGGAATATAGTTGGAATGGCATCAGATTTATGTCTTCTTCTCTTCTGCATGCCCCTCAGATCTAGAGAAGTCAGGCAACCTCAAAATGGTCTCAGGCCGGACCTGACCAATTTACTCTTGTTCTCTGTATTTTTTTCGCCCATTTGCAACGTATAACAGGATCTTTGGGAACTTAAAAAAAGTGACATCTTCACAATATGTGTTAGAACATCCTGCAGCAACTCAGCGCTTCACTATGGGGGCTAGAAAACAGCCACCAGGCTATGCTTTGTGCTTCTTTGCGCTGAACTCGTTCCCCCCGTGACGTCACACGTAAACCCCGCCCATCAAGGAAATACATTGCAATCTCATTTTGCAGTGATTTTTCTTGGGGTTATTGTCCACTATAGGCTTGAAATTAAAAAAAACAAGCCTGATATTCCAAATGTACACCACCTGAGCTACAGTTTGATACCAAAAAATAATTTTTTCAGTTTTTCATGTCAGCCCCCCTTTAAGTGTGCTTGTACAGATGTGACACTTTAGGTATGTTCACCTTGTCTGCACACATGAGCTTAAAGAAACTGTCTCACTATAGTATATAAGCGCTGTTTTGTTACTAAAAATAAAATGCGTGACGTTTTATAATGTTTTATGCCGTTTCATGCCGTTTTAAGAGCTTTTGTGATATTTTTTGTTTTGTTTATCTATTGCGCGATGTACCAATTCAGGCTACTAGCTTTGTGTACCTATATTGTGCACTTGTCAACAAAAACGTCATAAAACGTCATGCATTCTATTTTTAGTAACAAAACAGTGCTTATATAGTGACACAGTTCCTTTAAATGTATGACTTAATGTCTGCATAGGAGCACTACAATGTAATTGATCATTTCAACTTCAAGATGCTCTTAAAATGTGATTGGGCTCTCTCTTCTTTTTTTTCAGTTTTTGAGCGTATAGTTTGACTGTGTTTGTTGCTGATGCATATGGGCTGGCTGGCTCAGCTGACTGACACTTAGGCCCAGATAGATTCTGGTGGCATTGTTTTGAGCAAATAGGTAGCTGAAAGCAAAGAGAATTTTCTGGAAAAATAAGCATAATCATGCTAGCATCTCATACAGATAAAAGATTCTAGCATCTACACGTACTGAGTGGCAGAGTGTATATACTAGCAGATCGAGCTACTAGTAGGCTTGAAGACAATGCTAAACTGTCTGTAAATGCCTCAGTAAATGAGAATTGTAGTTTTTGTCTATTTTGCCTACAGCAACTATTGACCTAACTTTCTTTTCATCAAGGAACTCGTCACTCACAGAATCACATTAGCACAATTGAAGCAAAATAGGTGGAGTTTGAGAAGAAAAATAGATGTTCTTCTAGAAAAGAAAAATAGGAACCAAAGAAACATAATTTACATTATTTTGACAATCCTCTAGATCTATACATTTGAGTATAATATACCAGCAAGAGTGCAACAACATACATACAGTATTGCATCCACTTTTGACTGAATGACATCACAACCTGTGTAAGTTAAGTGGGTGTCAAATGTGAATTTGCTAGCTGGTGTAGCACCTGCCTTTGCTTTGATGATATTCACAGTTGACACTCACTTAACTTACACAAAAATGTGCCGTCATTCAGTCAAAATGTGTATGCAATACTTCATGTATGTTAATAGCTACACTCTTGATACTGTACATCAGGAAAATTTCACGGGAGAGTTAAGTCCATGTGCATAGATATCATTGGCCCATTACATAGTTTGAGCATACTGAGTGTTTACAGTAAATGATTTGCCAAGATACTTTGTGACTAGGTCGAGACATAATCGCTTCTTCTTATACTTATTTCTGAATCACTAGTCAAATTTTTTACTTAGATAATTATGTTTCGGTCGCTAGTATACTCAGCAGATCATCATCAGTGAATATTATGGTGGCGACACTACTGGACTGTCTGTCAGTCTCTTTTGGCCCTCTGAGACTTCTTCTGGCTCAGCTGAGGCCAAGTACTCTCTGATTAGCAAGTCCAAGAAGAGGAAGATGAGAAGACAGAAGAAGAAGAAGTTAATTGAACCACCTGCTGCTGCAGCAGTGAATACCAGTCCTGTGCTTGTGAGCCGTGATGTTCCTGATGCTCTGAGTCATTCTTCTCCTGAGGCTTGTTCTCAGCTGTTTTAGTGCAGTGGTGAGGCCTTGGCCTCTCAGATATGTCCCTCTCCTGATGCTCATAGTGTGTCTCCCCTGCCTCAGTGCAGTGGTGAGTCTCAGAGACATTCGACCTCTCATAATGTTTCTCCCATGCCTCAGTGCAGTGGTGAGTCTCGGAGTCATTCGACCTGCTCTCCTGAAGCCTGTAGTGCTTCTCCTCTGCCTCAGTGCAGTNAGTTAAAGTTGGCTCAATGCCTTTAGTTTGTCTGGTAATCGCGTTCAGTCAAGTAAGTCAGTTAGGAAGGAAGGAAGGAAGGAAGGAAGGAAGAAAGGAAGGGGAACAAAATTGCACTCTTGTGGCTTCTCGCCAGCGCTCTCTCCAGAGTGCTCTAGAAACTTTCTGCCAGTTTTCTTGGTTAATACAGTAAGTAAACTGTCTGGGAGAGGCTATAAAATGCATTTGAAGGCTTAGCCTTGTTTCTCTGAAAGTTTATAAGCATGAACATCTTGTATTGTGTCCGATTGTGTCAATGGGACAGTTGGCCCATTCCTACCGTACGTATGATAAGTTAAGTGGGTACCGGTGTCAAATGTGAATGCCTTTGTTTTGATGATATTCACAGTTGACACTCACTTAACTTACACAAAATGTGACATCATTCAGTCAAATGTGTAAGGTAAACCGGGGTAATTCGGGACGCGGGGTCATTTGGGACACTTCCGGGTTGTACCTCCTCCAGGCTGAAAACAAGGAAAGCTACCAGGATGGCTTGGTGTCACATTTATAGGGACACACCCTAGCTACAATGTACCAAAGACTCACACTGGTTGCAACTCTGCTTCGTAGTTAAACAGTTGTTTTTCCTGGGTACCTCTTACGCAAAATTGACCGTTTACCGATAAAAACATTACAATGTTTAATTTTTAGGACAGAAAACTACTAAGCATTCGACCAAAAGAGTTTCTACATATAATACATTATCTTCTCTACCTGATATCACAAATTTATGTTCATAGCTACTGCACACGAAGAGTTAGCAGCGTCAATAGCGAGCACATCCATAGAAGGTGGGCGGGGCTGTTAGGGAGAATCAGCTATTATTCCTCTCCACCGTGTGATACAGCTCTACAATCTCTTCATACATACATCTATAGCTTAATTTCATCTTCTTACACATATTCTGGTACTAAATGACCAAATTATAAAAATAGAATCACATACACAGCACTTTTAATAATATTTTTCTATTAATTTCTGTATACTTCCAATAAACTTGGTCACATGATGAAGATGAATTTGTTTCAAGCTCGACTTTCAGTCCAGGTAAGTTGAAGGGAGTCTGAAGTGCCTGATTCTTTGTTTTCACTGCTTTGAATCACTCCAATCCTGACAAATGGCATGCGTCCCAAATTACCCCGCACGCTTATTATTTCGCTAAATTAGAGAGCGGTTAGTTAAACTGCTCACTGCACACAAAGTACTAGGCCCAGCAACTTCAGGTTTGCATTTCTAAAACTAGATACATTATAGTTTAGTTCTGCAGTATTAGTTTCCAGATAAGTCTGCTACTGCCAAAATAAAACTAGACATAAATTGGAAGACCGAAAGAGTGTCCCAAATTACCCCGTTTTACCTTATGCAATACTTCATGTATATTGCTGCGTACTCTTCTTGATAGCTACAGTGCTTCCAACGTAGTCAGGGAAATTCTTGTTTCTCTACATTTTTTGATCTCTAACAAACCATATTCAAGTTAGCTGCAGTTTGATTATACAAACATAAACAAGAGTCACTTGGGATGTTTTGACAGGAATATGGGGGCGTGGCACCACTTCCTGTGCGTGATATGGCTTCATTTCTTGCAGTGGTTTTCAAAATTGCTTAGGCACATTACTGCTTCGAGTTAAGAAAAAAGCTTTGAACCATGGGTAGGCACTGCATTGAGCTACCTTTTGGTATAAGTCCCGTCTTTTAACTCCAAAGTATACTTGCGCACTTTTGCAAAAACCTTTTTTTGAGGTGCAAAATGCTTAGGCACAATACAGCCGAACTAAGCTCCGTTAAGAGAAAATACTGCAAACATGCATTCTAAGTGCACGCAGTTTCATGGCTATCTACTTTGTTTTGTGAGATAATTTTGCATAGCTTCAAAATGCTGCAGGAAAGTCAAAAAAGTCAAAAATTTACTGCAAAATTGACCACACCCACCAAAATTTTGTATTGCTGTGATACTAAAAAAAAATTTATTTTTTTTTCATTTTCCAAGTTTTTAAGAGGTTTCAAGGTTATCTGAAGGTAATTGAGTCACTAAAAACTAATATAAGTACAAAATAAAAATTTCCCTGACTACGTTGGAAGCACTGTACACTCTTGATACTGTACATCAGGAAAATTTCACGGGAGAGTTAAGTCCATGTGCATAGATATCATTGGCCCATCACATAGTTTGAGCATATCGAGCGTTTACAGGAAATGATTTGCCAAGATACTTTTGTGACTAGGTCGAGACATAATCGCTTTTTCTTATACTTATTTCTGAATCACTAGTCAAATTTTTTACTTAGATAATTATGTTTCGGTCGCTAGTATACTCACTCAGCAGATCATCATCAGTGAATATTATGGTGGCGACAGGAAGTGATGATGCTTAACACAATGAGCAAATAGCTAGGTGGGTGGGGTATGTACTATAGGAGGTGGGGCTGCACGATCATTACACAGTATGATACAGAACATGGAAAAGTCAATGATCGAGTGATGGCTGGTGTTAAGGATGTGTTGGTCTTGAGATCAGATTCTCATATTCAAGAGGCACATTTTCTTGATCCCTGTGGATGGTGTTTGGTGTCTTTTTGATCGTAATTGCCTCCTCTATTCTTCTTGAAGTGTCGTCTCGAGGTTGGTCTAGGATATCAACACTCGTCCAGTCGACTGGGTGGTCATCTGTCCAGCAATGTTCGGCAAAGGCAGAGCTGTTGAAGTCACTGTTCTTCATGGCATATTTGTGTTCTGTCAACCTCTGGCCTAGCTTTCTACAAGTCTGGCCAGAGGTTAACAGAACACAAACGTGCTGTGAAGAACAGTGACTCCAACAGCTCTGCCCTCGCCGAACATTGCTGGACAAATGACCATTGCGAGTGTGGAGATCCTAGCCCAACCTCGAGATCATGCTTCAAGAACAATAGAGAAGGCAATTTTTGATCAGAAAGTCACCAAACACCATCCACACAGACCAAGGAAACACACCTCCTGAATATGAGAAGCTGATCTCGAGACCAACACATCCTTAACACCAGCCATCACTCAATCATTGTCCTTTCTGTTTTCTCTATCATATTGTGTATTGTTTATAAACCCTACCCCATATCTTACATTCTCCACCTACCTATCATTTCCTGTCACCACCATATTCACTGATGATATGGTCTTCTGAATATATACTATGTACCAACATTTGATTAGTAGGCCTACATGCTACTGTTTAGAATTGAGCAATCCATTTTATGAGCATTATATATAGCATGGTGTATAGCAGAGAATTGTATGTTTAGCGAAATAGCAAGTTCACAAGTTCTCAGGCTAGGCTTTAAATTGCTTCCCAGGTTTTTGTTGCATAAAGTAATGGAGCATTTCTGTTTATGAGCATTTCTTCAGGTTTGAATAGTCCTGCGTGGCTTATGAGGATCTGTTGCTTAATTGTACTAGGCTGTAATTCTGATCGTGCTAGCCACAAACTTTTACTACAAAAGCAGATTTTTCAACAGTCGATAAGTGTCTTTTTCAGTGTAATAAGACAAATTTAAAATATCTCCATAGTGAGAACAGCTTAAGGAGGGAGTGATCAGTGGGTGGGGAATGAATGATATCATGATCAGTAGAAGTAAAAGTGAGAAAATGGTTTTCAATTAGTAGATGGAGTGGATTTAGCCTGTCCAAACATGTATATAGGATACTGAACCAGTAGATCTGGCGCTGTCTTTTGGATGGGACAGCATCTTGAAACAAGCTGGCCCAATGGAGACAAGACCTACCTGTCCCAACCAAAAGACCCAGTACCAGATCTACTGGCAGAGTGGGCAGGGTTCCAGATGCAGTAGCTATTAAATATGTACTGTCTGTCTGATGAGTACAGCTTCCTGTATGACTGGTCATGTATTCTCTTGGGATTCCAAGAATCTTGACATCAAATCGGTCAATCCATAACCATTCGACCATTCATGCTCTGTGAGAGCTGACATCCTTGCACGTATCCACCTTTCTAACTGCACACTTGTATTCCTCTAGTCTCTGTGACAGCCTCCTTCCTGTCTGGCCGATGTACCAACAGCTGTAGCAGGCAGCACACACAATCTTGTGGACCTTGTAATGTATCTCTACCTGTAGATCTGGTGCTGTGTCTTTCAGTTGAGACAGGTAGGTCTTGTCTCCATTGGGCCTGTTTGCTTCAAACTATTCCATAGCCTGAAACAGATGCTGTCCCAGTAGCTAGTCCCGAAAGACACAGCACTAGATCTACCGGTAGAGATGTACATAGCATGGTTTAGAAGATTGTGTGTGCTGCCTGCTGCAGTTGTTGGTGTACATTGGCCAGACAGGAAGGAGGCTGTCACAGAGAGTAGAGGAGCACAAGCATGCAGTTAGACAGGTAGATACATGCAAGGATGTTGGCTCTCACAGAGCATGCATAGCTGAATGTTTACTGTAGATCAACTGATTTGGCGTCAAGATTCTTGGAAGCCCAAGAGATTATGTGACCAGTCATATATACTGGAAGCTGTACTCAACAGAGAGACAGTAATAGCTATACTACATCTGGAGCTCTGCTAACTGGTGGAGCTCAATAGCCTTTTTTGGAATCCACTCCATCTACTCATTGTGTTTCATTTTCTAATTCTACTGATCATGATATCATTCACTCCCCACCTACCGATCGCCCCCTCTCCCATGCAGCTGTTCTCACTCTGCCTTTAGCTTCACAATGAGCTTGCATAAAATTGTCCAATTTGATAGATTTTTTTAACCCGTGAAATTTTCTCTCAAGCATTTCTTTACACTGTGATTGCATGCGTACATGTATGTCTGTCTGTCTGTCTATCACTGTCTGGGTTTGCCTGGGTTAGTTTCAGGTCTCTGTGTGTTGGTCTACATGCATGGGGGGTGTAGTGTGTGTGTGAGTGTTCCTTTAGGCCGGGGGGTTGACACATGCAATCAAGAGTTCTGTTTCTTCTCCTAAGTTGTGGCCCAAGATGCTTGTGTCGTTAGGGAAAGTGGGGAAGTCATGCTTGCAGTGCGTGATGGAGTGATCCCCCGAAAAGCTTGCCAAGCTTCAAGAGGGTCTTAAATTGCATGGTCACAGGCTGGGATACGGAAGCACACAGGAAAACACATTTTAAATGTATGTATGGCACAACGGCTTTCATATCAAATCCCTTCCCCATTCCATGAGCCTTGCTCCATAGCTGCTGGTGTCTTGCATGGTGGTTCAGTTCATCTGGCTCGCGGCCCTCTCCGGTGGTGGTGATGGAGTGGAGTCCTCGGTCGTAAGTATATTGTAGTGGTAACATGCATTGTACTTATAACTACATGAGGTTGTGTTGGTGGTACGTGCTTTTATATTGGGTGGTGGTGGTTAAATGTTGTTCAACATTAACTTGCAATATTATATTGGTGGTGGTTGTGTTGTGTTGGTGGTGGTTTTACAAGCATATTATTGTACAATGCATGATCAAATATAAATATGTGCACCATTTACTATATTATGCCAAGCAATATTGGCAATGTGAGGTTTGAGGTGGAGGTTAATTTGCATGATCAAATATAAATAATTTAATTATGTGTACCATATACCACTATATTATACTATTATGCCAAGCAATATTGGCAATGTGAGGTTTGAGGTGGAGGTTAATTTGCATGTGAATGGTGAGCACACGGTCTCTTGAAGACTTTTGCAGTTGAGCTGATGATGGCAAGTGGGACCATTTCCTTCTAGATTACCTTTAAATAGTTGGCATTTATTTATAATTAGTAAAACTGTGAGACATAGACATAATACTTTGAAAAAAATATAAAAAACCCCCAAAAAAAAGAAAAAAAAGAAAAATCCAGAAAAAATATAAAAATGAAAACCCAAAAAATATGCACACACCTTTGATTTACAAAATCGGGAGGGAGGGGCATAATTCATACTTAGTACTGTACTATCTGTTGTATGTTTGAAGTGATTATTGTATGTTGTTGTTATGATTTTGTGTGTACGTTTGTGATGTATGTGTTTGTGTTTGTGTATATTCAATTAATAATTAAAAGCCTAAAAAAAAAAAACCCAAAAAAAGTATAAAATGAAAACTCCAAAAAAATATGCACACACTTTTGATTTACATAAATTGGGAGGGAGGGAGGGAGGGGCAAAATTCTTACCTAATACTATCTGTTGTATGTTTGAATTGATTATTGTGAGTTGTGGTTGTTGTTGTTGTTGTTGTTGTTGTTGTTTTTGATTGTATGTGTATATATGTTTTGTGATGTCTCGTTGTCTGACTGTGTTTGTGTTGCATTTGAATGTATTATATGTTTTATTAGTAGAATGCATACACCACTGATGATTCTTGCATGTATGTACTAGTGTACTGTATGTGTGTCTCCATGATTGTATGTGTGTGTTGTTTTGAACTCTTACATGTATGTGTGTATGTGTTTGTGTATGTGTTTGTGTATGGTGTCCCGTCTGGCTGTTTATATGTCTGGTGCACCACACTTAAATTGGGAGGGGAGGAATGATTCATATAATTCTTACACTACGTATCAATCAGTAATTAACAGCAAATCCACCTAGTATACGCTCGCTACTGTGATCAACCATGCATACTGTAGTATTCTCGATCTTGTCTCATTTGACTTGGAATGGTCCCATTTGCCATCAGATATCATCAAGCCATGCATCTGCTGTACATATATATATTCTCACCTCTACCTCTACCTCAACTATATAGCAGCCTTGCTGCTCCTGTCTATTGAGTCACTCTCATGAAGTTATGGGTGCTCATTGTGGTTGAAATATTGTGCAACGCAATAATTATATTTGTTGCACTCTTACAAATAGTGGTGGTTAAAATGCAAACATTATTATTATAGTAGACAAATGCATTGTAATTTTATAAATTTTTGCACCATCCACCACTACTAAATCAGATTGATCTGATACAAGGGTCTCTTTGGTGCATGCAGTTGAGCTGTGATGATGGCGAGTGGGACCATTTCTTTTTAGATTCCCTTTGAATAGTTTGCATTTATTTATAATTAGTAAAACTGTGAGACATGGATAT
>CAXIPT010000001.1:12878809-12891208 GCA_964030475.1 Tethya wilhelma | reverse complement strand
ACACAATCAACAACAACAACAACAACAACAACAACAAGAAGAAATCATAACAATCAATTCGAACATACAACAGATACTATTAGGTAAGAATTTTTCCCCTCCCTCCCTCCCGATATATGGTGTGTGCATATTTTTTTGGGGGTTTCATTTTATACTTTTTTTGGGTTTTTTTTTTTTTAGGCTTTTAATTATTGATTGAACATACACAAACACAAACACATACATACACACATACATGTAGAGTTCAGAACGACACACACATACCAGTAAATACACGTAAGAATCATCACAATGCATGCAAACATAATAATTCAAATGCGACACACAGTCGGACAAGACATCACAAACGTACACACAAAATCATAACAACAACACACAATAATCACTTCAAACATACAACAGATAGTACAGTACTAAGTATGAATTATGCCCCTCCCTCCCAATTTTGTAAATCAAAGGTGTGTGCATATTTTTTTGGGTTTTCATTTTTATATTTTTTTTTGGATTTTTCTTTTTTTTCTTTTTTTTTGGGGGTTTTTTTATATTTTTTTCAAAGTATTATGTCTATGTCTCACAGTTTTACTAATTATAAATAAATGCCAACTATTTAAAGGTAATCTAGAAAGAAATGGTCCCACTTGCCATCATCACAGCTCAACTGCGCTGCATGCACCAAAGAGACCCTTGTATCAGATGGATCTGATTTAGTAGTGGTAGATGGTGCAAAAATTTAATTTATATTACGATCATTATGAAATTACAATGCATTTGTCTACTATAATAATAACGTTTGCATTTTAACCACCACTATAAATTTTGTAAGATTGCAACAAATATAATTGTTGCGTTGCACAATATTTCAGCCACAATGAGCACCCATAACTTCATGAAAGTGACTCAATAGACAGGAGCAGCAAGGCTGCTATATAGTTGAGGTAGAGGTAGAGGTGAGAATATTATATATATACAGCAGATGCATGGCTTGATATTTGATGGCAAATGGGACCATTCCAAGTCAAATGAGACATGATCGAGACTGCATGGTTGATCACAGTACGTATACTATATATGTAGTGTAAGATCTAAAATCATTCCTCCCCTCCCAATTTAAGTGTGGTGCATGTGTATGCATATTACTTTAATTTTTTTGGGTTTTTAATTTTTCGGATAGAATTTGCAACAAAAGATACGCAACACAAACACAATCAGACAATGAGACAGCACAAACATATATACACACACACAATCAACAACAACAACAACAACAACAAGAAATCATAACAATCAATTCGAACATACAACAGATACTATTAGGTAAGAATTTTTCCCCTCCCTCCCTCCCGATATATGGTGTGTGCATATTTTTTTGGGGTTTTCATTTTATACTTTTTTTGGTTTTTTTAAATTTTTTTTAGGCTTTTAATTATTGATTGAACATACACAAACACAAACACATACATACACACATACATGTAGAGTTCAGAACGACACACACATACCAGTAAATACACGTAAGAATCATCACAATGCATGCAAACATAATAATTCAAATGCGACACACAGTCGGACAAGACATCACAAACGTACACACAAAATCATAACAACAACNAAAAATAAGCAGTGTAGGAATGTGCAGTGTATTAAAAAGTATTGGAACAAGGAATGGTCCCAATTTTGGCACATGACTACTTCATTTTCATTTTTATCCCTCATGCATAGCTATTATTGTCATAAATGGTTCAAAAAATGATCTGTACTTGAATAGCTTATCAGTATCACATTAATTTTTATCACATGGTTCAAATTCCTGCCAATCTTATCATTTGGCTAAAAAGTGGAATAAAGTATAGCATGCAGGATTAGATTAATAGCAGCCAAGACTTGGGCACAAAAAATGAAGTAGTCATGTGCCGAAATTGGGACCATTCCTTGTTCCAATACTTTGTAATGCACTGCCCATTCCTACACTGCTTATTTTTTTTTTGAAATTTTTACTACTTGTTCATTCACTTTTTTCAACACTACAGTGACGAGACTATCAGAGACTGGTTAGTCCCTATAAAAGCTTGAGTTATAAGCAGCTACATTGACTGCTAGAGCAGCTTATGCGCATGCGCGTTTAAGGCCACGCGGATGACCTTTGAACTCTACCTACAGGAAGATGGCTACATTGAATTTATACTCTAAGTTTCAAAGCTTTCTAGTTTTGTTGAGGCTTATTTGTGATGAAAACGAGTATCAAGGAATGTAGTACCTATGAAAAGGAGTTACTTTGTGCTGTCAAAGTTGGCTCAGCACATTCTGGTTCTCTGGAAATGCTTTTCAAGTAAGTCAGTTAGGAAGTAAGTACGTACGTAAGTTAGATGAACAAAAAATGGCACTATTGTGGCATCCCACTAGCTCTCTCTACGAGTACTGAGGAAAGGTTCTGTGAGTTTTAGGCCTTGCATTCAATTGGTAATCTGTCAGTGAGAGACTGTGAGCAAGTTTGAAGACTCAATTTTGTTTTGTTAGATTTTTATGATCATAAGCATTTTGTATTGTGCCTATGGGACATTCGGACCATTCCGTACTACCGTACGTATCATACGTACGGGCGCGATTTTTTATCTGACGTACACTTTTTAGACTTAGACAATTTTCAAGCGGTCAACACTCTGGTAAAGGTCGTCATACGTATTTGCGTCAATCGTATTTGCGTAGCCGTATTTGCTGTAGCTAGCTAACAGTGAGCTAAGCTGCCCCAAAATTTAGTTTGCCACTACTAAACCAGTTACCTGCCAGACTGCTGTGCACCTTAATTGCTCAGCTAGGTGGTAAGCTCTCAGCTACCATTCCACAAGCATGAAGACAGCCATATAGATGTTGCTGCCAACTTTACCAGCCTGAACCAACTGAAAGTAACTGAGCCTAATAACATACACCCAAGCTAGGCCGTGGAGTTTGCCAGCCTGGCAAGGCTTATATATAACATTTGTATTGTGTTGTTAACCTGGTGGAGGCTATTAGGCAAACAGTAAACAAGCTTTATGTCTGGCTGAGGGGGAACTGTAGCTACTCAATGGCTGCACTGAGCTATAGCAAGCAGCTTAAATTCATTTGCAGCATAGACTATTCTACAAAATTTCTTTGATGCAAATTGCACTCAGTGCCACAGTAAGCATTGGTGCCATGGCGGCAGACTGATCATCATAGTCGCATTGTCTGCTTGACTTTCTATTTTGTGTTTAAAATATAACATAATAAATTATAATAGACAGCCACAATAGGCAGAGATTTAGAAGAGACAGATCAAGTTTTTCTAGACCTAAATGTAGCTGCATAAGAAAGTAGGGCCAATGCCTAGCTATGTGCGCACTTAATTGTGACGACCATTTCCAATTAATGTTGCCATGAAAATCTACTAAGTCCAAAAAGTGTACGTCAGATAAAAAATCGCGTACGGTAGTACGTATAGTAGGAATGTGCCGAATGTAGGCCTCCGCATATTAGGCGAGCATAAATTTGAGCATAGTAGATACTTGCAAGCACCGAGCATAATGCGAGCATATTAGTGCGCTGAATACAAAAATGGTCACGTGCGGGATCTCGTGACCATTTTGCTGACTCGTGTTAAAGAAAGAAAATGGCCAACAGAAATGTGGAAGTGTTGGGCAGTGAAATATCTGAAGATAGCGGTACTGAGTCTGACTGTGGCACTAGCTACACTCCTGAAACTACTGAGAGTTCCGAAGTGAAGAAATTTTTGAGTAATTTTCGAACACCGGCCAAGCATTCTCTGTCAAGGAAAAGAGTGATCCGCCGGCGCCCTGTCACAACTAGAAAAAGAAAGACAAAACCTTCTTGTTCAACAGATCCCAAGATCCCTCCCAGTCAGAGAGTAAAAGAATTTCCTAATGAAAGTCTAACTGTATCAGCAGGTAAACTCTTTTGTTCTGCATGCCGAGAAGAAATGTCTCTAAAGCGTAGTATAATACAAAACCACATTGAATCCACCAAGCATAAAACTGGAAAGGAATCTTTGTCCAAAAGAGAAGCTAGAGAGCGTGACATTGTGGAAGCACTGAAGGCCTATGATCGTACAGAAAACCCTATTGGACAAACACTTTCAGATTCCCACCGTGTGTTTCGTGTCAAGGTAGTACGGTCATTTCTAAAGGCAGGAGTTCCATTAAACAAGCTAGTTCATTTTAAAGAAGTTCTTGAGCAACATGCATACAAGCTTGCAGATGATCGTGGAATGTACGATCTCATTCCATTCATACTTGAGGAGGAACAAAAACAAATCAAATCAGAAATTCAGAGTAAAAATATTGCTGTAATTTTTGACGGAACATCTAGGCTTGGTGAAGTCTTTGCCGTTGTAGTTAGGTTTTTCAATGAAGACAACTGGAATATTGTGCAAAGATTAGTCCGTGTTGAATTACTTGTAAAAACAATGACAGGAGAGGAAATTGCTAGAGAGTTAGTCAATGTTCTGAATGTGGAGTATGGTGTGTCTGTTGACAGATTGCTAGCAGCAATGCATGACAGAGTGGCAGCAAATGGAGTTGCAATGAGAACCATCAAAGTGCTATATCCAAATCTTGTAGATATCGGTTGTTATTCTCATACTTTGGATCATGTTGGTGACCACTTTAAGACTCCTATGCTTGATGACTTTATGCGACTATGGCTTAGCCTTTTTGCACACAGCCCTCGTACTCGATTTGCATGGAAGGAATTGATGGGTAGAGCAATGGGAACATTTAGTGAAACAAGATGGTGGAGTAGGTGGGAAGTAATGCATCAAGTACTTCAGCAATTCGGAGATGTTCTACCATTTGTTGAATCTCACCTTGATTTCTCTCCAGCCACAACAGGAAAGCTTATGCAAATGTTGACAGATACTCAGAAAAAGGCTTACTTGCAGTTGGAACTGGCAGCAGTAATAGATTGTGGGGAGAGATTTGTAAAAGCCACCTATGCTTTAGAAGGAGATGGTCCACTTATTTTCAAGTGCTATGAAATACTCAGCACACTCAAGGCTAGTATTCAGTCTGACCACTTTCCTAACCTTACAGCTGTTTCAAAACAACTAACTACTGGATCATCACGTTTTCAACAGTATGTGCATTATGGAAAGTCATGTGTTAGACCTGGACTGGAGTACTTTACAACTAAGTTTGATAATGAATTGAGCAGCAGTGTGGCTGCATTTAAAGCTGCTCAGCTTTTTGTACCTGCTAAAGTTTGTGAAATGCAACCAACCAGTTCATCTGTGGATGATTTGAAGATTTTCCCATTTATTAACAATACAACTCTCCAAAATCTTAAATCTGAACTTGGCTTGTATATGGCAAAGTGTGATGGTGTCAGTCCAAGTGTAGATACCCTCGAATGGTGGAAGAATCACTCGATTGAACTTCCTACCTGGTCAAAGCAAGTAAGAAATGTGGTGTTGGTTCAGCCCTCCTCTGCCGCTGCTGAAAGAGTGTTTTCTATCCTGAAGGCATCTTTCTCTCCTCAACAAGACAGTTCTCTTCAAGACTACATCCAGTCTACATTAATGTTGCAGTATAACAAGAGATGAACTTTTTTGTTTTTTTATTTCACGCCCATTATTGTACATATTAATATTAAATTTTGACTCAGTTTGACACAGCAATGTTGATGCTTATTGTGAGCATAATTGGTATTATTTGAGAGCATAATTTAACATTTCCATAAGCATTGAAGCATAGCATAATAACAAAAACTTGGAGCATAATATGCTGGGCCCTAGCCGAATGTCCCATAGACACAATACAAAATGTTTATGATCGTAAAATCTATCAATACAAAATTAAGCATTTAAACTTGCTTAAAAGCTCTAACTGACAGATTACCAATCGCATGCAAGGCCTAAAACTCACAGAAACTTTCCCTAGCACTCGTAGAGAGAGCTAGTGGGAAGCCACAACAGTGCCATTTTTGTTCCTCTAACGTACGTACTTACGTACTTACGTACTTCCTAACTGAATTACTTGAAAAGCATTTCCAGAGAACCAGAATGTGTTAAGCCAACTTTGACAGCACAAAGTAACTCCTTTTCATAGGTACTACATTCCTTGATACTTGTTTACATCACAAATAAGCCTAAACGAAAACTAGAAAGCTTTGAAACTGAGAGTATAAATTCATGTACTTTAATGTAGCCATTTGTAGGTAGAGTTCAAAGGTCATTAATTATCCACGTGGCATTTAATGCGCATGCGCATTAACTGCTCTAGCAGACAATAGCTGCTACTCAGATAACTCAAGCTTTTTGTAGGGACTAACCAGTCTCTGATAGTCTCCACACTGTAGTGTTGAAAAAAGTGAATGAACAAGTAGTAAAAATTTCAAAAAAATAAGCAGTGTAGGAATGGGCAGTGCTGTAAAAAGTATTGGAGCAAGGAATGGTCTCAATTTCGGCACATGACTACTTCATTTTTTGTGCCCAAGTATTGGCCTGTAATCTAGTTCTGACTGTTATACTTATTTTCACTTTATAGCCAAGTGGTATAAGATTGGCAGGAATTTGAACCATTATATTAATATCATGTGATAAAATGTGATACTGATAAGCTATTCAAGTACAGATCACTCTAAACCATTAACAACAATTAGCTATGAGGGATTAAAAATGAAAATGAAGTAGTCATGTGCCGAAATTGAGACCATTCCTTGTTCCAATACTTTTTAATACACTACCCATTTCTACACTGCTTATTTTTTTGAAATTTTTACTACTTGTGATATTATGATTACTAGAGGTGTGCATGTCATGAAGACTTAGTTTCAATTAAGTTCACGATGTAGTAAATCGGCTTCTAAAATTTTGTTAAGGGAATCATGTATCAAAAATCCTTGAGTACAGCCTGGGTCTGGTTTGCCTGTATTGTTCAAGAAGAACTAGCAATTTAGTTAGAATGAATGATTTTTTTTAATGAAAATAATATATCAGAAAGACAAACGACCACATGATAGCATGAGGCTGAATATTCTTAAGAGATGTTTCTATAGTTGAACATACAAGATGAAGTATTAACCTAGCAGTGCAATGATTAGATTATAATTATAGTAAAAAACAAAGTTCAGAATGTTTTCATAATAATATTATTAAATTTTATAATAGAAATCTGATTACGTATATAATTATATCACATGCTAGCTATCATTCTGACCTGTTTCCACTGAAACAAGAGGAATATAATCTGCTGTGCCAAATGGTGGAAACATTCTATTAGAATCAGAAGCTATATTTAATACTTTATCTAGGCTATACCCCCCACTATTTTGATGTAGGGGGTTGGTGGACTGGGAAGGAAGACGTATTCCAAACACATCACCAGCCTCAAACCTTATCCTTGAGGAGCCAGACAAAGTCAACTCATACAGATGGTATGAGTTTGTAATGTTTACAAGAACTGGTGATTGAGTAGCATTAACATAGTCTCTAATATTGTAGGTTCTTCATTCAACACGATTGTGTAAATTGCTGACAGACCATGTTGCAAATCGCAAATTTTGAGATAGTGACTCTCCTGTTTGGGGAATGTGTGTTACAAAAGACACCTTTGTTATGTTTCTAGAGCAGTTGAAGTTCATAAAAGGGTAGAAAGAGTGAAATCCTCCCCAATTCAAAAATGACCTAGAATGCAAGAGAGTGGCTTCTCTAGCGAGGATATCAAAGTCACCAAAGTCTGCAAGTAAAGAATAGACATAACTTATTGTTACCAGTATAATATTGAGTTTGACTCACAACAAATGATACGTACTGATACCCTTCAGTAGTACATAATTTTGGTATCTCACCTGTTACTGTTTCACTCTGACTGAACTGAAGTAGACAGAAAAGGAGAAGAGATGATTTTAATGAGCTACTTGACTCTTTATTATGCTAAGAGCAGCCACAAATCTAGTAGTATGATTCACTATAGTCTGCTAGCTAAAGTAATTAACCACACACATGCACATTCACTTCCTCTTGTATTCGTCAATTGTATCCATTGATTATCTCAGCGTGTTTTTGCACTTGTGCAGTTGACAAGAAATCTTAATTTTTGTCTTCTAGCTATACAAAGCTCACAAACTGAGATAATTGCAATGAGTTAGAGCAAAGATCACTAAAATCTTAATTGTTGTACGATTATTATTATTATAATGAAGGATAAAATCATCAAATCCTGCAGGCTGGCACATCATAGCAAATGTTTGAGCTCATAGCTATCTCACTCCGTAATAGCAATAGAACAAATACAATGATGTCAGGTGTACAGAAACAAATCTGATTCAATTTCATGATTAATCTCAACTTACTGGTGGTTTATTTGTGATCATTCTGGAGGAATTAATAAGCATTAATTTTAGTTAATTATCAAAACATCATAATATTATTGTTTGCACAACATGTTATTGTTTACTTTGACAAAGCACCTTGTACTCCATATAAGGGTTCTTTTCAGTCATTTTCAAACAAGTATTACTGGCCTTCTTTTCTTCCAGCAAACCACCAGTGGCGTATCCAGCATGGTGCTTAGGGTGCTCGAGTACCCCCCTGGCTCAGAAAATAATGACGTCATCGCGCGTAAAAGCAGGAATCCCACTATGCAACGAGAAGCCCCGCGACCTTTGACCCGCGATTAACCCTGTGACTACGGCATTTTACTTAGAAAAAATCTGAACCATGGATGTCAAGCTCGATTGATCATGTTGATGTGCACAGGAATCTGCAGCATAGCTGAAAAGAATGGATTGCTAATAGGGTAAGTAAAGAATTCTGTTCTACTGCTAATGTAAGCTTACTAACTTTTCCAAGGCCATCTGGCACAATAATGCCACGATATATCAAGTTTAGCTTGAGTCAGTGAGCCTCAGGGGTCTGTAGATACTAGTTTGTTGTTTTTTTTGTGGCCTACTTCACACACAGATCAGGCCTTAGGGTGCTCAGTGTCTATGTCTGAAGAAATTTTTATACTGCATAAAATTTGAAAGGAAGAGAAGAGCTTGGGCCAAATATTCAATTTATATAAACAACAGTACATCAATTTTATACCTATCACTAGGCAGCAGGGTGCATTAATTGTATGTGTCTCTTTTAATCAGTGCACATGTGCACATGTGTGTGTGTGTGTGTGTGTGTGTGTGTGTGTNGTATGATTCACTTTTCTTAGTTGATTTCAAAACTGTCTGCATATACTTGATACCAACATTGACAGCTATGCATATTAAGCTATATTCTCAGACTTTTTAAATTTTGAAGCAGCTAACAAAGTATAACTCTGAACAGCTTGGTCATTCCCATGCAATTAAGATAAATATAGTCATAGTGTCATTTGGTCCATAAACCAGAATTATTGTTATTATTGGTATAATTTCTGTGCTACGCCACTAGGACTGCATGAGGTACAAAATATGGAACAGGATAAATAGAAGCATATTGAGGAAGAAGATTGAAAGTCTTTGAATGAGTTCTAATGTACAATAGGGATCTATAGGCTATCATCACCTCAGCAGACTCAATATCTACACCAGGCTCATTACCTCTGACCCTAAAACCAACCGTTAGAGACACGGTTAGAGGGATAAACTTCTTCATTATCATTTTTCAGTCTAGACCAGGGTTGTATGTTCTAGTATATACTCAACTGAGGTTTTTTGTTTGTTTGTTTGTTTGTTTGTTTTTTCTTTGAAATTCTTTTTTCAAGTTAAAACAATAGCATGAGCATACAGGTGTGGCATGACTAAATAGCACAGAAGGGCTAATAATGGACATGCAGTCACCTCAATAAAAGAAAATAAGTTAGTATGGTAAGTAAATTAAAAGTTGACATAACTGAGGAGAGGAACATTTAAAAAAGGGGTAGGTATCTACTGAGATATAAAAAAAGAGTATACAGAAAAGGTTGCATGGAGCTGGTGAATTTGGCTCTTAAAGGTATCTGGGGATGTAGCTAATAACCGAAAATTATTGTGCCCGATAACCTTGGAAAAAGGTAGTAGCTACATTATAGCATTCTATAGAGAATTTGTTTAAAGGGGGGCTGACATGCAAAATTTTTTTTGCACCAAAATGTACTTTAAGTGATGTAAGTTAGAGGGAAAATAGTCAAAAAAATCACAAAAAATTCTAAAGCAGTAAAAACTTGCATGATATGAGGTGAGCTGACTCCACCAGGAAAGGCAAATTTCTGTATTTCCTGTTTGGGTGGAGCTACTATGTGACGTCACGAGGGGAACGTTTCTACGCGTTTAGTAGCTAACTAATGGCTGAACACAGCTCTTCCTCGAGCCACAGCTCTGCTATTGACAACAACAACGATGATTCAAGTGCAAGCAGTAATGTTTTGAGCCTTGGTAATTCATCTTTTCCATTTGAAAGCCAAGACAATGCTTCAGATAGTGATGGAAGCTCACACAGAATTGAGCCATACTTTATGAACAATCTGCTAGAAGTGACAGCTGTGGAGACTCTGGAGATTCATCTGACGAAGATGCAAGACAGGATAGGCTAGGAAGCACTGATTGGTAAGTCTATCAGCTATAATTTTCATACATTCTGTTTAATTTTATGTGGACAAATTCAATAGCTCAGGTGGCAGTGTGGGCCGGGCACTGTGTTCAGTACAATGTTGACTGTCTGTGCTGCAAAAAAACCTCTGTGACAAGATGGAAGCTGAATCAGACACAGTCAATTGTATAATAGAACATGAGGTGTTTGGTGCTGTATACCTTAATGTTTGGGTCAGTATACAAAGTTGCTTCTTCACCTGTGACTGTGGTGACCCTGACATGAGTGAGTTAACCAAAATAGTATTATTATAGCTATTGTACAATTAATTAACTGCTTTTCATTATCTTTTCAAGCAATATAGGTTTACTGCTTACTGACAGCTAACCTACTCTGCTCGAGGTGGTTAGGAAGGACAGAACGAGTTACTCTACCAGTCTCAAAAATATCTAGCTACAGTGCTTCCAACGTAGTCAGGGAAATTTTTTATTTTGTACTTATATTAGTTTTTAGTGACTCAATTACCTTCAGAAAACCTTAAAATCTCTTAAAAACTTGGAAAATGAAAAAAAAAAATTATTTTTTTAGTATCACAGCAAAACAAATTTTGGTGGGTGTGGTCAATTTTGCAGTAAATTTTTGACTTTTTTGACTTTCCTGCAGCGTTTTGAAGCTATGCAAAATTATCTCACAAAACAAAGTAGATAGCCATGAAACTACATGCACTTAGAATGCATGTTTGCAGTATTTTCTCTTAACGGAGCTTAGTTCGGCTGTATTGTGCCTAAGCATTTTGCACCTCAAAAAACAGGTTTTTGCAAAAGTGCACAAGTATACTTTGGAGATAAAAGACGGGACTTATACCAAAAGGTAGCTCAATGCAGTGCCTACCCATGGTTCAAAGCTTTTTTCTTAACTCGAAGCGGTTTGCTAATAATGTGCCTAAGCAATTTTGAAAACCACTGCAACAAATGAAGCCATATCACGCACAGGAAGTGGTGCCACGCCCCCATATTCCTGTCAAAGCATCCCAAGTGACTCTTGTTTATGTTTGTATAATCAAACTGCAGCTAACTTGAATATGGTTTGTTAGAGATCAAAAAATGTAGAGAAACAAGAATTTCCCTGACTACATTGGAAGCACTGTATACTAATAGGCTTTATATTGGATTCAAGTACCCACCACTAACAACTGAACAGTGACACCATCCAAACTTTTTATCATGCACATGTCTCACAACCTGAACAATGGCCCAAATTGTTCAAATGAGAATCTGATAATTACAAATTTAATGTCGTGACTTTTGATGGCAGTAGGCTTATCAGCCTGAGGTCCCTCCTACTGGCTACTACGAGGAGCTGGGGTCAAAGTGGTTTGATACTGATTCCCTCTGTACATCATCTAATGGTTGCTTTCATATAGGTATATCAACATATTCTGCAACAGAACGCACATCTGGCTTAATTTTTACGTACAGACCTATAAGTAATAATATTATGTCCATTAGAGTGGATTAGCACTGACTTTAAATTCTATAACAAAAAAAGTTTCAACATGTAATGCTATATACGTCATGCTACACATACCAACAAAACTGATTTAATTTTGTCCTGCTGCTGGTTTGAAACCTTCCTTTCCGGCTGGGGTAACTTAAACTCCAGTATCACATTGGAGATGGGATGCTGCTTCCTCAGATGCTATACTTGTCTCTTGTGCGGGTTCTGGTTCATGATCCAGTGATCCAGTTAGTAGTAGACATTGTCACAGTAATACCAGCTTGAAACTTGAATGCTATTTTTAATTCTGTCCTGTATCCATGATCTACTAGGCTTACCCTCTCTCTCTCTTCATAAGCAGCTCTGAGTCTGCCACTATTTGGCTTTGA
>CAXIPT010000001.1:12768630-12871557 GCA_964030475.1 Tethya wilhelma | reverse complement strand
TCTCTCTCTCTCTCTCTCTCTCTCTCTCTCTCTCTCTCTCTCTCTCTCTCTCTCTCTCTCTCTCTCTCAGTACTCACAGATTTCTGGAGAGCAGCCAGCTGCTTCCTACTCTCTTGGACAACCTACAAAAAATAATATTATAACAGTGAATTTTGTCATAGATATAATTTTATTTTCCGCTTTAGACTGTATACTTCACATGCAAGACTTAGTAATGTGCCCATAATATGGAAGGACAATATGATATCGATATTTTACTTAATGCATCAACATTTTCTCGCTAACACCAAAAACTTACTTTGTCCAGCTTATCCATCTTTGCCGTGTTTTCATTGATCTATGAAAAATTAAAGAAACCTATAATGGTTTAATGATTCAAACTCACCCATAGCTAAATGTAAGTTCAGCAGTAAAATTCATGCTGAAAATTAACAATTGGCATGGCCATTCTAAACTCTATCAGTGTACATGTATATACCCAACAGTGACAAGTTAACAGTTATCATGGAGAATCCAACGGAAGAAAAAAAAACATTAGATTTTGTCTTGATGCAGACACCCATATTATGCTTTTGTGGCTGTGCTTTTTTTCTTTTTCTTGCTTACTAGGACATTGTAATGCTGTTAGCTAAACGACACTACTTGTATAGCTTTATAATTATTACTCACGGATTTCTTAACTGCCTGCAGTTTTGTATCAACCTACAGAAACAATAAGAGAGAATTTTTTTCATAGATAATTTCTCCTTGAGTTTAGACTTTTATTGCTTATATTAAAAATACCAAAGAACTGATACGTATTTATTGTACTCCCATTTTCTTGCTGGTGCCAAATAGACTTACGTTGGTGAGCCGGATGGCATTGGCATTGACCTATGGAAATCAGAAGAAACCAGAACAGAGATTAAAACACTCACCCACGTAACAATAACAGAAATAATTAAGGTTTGTGGTCAGAAATGACAAGAAAGTCAAATGGAAGTTGAAATAGTATAAGGCTCCACTGTTTATCTGATCTGCAAATAGTTTGTATGCTTACCGTTGATTCAAGGCTGTTAAATCTTGCAGCCATCTGTGAAAATAAAGCATTAGATAGGTGTGAAAAATCAGCTTGTGATCGCACAATTATAACAATAAGTGACAAACTTGCATTCATGCCGAAATTGAGGCATGTCTTTCGGTACATGACTACTTCATTTTCAACAGGAAGTATCATGTAATATACGTATTGTGTCTGTGGGACAGTCAGTCAATTCCTACTATATATATATATGTCACTACTTTACTTACGGAAGATTCAATCTCTGCCTTCAATTGCTCTCGGCTCGAATCTATCAGAGTCTTGAGCTGCATATGGAAGTAATCAAGTAATGGTTTTAAGATAAGATTCTTGAGCTCATTTTGCTATAGATAAAAATCACAACCTCACGTAAAACATTAATGTAAATGTTTAGCAATGACTTACAACAACAATAAAATCCCTACTATTTAAGATGATCAAGATACAAAGGGAAACTAAATTAACTGACTAAAATTCATCATTAAACATCGATTTTAATGCTCACCATCGTCTGCAGGCCTGCCACAGATAGACCTGGCGGTAGACCACCAGCTGTGTCGCCAGTAGATGGTCCCGAGGGTCCACTCCCAGAAGACGAGGGTCCACGAGGAGTGCCTACACTCGATCTCCTGGGAGTGGACAGTGACACCGCCGAGGTGAGGCCAGATACCTCACTGGAGAGGCGTCGTTGCTACAGAGATACAAAGTTGGAAACATTAGAAAATTAATGAGGTTTGCATGTTATTGATTGACACTCTATAGTACAAAGTCACGTAAATCAATAAGTGTGTTTTTTTTTTTTTTGTTTTTTTTTTTTGCCAACATATATAGTACTTACAGATAACTCCACCTGGTCCAACCGAGTCCCCAACTGTGTTGCAACCTGTTGGATCTGTTTAATTTGTTGAAAAATAAAACAAATTATTATGGAGATTACAATCGCCCACACACATGAAAATAACATTATCATAATTAATGCTAGTATACAAGATTACAAATATGATTAGAGTAGTAGTAATTGGATATTTTGAACCACTAGCGCCTGCATGTACAACACTAATTATGTAGAGGTGATAATTATTATCAAAACTTACTTGGTTGTTGGTTTCACCGAACCGCGTGTCAAGGTTCGTTTCAAACCCCTCAGCTTGGAGCTGCTGAACAGCATTGATGGCACCCATTACCTACAAGCACATAAAAGTTTAAAAGTAAAAATAGGAACACTTCATTCTATCAATGATAATACAAACGGTACCTGTAAGCATAACAGCCCACGACAGAGAGCAGGGGTGCATATAATTATATATACAGGATTTACGGAATGAGCACAAGCTTAAGGAAAATAAGCCTACCAATTGCATAATAATTATATTATACCATGTACAGTAGGAATCGGTTGCCTGTACCATCACTGGGACACAATGCAAAATGTTTATAAAACAAAGTTAAGTCTTCAAGGTTGCTCATGCAGAGGTTCTCTACTTCATTTCAAATTGTCTGCCTGCTAGCGAACTGAATTTGCATCATTACATGTATATGGATGGTTAATGCAGAGCTGCCAAGGTTCATGCAATCATGGATATTATAGTTTACGCATGCTTACGAGAAGTGCCCACGAGATTGAAAACAAATCACGTGATTTTTTTTTTAAGTTTACAATAAAAACAGAACAAGTGATGCACAAATTAATAACTACAATGATGAGTTTTATGACGGTTATGAATATTATGAATACAAATAAGCGACAGCTAGAATTACATTGTTTTAGTGATTTAATTAATGACGGAGCTTAGAGTCCGAGATGGTTACGTCCACTGCTGTAACCAGATGATTGTCAAACTTGTGAGCAGAAAAGTGTGCACCTCTAATGCACATGATGGAAGAACGAAGAAGACTAAACGAGAGTCTGCAGCGTAGCCAGCCAATGGTTGAGCTGTATGGTCGATTCCAATTTTCAGCTAGCATTGAAGCCAATCTTTTGTAGAAGGATATTGCTGCAGGACCAAGACCACCTGTTGTTGAGAAGACTAGTGGGGTGAACGAGAAATGTTCCACTTCCCTCACACGCTGTTCATAGTGTCTTTTCTTGATGTTTTCGTGGGATCTGTAGGTTGCAGCCATATGGTTGAGTGCCTGTTTGATGGAGCATAGGGATTGAACACCCTTACATCGAAAAAAGCTCTCTCAAAAGGACCACCCCAGAATCCATTGGCCACAATGTCAAGACGTGGAGCAAAAAGACATCTTTCTAAGTTACTTGGAGAGTCTCGACCTGATTTGGGAAGCAATTTGGTTCGAATGGAATTCTCCAGCGGTTCCAATTCATCTTGGATTCCTGGTGTGGTTCTTGCAAGGTAATTCCATTTACTATAGAGACCATGGGTAAGAGCAGAGTATAGGCTGCATGGGGTTGACTGTCCGCAAACTCTGTTGGAGTATCCAGCTCTTTGATTATGACCCGCGGCACTCTTGAACTGACAAAGTTGGAGATGAAGTCAGACGTCCCAATAGGAGAACCTACAACTGGACGACCATCGGTTGTAACATTGACACTAGAGTTGCCAAAAAAACTATGTTGCTTCGATGCGTTAGATCATTTCGAATTTCTAGGTAGCTTTGAAACTCTCGATATAAAATACTGTACTTTTTATTTAGCCATTTTGATGTAGGTAAAGGTCGTCAATTGTATGTATATAATGCGCATGCGCATCAAATTAATGTACACTTTTACTAGACTGACTAGTGTCTGCATGTTGTGTGATTGTCTCCATGCAATTAAGCACCTTAGTGTTTAAAAAAGTGAATGAACAAGTAGTAAAAAAAGTGTAGGAATGCATGGGCAGTGCAGTAAAAAGTAAGGAAACAAGGCAAGTCTCTAAATTTCGGCACATGACTGCTTCATTTTTTTTGTGCCCAACTCTCAAACATTACTGCAGGGGCCCTACATTCAACATGCTTTGTATTTCATCCAAATTAGTCAAGTGATTGCTTGTATTGACTCATGAGCCAAAAACCGACATTTGCAACTTGACTCATGAAAATGAAGTAGTCATGTGCCGAAATTCAGAGACTTGCCTTGTTTCCTTGCTTTTTACCGTACTGCCCATTCCTATATACACTTTTCATTTTTATAAAATTTTTACTACTTGTATAATCTATGATGCAATGAAATGAGTGACATTTTTGCATATGTACCACATAAATTCATTACCTTAGTACATAAAAGCAGTGGAGCAGAAAGAGTGAGACTCATTATAATAATTTTTATTAGCATAATACAAATTTTCAGTAATTCAAGAGTGAGACATGCAGCTTCAAAATGAGTGAGACTCACTCCCAATGAGTGAAACTTAATTGGTATGTCTATTAATGGAACCACGCTTTTAAATATGACAATGAGGATATGTACTATTATAAGGGATCAAAAATGAAAATGAAGTCCGCTTAAGCTTGTAACTAATAGTTCGAAATTGAACACTTACTTGTTCAGCAACTCCAAGCTTCCTCTGTGTACTCTGCCCGAGAGCAGCAAGGGCCTTCTTGCGGTCATCGGTTGTCACAGCTGTAAGACATACACATACATTTTAATGATTATACATCAGTACATAAAAAATAACAGTTAAAACTTTCTTAGAGAAAACTATTTTGGTATGTAATAATTATTTACCCAGGCCGCGCCGACACACAACCCAGATTATTACCCTTGGTGTGCGCATTATAATTATAATCAGATCATTGTTGCACAGTATCTGATTCAGTTGTTTTTTTTTGTTTTGTTTTTTAAAGCTGTATCTGTTCAAGGTGGTGTCCCAATCATTTTTTGGATGATTGGTGTTGGAAATCAATAGGGGGTGGTACGTCAATTAATATACCAGAATGATCCTCTCAAAGTGACTGAGATCTGTTCAAAAATTACGTTTTAAAAATCCAAAATTGTAAATTTTTAGGCCATGCACCCCCCTTTTGATCTTGAAACTTGGTCTATGCATGCATGTGCATAGAATTTTGTGCACTGTTCAATGACTTCGATCTTTTTTCAGAAAGAGACTCAAGAAAAAAATAAAATCAGAATTTTTCTCTCCCCCTTCTACCCCATTCCTGATATTTTGCATGATAGCACGGCAATAAAAGAGTTATTGCCTGAGTGACTCAACCTAAAAATAGTATTCCAGACGTACTGTGAAGCTGATGGAACTATAGTGACTCTAGCCACATATATGTGATGTATACTGTACAGTAATAATTATGCCACCATTTGAACTCTGTCTTGCTACTCAGCGTCTACTACTACACACAAAAGGTGTGACCAGCCTATACAACCACTTTTACAGGGATTGTTTTTCTTCCAGTCAAACCCTCCCCTCATAATTGATCACGTGACACACAATAGAGAGGAGTTACTCATGTGTATAGCTGTGTGTACTCTACACTTACATTCCAAGGGGAAGAGGACCTTGGGGAGCCTCATGAGGTGGCCCTTATAATCCTGGCACCTGGAGGGAACCGCCCCTTGGTGGACTGCAAAGAATAATAATGCTTATAATCATCAATCTGGTCACGTACGTTGCAATTAGTTTAGAATCCAATACTGATAAAGAAGCACAATCAGCAGTGCAAGTATAAGAGCTCTCTATTACAGTATCTCTACAGTTAACTCTCTTAGTTTTCAACTTACAATGGGCCTTCCTCACGTGCTCGAAGAAGAGGATCCCCTCAGGTGTCCTCTTCGCCCGGCTCTTCTTGAAATATACACAATACCGTGTCTCGTTTGGTGTCTGCAGTTCGTGTACAATTTAACACCATTATTGCAACCAATCAATAGTATATAACTAAGTAAGATTATAATATAAACCTCATTTTCTAGCGAAAATAGTAGCATTTTTATTATAGGATCATGCAATGTCAAGTTGTGAATTGTGCATTATAGGATCATATTCAGATAATATTATAGGGACTCTCCAGCTCCTTGCTTTTGTACATTGAGAAAAATTATATTAATGCACAGTCCTAGGTCCTGAATGGGTTTTTTAACTGACTATAAATTTTATGATGAACTCACATCTCTCAACGGACATGCAGGACAGTAGTAAGTACGGTCGCGGTCCTTTTCTTCCTTGAAAAGGACCTCGACGTCCTTGCGCATGAACTGCAAGAAGAAACAACAAAAGATTTTAGTTGGTAGTAAACAATATTAGTATTATGCTTCTATAACTAACTAATACCAATTCTTTTCATGATATTCAACAACTTACCGTTCCATGCTTGGCAGCCGACGCCCGGGGCATGATGGCCGTATGCCACTGCAGCTCTGGGGCTGCTGCTATAACAAAACGAAAAACCTAGCCTAACCTAAGCGGGAGAGTTAAGTTACAAAAAATTACCTAAAAATGGGGAGCCCGCTATCAAACCTCGTACTCGTAACAAAAATACAAAAAAACGGGACCTATATGCACCTTGGCAAAAACTGTGACCTAGAAAACTACCTATTATAGTATAATTATCAATATTCCGAACGCCTCTCAAGAAAAAATCACTGACACTTCAGCTCTGACAACTGCCAATCTTTCGCCTACTATTCGCCAGTGATCTTCTCTGAAGAAGTATGGGAAAATATCCCTTTTATACGTTTCCTACGGCGGCCCAAATTAAAGGGGCATCAAGTTCTAAACTTCAAATTTCTAATTTCCAAATTTCTACTTTCAAGTCCCAAATTTCCAAATTCCAAATTTTTAATTTCCAATTTCACTTTCAATTATTCAGCTAGTACTATATATAGTACATGTAACCAGTGATTGTATTCACCTAGCCTCGTCCCCAACGAGGCTAGTATTCACCCGATACGCGATCTGGATTGCGCATGCGCAAGGGTTCTTGCGTAATTGCTCAATCTTTTCATATAAGGTGGGAGGGACTTACCCAGGGGTCATTGTAAGTTGCAAAGCTGTCATGCTGATTCTCTACAGCTACCTCGTCCTGTGCAGCTCTCTACTTGCCTGTGTCCTTTCACAGGAAGCTCCAGTGCCCATTCCTGCTGCTATTCCACAGTATCCCATTGGAGATGTGAGAAATTGTCCCGTGAAGTCTCTGCAAGATGACAGCCAGCCTCTCTATGAAATGGAGGTGCTGCCTGGTGCTGGATTCGACAACCTCCGCAACCTGGACATGGGACAGGTTCATTTCTACAACTTTTCTCGCTGCCAGATCTCAAAAGACGGTAAGTACCTCCTCCCAGACAATGTCTTCCTTCTGCCCGTCCAAGAGAGCAAAGTGAACGTCTTTGCAGAATACATTGACCACTGGGATAACTACACATCTATGACTTCTTCTTCCATCAACTTCCACGCCGGTTTCTTCTCTGTCGTGAGCGGAAAGTTCTCTTCGAGCTACATGAGCACAAAGACGCACCAAGTGAACGATCAGTCCAAGACCACTCGAGTCCAAGTGAGGCACAAGCTGTACACGGTCAAACTCCAACCCGATACACAGCTCCATCCTACCTTCAAGTCTCGTGTATTTGACATTGCTGCCAATCTGCAGAACAACAATACAGAATATGCACACTATCTTGCTGAGCTTCTTGTACGAGACTACGGCACTCACTACGTCACATCGGCTGATGCAGGAGCACTGATTTCTCAAACTGATTTTGTGCGTTCATCGTATGTTGCAGACAGCACGACAGATACGACATCCATCACTGCCTCGGCAAGTGCAAATTTCTTTGGAAAAATCTCTCTGGGTGCTTCGTTTTCCAATTCACACTCAGAATCCGATACCACAAAATTTCTATCTAATCGAACCTACTCTGAAGTTGTCACAATTGGAGGACCGCCATTTCTACCAAACTTCACACTTGCTGATTGGGAAAGAGGGGTACCTGACGCTCTGGTAGCTATTGACCGATCTGGAGATCCTCTTCATTTCACCATCACCCCAACTTCGCTGCCTGAGCTACCTGAAACGACCGTTCGCCGAATCTCGAACATTGTTTACAGAGCCATCAACAGATACTACAAAGTGAACACTCGTCTTGGCTGCACTGATGCTAACTCAAAGAACTTTCACTTCCAAGCCAACTTGGATGATGGAACGTGTGAGCCTCCGGACACAAACTTTACCTTTGGTGGAGTCTATCAGACATGTGTGGTCGATCCGAATCTTAATACCGAGAATCTTTGCACTGGCGGTCCAAACCCTGCTCAACAGGTCAATCCACTCACTGGCGACTTCAGTTGTCCTCCGAACTATACTCCAGTAAAACTTCATTCGGGAAAAGTCACACACGTCACTCAGAAGCCAGTTTGTAACAACGTCTGCCACCACTGTGGATTTCTAGGATGGAAACGATGCTGCCAGTGTCAGAGTGTGCTTGCAAATTTCTTGAGTCAAGCTTTTTACGAGGCATACTGGTGTGCTGCTCTGCCTGGTACAGCTGTAGCTGAGAACAGTGGCTACTTGTTTGGTGGAATTTATACCACTACGAGTCAAAATCCACTCACGGGAGCAATGTCTTGTCCCCGTTTCTTCTACCCTCTACACATGGGTGAGGACATCACGGTGTGCGTAAGCTCCGACTACGAACGAGGCTTCTCCAACTCTGTTCCATTTGCTGGTTTTGAGAGCTGTGAGGTAGGGAATCCTCTTGCTGACACCAACTCGAGTCCAAGTGAGGCACAAGCTGTACACGGTCAAACTCCAACCCGATACACAGCTCCATCCTACCTTCAAGTCTCGTGTATTTGACATTGCTGCCAATCTGCAGAACAACAATACAGAATATGCACACTATCTTGCTGAGCTTCTTGTACGAGACTACGGCACTCACTACGTCACATCGGCTGATGCAGGAGCACTGATTTCTCAAACTGATTTTGTGCGTTCATCGTATGTTGCAGACAGCACGACAGATACGACATCCATCACTGCCTCGGCAAGTGCAAATTTCTTTGGAAAAATCTCTCTGGGTGCTTCGTTTTCCAATTCACACTCAGAATCCGATACCACAAAATTTCTATCTAATCGAACCTACTCTGAAGTTGTCACAATTGGAGGACCGCCATTTCTACCAAACTTCACACTTGCTGATTGGGAAAGAGGGGTACCTGACGCTCTGGTAGCTATTGACCGATCTGGAGATCCTCTTCATTTCACCATCACCCCAACTTCGCTGCCTGAGCTACCTGAAACGACCGTTCGCCGAATCTCGAACATTGTTTACAGAGCCATCAACAGATACTACAAAGTGAACACTCGTCTTGGTTGCACTGATGCTAACTCAAAGAACTTTCACTTCCAAGCCAACTTGGATGATGGAACGTGTGAGCCTCCGGAAACAAACTTTACCTTTGGTGGCGTGTATCAGACATGTGAAGTTGATCCAAAACTTAATACTGAGAATCTTTGCACTGGCGGTCCAAACCCTGCTCAACAGGTCAATCCACTCACTGGCAACTTCAGTTGTCCTCCGAACTATATTCCAGTAAAACTTCATTCGGGAAAAGTCACACATGTCACTCAGAAGCCAGTTTGTAACAACGTCTGCCACCACTGTGGATTTCTAGGATGGAAACGATGCTGCCAGTGTCAGAGTGTGCTTGCAAATTTCTTGAGTCAAGCTTTTTACGAGGCATACTGGTGTGTTGCTCTGCCTGGTACAGATATAGATGAGAACAGTGGCTACTTGTTCGGTGGAATTTATACCACTACGAGTCAAAATCCACTCACAGGAGCAATGTCTTGTCCCCGTTTCTTCTACCCTCTACACATGGGTGAGGACATCACGGTGTGCGTAAGCTCCGACTACGAACGAGGCTTCTCCAACTCTGTTCCATTTGCTGGTTTTGAGAGCTGTGAGGTAGGGAATCCTCTTGCTGACACCCGTCAAAACGATGACTCGCCTTCCAACTGGCCACATTCCTGTCCTCATGGCTATGCCCAACATCTTGTGACAGTTGATGAAGGATGTGAGATCAACTTTTGTGTCCATGCAGGTGCTTTCAACTCGGACGCTCTCCAACCGGCCAAATTGCCTCCATTTCGAAAATGCCCCAAGTACAAGAACAATATAACAGACACGCTCGTTGTGTTTGGTCTCTATGGAAACATGTGGGTGAAGAATGAAGATGGGATGTGGGTCAAAGAATCGATCGGCTCCAAAACTGGACAAGCTCTCCTCGAAGCCCTTGGAGGTGGGGACAACACAAACCCAAGTCAGAGCAATGATGGAGCCCCCTCCAGTGCAGTTGTTGCCGTAGCTTCGGTCGTCAGTACGGTGCTGCTTGGTGCTATGATAGTGCTGCTGGTGTTCACTGGAAGGTTTGCTTATAAGTACCACAAGGCTGCTAAAACCAGACGCCAGTGTGGTTACGTGCAGATAAATGATCCACCTGATGCCAATACAGATGCACCAGGTCCCACAGATTCAGCTGAAACTGCTTGAGCTGATATAATTATGGGAAAAAACTTAAAGAAAATTACTTTTTTCCTCCCTCTCTACTTATAAGTTACTGTGAACCCTCCTTCCTGTAGTACAAATTTTTCATACCACAAATAGTGGTAGCGAGAATAGAAAGTAATTATTGTGCATTTGTAATAAAGGAAATAGAATTTTAATAACGCTTACCCATTTATATCAAGTGTGTTTGAAAAATTATGTGGTCATTAATTTTATATACTGAGATACTACAAGTTGTCAAGACACTGAACATGGCTGCCTTTATCTGATCAATAGATCTTACTCTATCGTGTTTATGGTTTGTGTTACTGTTGTGCTTTCCCAAGTCACCACGAGTGTATTTGCAGGTACTAGGTGAGATTTGAGTGTGTTGTGAATATCGAATGTTGGTACGTATACGTTCATGTGGTCAGGTTTCGTAAAGTTTCGCCATAGACTATAGTACTTCCGGTTTCGCCTACCGGACGTAACGTAGATACACTTGTATTCATAGCTCAGCAAAGTTCATCAAAATCATGTGAAATTGTAACAGATTAAAACTAGATCTGTTAAGTTAGGGAGTTTCATGTGTGTGCATAGAAATCTGTGAATTTTCATGAAGACTCTTGAAGATGTGTTTTGTTGAGTGCAAACATGCAACTGCATTCAGTTGTACTAGTCAACAGCTCTACTGATAACATTTTCTCTCTGTTCAGTTGTGTACACTAATAATGTTTTTTGTGGACTCATTGAGCATACATAATGATCCACAACAATGTATGTAGTGGGCTCTGTCTGCTACTAGTACAATGTAGTAACAGACATAAAATAATAATTGTGTATCACACCACCCATGTTAGTGGAGCCATCCTGAGGCTTGGCCTCCTAGCTATGTTGTGTGATTCAATGGGAGGAGAATGAAGCTGTAGTAATAATTATGTCACATGCCATTAATATTTCACACTGTCCTTTTTCTCTATTGCCTGAATGGCTCATAATATTATATGCAAGTTACCCCCACATTGGTACACATGGCTTGACTGTGACACAAGTCATGTATTTTCACAGGTCCAGTTTTTGAATCAAATCAGCTCCGGGAGGTTATCTTTCTCAGTACCAGCTCACAAAATTCCACCATCTTCTGTTGGACTCCTGAAGACTCTGATCTTCCCATTGCTTGGCACTACAACACTATCCCTCTAGTAGCATCAGTAGTGAGGTGGTGGACGGGCTCCAGGTGAACGGGCTGGGAGATCTCCCATTAAAGTGGAGCACACCGGCTGGTACACGTGTGCAGCCTCCAATGCACAAGGGAGAACAGAGTTGGATTTCTTAGTGATTGTGCAAAATAAGCGTGCTCGACATACCCTGTTTTGTTCCTGGGGTTTTTTATTTATTTTTGCTATAGCACTTTCAAAGTCATGATATTGTACACCATATATATCGAACTTTATTAACAGGTCTATGATGTATATTCCATTTGGAAACATAAACACCTTTATCTCCAAATGGCCCAAAACAACACTTTAGAAGGTCATATTCGTGTGTGTGTGTGACCAAAAAAAGAAGCGACACTGAGATAGCAATAGTAGCATTTTCAGCAGAAGCTAGGGGTACTTTATGATAAGGAAACGACATATGCACAGCTGTGCAATTCGCGCAAAGGACTATGTATAGGCATCGTGGTACAGAATCCAACGGTCTCCTGTTTCAGTCTCGTGCTGTGTATGTAAATGCTATAACTTGGATATTGCTACATGGGTGGGAGTGGACATAGTTTACATACATGGGGCTATAAGGAGTGCTTGTATATACATATTTTTGTTACTAAATAGCTACTAGCTTAGGCCTATGTTCACCTAATCTCATTATGAGGGGCAGCTGCTTAGGCAGAACTAAAATCTCAAATATTAGTTTCACCACTACCACTCAGTTATGTGTGGTATCAGGATAGCCTCATTCCCAGGCTCCTCCTTCACAAATATTAAATTTTTCTCCGAAAATAAGGAAGGAGAGAGCCTGGTACCAGTAGTCACGTGAGTGACATACTATTTTATGTAATTTTGGTTATAATTAGTTAGCTCATAGATTATACAGACATACATACCTGGGATTGGAAACTGCATGCATTAACACTCTCCGCCTTATTGAGTCACTCATGTTGCCCACAGCAAGAATTCTCCACACACTCACATGCACAGCCATTCCATCTTGTTTGCTTTCTTTTTACGATTTAGCCATTCCTGTGTCTCATTACATTTCCAATGTTTTTTTTACTTGTATATAATATAGCAGGTTACATGCATATGTACAGAAAAGAAGTCTAAGTGTGCACAAAATGGAAGAGTAGTTGTTTTCTCCGTCTTCCTTCTCTTCCACCAGCTCTGAGGTGATGCCTTGCTTATGGGCCATCTGTCTGATGAAGTTCTCCAGGAGTTGGTTGCTCTCGTTAAGATCATTAATGGTTTTCGCCATGCCTTGAACAAGATTGCAGGTCTGAGGTTGAGAGGGGGGGGGGAAGAGAGAGAGAGAGAGAGAGAGAGAGAGAGAGAGAGAGAGAGAGAGGGAGTGAGAGAGACAAAAAGCTGTGCTATCAATCAATCAGTGTTTACCTGGAGAGCTAGCCTCTTCAAGACAGCTGCCTCCTGGATTCCTTTGATGTCGTCAACAGCCAGACCAACCTACAGTCCACAGCATACACTAGTTAGTGAATCCACTCACAAATTCACACACATATACACATGCTCAAAAAATATCACTGCTCTAAAAACATCATCATAACTACAGCAAATTATAGTTGCATGACCCTTAAGTGGGCAGCACTCGATGCATGGTCGAATGCTGCACACATAAGGGCATGCAACTAGTTTGTTTGCAATTGACACCCTGTGACCCCTGGCTACTCAATTCTCACCTCCACGCAGCCATTAACCGGCAATTAGCCTATAAAAACTTTGGTTGCTAGGCAATGGCAAACAAACATAAATATCATACACAAACAGTCAACAACAGAGCTCTCAACATGGCATGATGTACACAGGCTCAAAAAATGCCACTGCTCTAAAAACATCATGTAGTTATCATAACTATAGCAAACATAACTATCCTGCACAAACAACCAACATGCAGTCAACTACTGCTGGAATATGAGTCACAACTCACCAAGAGGTTGGTGAGGAGGATCAATGAGAGCAGTGACAACAATAAAGTAAGAGAGGAGGTTAGCTAAACAGAACTTGCTTACCGTGCTCAGAACACATCCACATTGCAGGTGATGCATCCCGCTTAGCCATCATCACATCAGTTAGTCTAAGAGTAAGACAGGGTGCGTCTAATGAGAGCAGTGACAGCACAAAAGTATGCAAATAAAAGGACAGATGGTTAGCTGAGTTTTGCTTACTTTGAGAGTCCTGAACGCATCCACAATACTGCATGGTGTTGTATCTTTAGCCACGTTGGTTAGTAAGACAGGGTGCGTCTAATAAGAGCAGTGACTGCATTAAAGACAAACAAAAGGAGAGATGGTTAGCTCGATTTTTTTTGCTTTGAAGAGTCCAATACATCCATAATATAAGCTAATATCACATCGGTCTTACTGTCCATGCAACCCATATAGGAGTGACGTATCCTTGGTCAATGCTGAATATTGAGAGTTGCACTGAGTGGCACTGTTTATTTGTGAGGTGGTTATGTTATATATTTAGCCATGATTTCAACAGGCTTGGCTAAAGTTGCAAGCATATTTGATTTCAGTTACAGGCCACCTCTTCATTCATGTTCATTAGGTTTTACTTAACACTATCAACTCACATGTGTGTTTCTCCAAATATGCAAGCAGGTACAGAGAGAATCAGTCAGGTAGTGAGCTTCCCCTGCTCCTCAGCTGGCTCAAAAGCAACCTGGAGGCCTGGCATTCACCGATGCGCGGATATGCATGGCCGACCCAGCAGGATATTTCTAAATAACGCACACTAAATTAGTAGGCGTGGCCTAGAAGCCAGCCAGGCTGAGCCAGCCAGACTAAGATGGATCATCGGAACGACACTCGGACTTATGGCACGCGCATCGTAACAAAATTCAACGATGTAATATGACATCGATAATCGACGTAATATTACATCGAAACGATGCTATACTACATCGTGATCAATGTCGATGTAATATTGCAGCGAACCGATAAAATATGACACCGATCGTAAAACGATGCAATATTGCATCGTTTCGATGTAATATTGCATCGAAAAAATAATCTCATTTATGCACAAGTTCGCGACTGCAAGACCTTTGACCTTGATCAGAATTGTGCCATATAGATCCTAAAGGCGGCTTGTTGCAGCATGCATATTACATTATGATTGGCACATGTAGCTAAATGAAGTATAGTTCATGATTATCAACTGCTTGGCCTTGCAGTAAATCAAGTTAGTCCATGTATGGCACACTATTTATCAGGAGTGAAGCATGAAAAGGCATGCTTTAATATGGAAAAGTACTAGTACTATACTATAATATATATTAGTCCAACAGGGCTGGCTGATTTCACAGATATATAGCTAATAGGTGTAAAGGAAAGAAAACTACAATAACTGCAAACTATAGCAAACAAGCAATTGAAAATAACACTGAATAATATATAGCCACTGATAGTATGTATATACTACATGCATGAGAACCAGTCTGAGAGTGGTGCTCAAAATCAGTTCTGAATCAGAAAACAGAATCAGGATTCTCTGGCTCATGCATACTCTCAGCCCTGCAGTTGCAGATGGTTGCAGATGCTACTGATGCATGTTGCAGCAAGTTGGCCTGATTCCTATACAGTACTATTAATATAATTGAACGCCAGATACTAATAAACTGTTGCTGGTAATTTTCTCATTATCTGGATCTGTGTTGATCTTAGTGTATAAGTGCATGTTTTTACTAGCTTTTGCTCCAACCATTAGCTTCCCGAAGATCCCTTTTCAATGTATATTATAACTATAATAATTATAGTGCTCAAGTATATTTGTTGTGTGTGTGATGAGGGGGCGGACAAACAATATATATAGTCATCTATTTGTAATGACATTGTGTGTTATTGCCATCCAGTTGTCAACAACATACTTTCAAGAAGTGCACCAGCTAATTATAATTATAAGAAAAATTCGGCGCCAGAGAAAGGGAGGGAATAAATTTCTGGCTAGTCAGTCCAGACTCAAGCATCAAATATGTAATCTCTCTAAGCTCGAGCTTCATAACTCAGCAAGTGTCAAGGTCTAAGTTCAATCGTCAACCTTGTGCATAAAATAAGACTATATTTTTTGCGATGCAATATTACACCGAAACGATGTAATATTGCACCGTTATGGACACGGTGGCAATTTACATCGTTTCGGCCTAATATTGCATCGACATCGATCACGATGTAATATTACGTCGATTCAATGCAATATTACATCATTATACAGTCGTTGTCGATGTCATATTGCGTCGTTGAATTTTGTTACGATGCGCGTGCCATACGGACTATATAGTAGTGTGAAAGTTATATTTATTTATTATTATTATTATTATTATTATATTATTATTATTATTATTATTATTATTATTATTATTATTATTATTATTATTCAATTGCTTTACAGTACTGTATACAAATATTGTAGTAGTGAAGGCTGAAGGATCATCATTGTCAACTTGGCAGGTTAAGGGAGGATCCTACTGATTTAATACTATGTGACCAGAAGCACTGGATATCTTGGCGGATCATTGGTACGAGTGTAGGATGTCAAGTGGCATGTTCTTGAGGGTTGTCGTAATCAAAGGCATCAAGACATCTACGTAGACACAGTGAGCCACCGATCAAGGAACAGCCGAACCCACCACCAAGAATTATTCCTAAATTTACGATGACTGATGATGTATTAGCTGGTCTAGTCCATGGCTTGGTGGAGCAGAGGTTGCACATTCTGTGTGAGTGTATATGTGTGTGTATGTATGTATGTGCATATATCTAATATATATATTCCCGCTACTATCTATAGTACGTCATGGATATTATAGCTTACGGTTCGTAGGCCATAATATCCATGGGTACATGCATGTGTGTGCGTGCATATAAATGGATGTGCGTACAAAATTCCTCACACTACTAAGTGTGAAACATTTTATGATGTACCTACGATAATTGATCACTGTAACCACGATAATTGATCACTGTAACCACGAGTGAAATGGATGGTGATGGACCAGTTGTCTAGATCTGCTAGCTGCATGAACTCCAGAGAAGGAACAAGATTTATGGAGAGATGGATAGGGAGCCATTCACTTGAGGAACTACGTACTGCCGGAGCATCATTGCTGGGAACTTCACAGATGGTCAGCTTCAACACTACATGTACAGTGTTGTGCTTGTAGGAGAAAAGTGTGTGCGTGTGCTAGTAATGTGTGTGTGTGTGTGTGTGTGTGTGTGTAATGATCCTCACAACAAAACCATACTGTATCCTTATGTAGTCAAGGAGCCCTCACATACCTTCTCTACTTGAAGCATGCATTTACCGCTTTTGTGTCATTTTGCAAGACTGACCTACACGTCTTCTAGATGCCTCTTTTTGCTGTGTGCTTGTTTGTAACTGGTGAATATATGTACAAAGTAAGTCAAACAGAGCTAAAATTGCTGTTTATTGGAGCTCAATTTGACTTTCTATCTTGCTTGCAGTAAGACCGTCATGCATAATTATTGCAGATTTACAGAACAACACCATGAGAGACTGATGAAGTGGTAGCATGATGAATAAAAACGTTTAAAGATAGGAACAGAGGCCGCAGCACTAATTCTTCGTTCCAAATGTCTCAAAAGTGGACTCTAGTAGCAACAGACTGTGCAAGTAAGTTTGAAGTTACATGTGATGTCCACTATCTTAATCATTATGTATAACATTGTGCTACTTTTACTATTGCCATAATATTATAATTGAATTATAGCTATGGTTAATCTGTCTAGCTATGATTCTCAATCATTATCCATGCTTGAATTCGAAGGCTGTTCAGGAATATGGACACCATGCAAAAGAATATAAGATGGGCACTTGATAGCTACAACGATCTAAGAAGGGTCTCCACAACCTTGGGCTTGGATCTATATAAGTGAAGTAAGAAAGATACTCTGTTCTGTTGACTGTGCATGTCTGATTGTTTATAAATTTCTTTCCAAACAGCAAATAAAGCACTATTAAAATTGTGTTATTGCCAGGAGTGCGGAATGATTGACTTTCTATACGTGATCCGAGTAAGAATATAACCATTGAGCAGATCTCTACATGCGTAAAACATTAATTATTTAATCATTATTAATTTTATCCATCTCTATAGTACCATCCAACTAGTTTATATTTGAATCTCCTTGTTAAAAGAGGAGGTCATAAATCAACATCATACATCCAAGCTCTTCGAGGAGCAACTGAAGATGGAAGAAGCACTCAAAGGATGGTCTCCATTAGTCGAAGCAGACAAAAACATGCTGACATCCTCAAGTACCTTATGAAGAGTTTTGTTGTCAATGTGTATAAAAAGAAGTGTCTCTGCAATCTTGGCTTGGAGCTAAGTGAAGAAGTAAGAATTCAACGATACTCTGTTCCATTGACTGTACATGTCTGATTATAAATTTCTTTCCATATTCTCCACACAGCAAAATAAAGCGCTATTTTGATTGCCAAAAGTGCAGAATGATTGACTTTTTACAATTGCTTTACAGTACTGTATACAAATATTGTAGTAGTGAAGGCTGAAGGATCATCATTGTCAACTTGGCAGGTTAAGGGAGGATCCTACTGATTTAATACTATGTGACCAGAAGCACTGGATATCTTGGCGGATCATTGGTACGAGTGTAGGATGTCAAGTGGCATGTTCTTGAGGGTTGTCGTAATCAAAGGCATCAAGACATCTACGTAGACACAGTGAGCCACCGATCAAGGAACAGCCGAACCCACCACCAAGAATTATTCCTAAATTTACGATGACTGATGATGTATTAGCTGGTCTAGTCCATGGCTTGGTGGAGCAGAGGTTGCACATTCTGTGTGAGTGTATATGTGTGTGTATGTATGTATGTGCATATATCTAATATATATATTCCCGCTACTATCTATAGTACGTCATGGATATTATAGCTTACGGTTCGTAGGCCATAATATCCATGGGTACATGCATGTGTGTGCGTGCATATAAATGGATGTGCGTACAAAATTCCTCACACTACTAAGTGTGAAACATTTTATGATGTACCTACGATAATTGATCACTGTAACCACGATAATTGATCACTGTAACCACGAGTGAAATGGATGGTGATGGACCAGTTGTCTAGATCTGCTAGCTGCATGAACTCCAGAGAAGGAACAAGATTTATGGAGAGATGGATAGGGAGCCATTCACTTGAGGAACTACGTACTGCCGGAGCATCATTGCTGGGAACTTCACAGATGGTCAGCTTCAACACTACATGTACAGTGTTGTGCTTGTAGGAGAAAAGTGTGTGCGTGTGCTAGTAATGTGTGTGTGTGTGTGTGTGTGTGTGTGTAATGATCCTCACAACAAAACCATACTGTATCCTTATGTAGTCAAGGAGCCCTCACATACCTTCTCTACTTGAAGCATGCATTTACCGCTTTTGTGTCATTTTGCAAGACTGACCTACACGTCTTCTAGATGCCTCTTTTTGCTGTGTGCTTGTTTGTAACTGGTGAATATATGTACAAAGTAAGTCAAACAGAGCTAAAATTGCTGTTTATTGGAGCTCAATTTGACTTTCTATCTTGCTTGCAGTAAGACCGTCATGCATAATTATTGCAGATTTACAGAACAACACCATGAGAGACTGATGAAGTGGTAGCATGATGAATAAAAACGTTTAAAGATAGGAACAGAGGCCGCAGCACTAATTCTTCGTTCCAAATGTCTCAAAAGTGGACTCTAGTAGCAACAGACTGTGCAAGTAAGTTTGAAGTTACATGTGATGTCCACTATCTTAATCATTATGTATAACATTGTGCTACTTTTACTATTGCCATAATATTATAATTGAATTATAGCTATGGTTAATCTGTCTAGCTATGATTCTCAATCATTATCCATGCTTGAATTCGAAGGCTGTTCAGGAATATGGACACCATGCAAAAGAATATAAGATGGGCACTTGATAGCTACAACGATCTAAGAAGGGTCTCCACAACCTTGGGCTTGGATCTATATAAGTGAAGTAAGAAAGATACTCTGTTCTGTTGACTGTGCATGTCTGATTGTTTATAAATTTCTTTCCAAACAGCAAATAAAGCACTATTAAAATTGTGTTATTGCCAGGAGTGCGGAATGATTGACTTTCTATACGTGATCCGAGTAAGAATATAACCATTGAGCAGATCTCTACATGCGTAAAACATTAATTATTTAATCATTATTAATTTTATCCATCTCTATAGTACCATCCAACTAGTTTATATTTGAATCTCCTTGTTAAAAGAGGAGGTCATAAATCAACATCATACATCCAAGCTCTTCGAGGAGCAACTGAAGATGGAAGAAGCACTCAAAGGATGGTCTCCATTAGTCGAAGCAGACAAAAACATGCTGACATCCTCAAGTACCTTATGAAGAGTTTTGTTGTCAATGTGTATAAAAAGAAGTGTCTCTGCAATCTTGGCTTGGAGCTAAGTGAAGAAGTAAGAATTCAACGATACTCTGTTCCATTGACTGTACATGTCTGATTATAAATTTCTTTCCATATTCTCCACACAGCAAAATAAAGCGCTATTTTGATTGCCAAAAGTGCAGAATGATTGACTTTTTATATGTGTTAAGAGGAGGAACCCACTCATTGACAATATCATAGCTGTTGGGCTGTATGTTTGGACACGCATCTAGATCTGAATATTATTTTGTTAGGCTGCTTCTCATTCTAGCAGACCTTCAGCTCCGAGCTGTAAAGCAATAATAATAGTAATAATAATTAATATTTGACAGTCATTGAGAAAAAACATAAAAACAATTCTGATGCTTTATAAGCTCCACATAAAGGGATCTCTCTTCACATGCATGCTACTAGTACTTTGTGTCAGTAGCAAAGAAACGGCAACTCTCCAATCAACCCGCTCAGGGCGGCTCTGACCCTCTCTCCAATATCGTAAGGCAATCAGTGAGGAAATGGAGGTGTGCAAGTTCTCATGTCTTGTCCAAAGAGGAGGTAATTTATTTTCATATTTAGTATACATAGTAATTTACAATGCATGTTCTATATACTAGAGGATGGTTGGTGATAATACAAGTGGAGAGAGAAACTTGAGTGAGACTTCTATACTCATTGCAAAAGTCAAAAGGACTGTATCTTTGATTATATAGACTGACATTGTTATTTGCAGGCTGGCACTTTGTACCAGAGGTGTGTACATTTTACATAAATGCTGATAAAATAATTATAATAAATTGAAATTCATATTCACTATATGTTATAAATATGTTCATACGACACGTATACTAGATAGTATAATTCTTGAATATTAATTTCTTGCATGTTAGGAGTTGCATGTGGTGGTTGGTTATACAGTGGGATATATGCAGCAATAAGACTTCTTGAGAGACACTCAATAGCAAAAGACTTTCTCAAGTTATAGCTATCCAATGATGAAAGAGAGATGCCTGGTATATAAATGGCCTACATTCACAGCAGTTCTACACAATTGTATACAGATATCCTCAAGTATATCTTAAAGAATTTTCCTGCCAAACAGGAGATGGTCATAGATTTCGGTCATTCCCGCTCAACCTTTTATTATTATTATTATTATTACTTGCTTTACAGTGAGACTGAATGAAATGAGGGCATGTGATATGATGTGGTGGTTGAATGTAAAAGTTTGACAGTTCACTGACAGACTGACATGGAGGATGGAGCAGCTGCATGGTTACATAAACAAAGACAACAGTGACACAGATTATGTAGTTACAGTATAATATTATAATTTATTTAGACTATAAACATAATGATGTATAGAGATAACAATGAGGACAATCAGAGTGAAATGTGCAGATGTTATTACAATTAAAGTTGCTGACAAAGTGGTTCCATAGATGATTGAAGACTGCCTTTTTAATGGTTTCGATTGGGTTGGAGGTATTTGTAATATTGTTTGGTATTGAGTTCCATAGTTGCACAATGCGGTTGAAGTAGTAGTGACGACCATTCATGTTCCTCTGAAATTCGAATCGCAATTTATTGTTCGAGCCAAACCGAGTGGTTGAGGTGGCAAATGATACGAAGTTGAAGATGTTGAAACCTTCATCAGGTTCTTTAATACATTTTATGAGAAACATTATGTCGAGGAGTTCATTATTCATACCAGTACATGAGAGGAAGGATACGCAACGCAATTAGTCTCTCCTTGTAATTGAGATCAGGATTTGGAATAATATACTTGGTGGCTCTTCTTTGGACTTTCTCTAGAGGGCAATATCCTTCAAATGACGTGGCCTCCACACTTGTGGCCAGTAGGATAGTTTAGAGCGAATGAGGGATAGGTACAAGCTTCTTCTGATTCCAACAGATGATGATGAGATGGTTCTCCGTATGAAATTGAGAGTAAAATAGGCTTTAGAACAAAATTAATAAGGCTGTATAATTAATGCTTTGACCAGCATAAATTGTTGGTTACGATAATGCCAAGGTCTTTGTGTTCTAGTACAAATTCGATACATGATGAGTTTTCAAAGCTAAGAGAGGGTGTGGTCCTTGGAAGATGGATTTGAAAAATGTAATCTGACGCATTTGGTTGGGTTAGGAGAAGCTTCCACTCTTTGCACCAGGACTGTACATATTTGCTCTAGCCTTGCAAAGTTAAAGTGTGCACGCGAAGGCATGCATTATAGGAGAAGAAGGACTCGTGTATATATTGTTTAAAGCCATCAATTAATATAAAGCCTGTCACAGTGACAGCAAGTTGACTCGGATGCATGTTGGAAGAAGAAATTAGACTTGTTATAATAAAAATTCTATATATCAGTTGCGGTGGAATATAAAGTTTAAAATTGTGAAAGAAACACTATTGTGTTCGTAGCCACGTACAACACAGAAATAGGATATTGTTGCACTTCCAAGGGAGAATATGACAGCCCACGAGTCTAACGAAAAGCATCATCTAGAGCTGGCCATGAAGACAATTCAGAAAATGAAAGCAGAGTTACAGCTAGCAAAGACAGAGCTCCAACAATAGACCTTTGATAATGGTGGAAAGAAAGTTGACTCGGATGTTGGTCAATGTTGTGACCATGAAGAAAGTAGACTTGTTATTAGCTGCTCTATTTACAGTTGTGGTGAAATATATGAAATTGATATTGTTTAAAATTGTGACCATTTAATTTACTAGAGACATACTAAAACACAAAATTGGGCAAAGAAATGCTCTAATTAAGGAGAAATAAAAGTTGACCTTTGACCTTGCATGCTAATCTACTACGTCAGTTCAAATTCTGAGTTCTGATTGGCTAATCTAAAATTTCAAACTTCAGTTTAGTCAATTCAAGTGTGTATGTAGTGCATGGTGTATGCAGGCAAGACTGCCTTGCTCATCAAAATGGTTGAAATGAAGGTCAACTGGTTTTCTAGGAAAGAAACTGTAGCTGAACTTAGAGGTTGTGAATTTGTTCGCAAAAGAAGAGCTTTTTTTGACGTAAACAACAAAGATTTTAGGCTGAAGGAACCGGGTGTCAACTGGCATCTTGTGAAAGAAAAGCGTGAAGAAGTGTACCAGGATAGTCTATGTCGGATCAAGGAAGTGTTCGACGAAGTATGTGAAAAAATCACAGGAGAACATAGGTATGCAAGTACTTCCATCTTGTTTTGTTAAGGTTACGGGGTACAGTAAGCTCATGAATATGCTAATCAGTACAAGCTAGTTATTTTAGATACGGAAGTAGAGAGATACACTGGGAGGCAGAGTGGGAGGTGCATGGGTCACACTAGAATGAGGGAAGATGAATCGTGCAATTGGAACAGCGCTCGGACTAGTTTATATTTATTATTATTATTATTATTCAATTGCTTTACAGTAAAAGAGAGTGATAAAATGCCAATAAGTGATTATAATAGTTGATATTGTAGTACTGAAGGCTGAAGGATCATCATTGTAATATCATTAGGAGATCCAGCATGCAGTAGAGGTGTACAGGAGAACTTGGGAGTTCCGATCTCTCTGTGTTAGGATCGAGGATAATAGCCAGACAAAGGGAGGATCCTGCTGATTACCATGCAGAAGCACTATAGGCCCTGACATCTTGGGACTATTGGTACGAGTGTAGGATGTCAAGTTACATGTTCTTGAGGGTTGTCGTAATCAAAGGCATCAAGACATGTACGTAGTCACAGTGAGCCACCCGATCAAGGAACAGCAGAACCCACCACCAAGAATTATTCCTAGATTTACGATGATGTATTAGCTGGTCTATAGTCCATGGCTTGGTGGAGCAGAGGTTGCACATTCTATGTGAGTGTATATGTGTGTGTGTGTATGTATGTGCATATATCTAATATAATATATATTCCCGCTACTATCTATAGTACATCATGGATATTATAGCTTACGGTTCCGTAAGCTATAATATCCATAGGTACATGCATGTGTGTGCATGCATATAAATGGGTGTATGTACAAAATTCCTCACACTACTAGTGTGAAACATTTTATGATGTACCTACGATAATTGATCACTGTAACCACGAGTGAAAGGGATGGTGATGGACCAGTTGTCTAGATCTGCTAGCTGCATGAGCTCCAGAGAAGGAACAAGGTTTATGGATAGGGAGCCATTCACTTGAGGAACTACGTACCGGAGCATCATTGCTGGGAACTTCACAGCTGGTCGGCTTCAATACTGTACAGTGTTGTGCATGTAGGAGAAATGTGTGTGTGTGTGTGTGTGTGTAATGATCTTCACAACAAAATCATACCATATCCTTATGTAGTCAAGGAGCCCTCACATACCTTCTCCACTTGAAGCATTTACCGCTTTTGTGTCATTTTGCAAGACTGACCTACACATCTTCTAGATGCCTCTTTTTGCTGTGTGCTTGTTTGTAACTGGTGAATATATGTACAAAGTAAGTCAAACAGAGCTAAAATTGCTGTTTATTGAAGTAAGAATTCAAAGATACTCTGTTCCATTGACTGTGCATGTCTGATTATAAATTTCTTTCCATATTCTCCACACAGCAAAATAAAGCGCTATTTTGATTGCCAAGAGTGCAGAATGATTGACTTTTTACATGTGTTAAGAGGAGGAACCCACTCAATTTCATAGCTGTTGGGCTGTATGTTTGGACACACATCTGAATATTATTTGACAGTTGTTGAGAGAAAACATAAACACAATTCTGATGCTTTATAAGCCCCACATAAAGGGATCTCTCTGCACATGCTACTAGTACTTTGTGTCAGTAGCAAAGAAACGGCGACTCTCCAATCAACCCGCTCAGGGCGGCACTGACCCTCTCTCCAATATCATGAAGGCAATCAGTGAGGAAATGGGAGGGGCGCAAGTTATCATGCCTTGTTAAAAGAGGAGGTCATAAATCAACATCATACATCCAAGCTCTTCAAGGAGCGACTGAAGATGGAAGAAGCACTCAAAGGATGGTCTCCATTAGTCGAAGCAGCTAACTGCAACGTGCTGACATCCTCAAGTACCTTATGAAGAACCAGCCTGCTCAGGGTGCTGACCCTCTCCAATATCATGAAGGCGATCAATGAGGGAATGGAGGTGTGCAAGTTCTCATGTCTTGTCCAAAGAGGAGGTAATTCATTTTCAAATTAAATTTTAGAATACGTAGTAATTTACAATGCATGTTCTATCTACTAGAGGATGGTTGGTGGTAATACAAGTGCATGGAGAGAGAAACTTGAGTGAGACTTCTATACTCATTGCAAAAGTCAAAAGGACTGTATCTTTGATTATAATATTATATACTGACACAGTTTAAGTTGGTATTTGCAGACTGGCATTTTGTACAAGAAGTGTGTACATTTTACATAAATGCTGATAAAATATAATAGTTTGAAATTCATATTCACTATAGTGCCATACATAAAATTTAATATGTTCAGTATACACAATCATACGACACATATACTAGACAGTATAATTCTTGAATATTAATTTCTTGCATGTTGGGAGTTGCATGTGGTGGTTGTTTATACAGTGGGATATATGCAGCAATAACTGCCAATAAGACTTCTTGAGAGACACTCAATAGCAAGACCTTCTCAAGTTATAGCTAGCTATCCAATGATGAAAGAGATTCCTGATATATAAATGGCCTACATTCACAGCAGTTCTACACAATTGTATAGATATCCTGTTGTACACTGCATGCCTTTTTAATGGTCCTCTGAAATTTGAATTGCAAATTATTGCTCATGCCAAACCAAGTGGTTGAGGTGGCAAATAATACGAAGTTGAAGATGTTGAAACCTTCATCAGGCTTTTTAATACATTTTATGAGAAACATTATGTCGAGGAGTTCATACCAGTACATGAGAGGAAGGATACGCAATGCAATTAGTCTCTCCCGTAATTGAGATCAGGATTTGAAATAATCATGATACTTGGTGGCTCTTCTTTGGACTTTCTCTAAGAGGGCAATATCCCTCAAATGACGAGGCCTCCACACTTGTGGACAATAGGATAATTTAGAGCGAATGAAGGATAGGTACAAGCTTCTTCTGCATGATTCCAACAGATGATGATGAGATGGTTCTCCATATGAGATTAAGAGTAAAATAGGCTTTACGTAGAACAAATAAGGCTGTAATGCTTTGACCAGCATAAATTGTTGGTTACGATAATGCCAAGGTCTTTGTGCTCTAGTACAAATTCGATACGTACATGATGAGTTTTCAAAGCTAAGAGAGGGTGTGTGGTCCTTGGCAGATGGATTTGAAAATGTAATCATGCCGCATTTGGTTGGGTTTAGGAGAAGCTTCCACTCTTTGCACAAGGACTGTACATATTGAAGCCTTGCAAAGCTAAAGTGTGCACGCGAAGGCATGCATTATATAGGGGAAGAAGGACTCATGTATAATATTGTTTAAAGCTATCAATTAATATAAAGCCTGTGACAGCAAGTTGACTCGGATGCATGTTGGAGGAAGAAAGTAGACTTGTTATAATAAAATTAATTATCAGTTGCGGTGGAATATAAAGTTTAAAATTGTGACCTAGGAAAGAAACAGTATTGTGCTCGTAGCCACGTACAACACAGAAATAGGATACAGTTGCACTTCCAAGGGAGAATATGACAGCCCACGAGTCTAACAAAAAGCATCATTTAGAGCTGGCCATGAAGACAATTCAGAAAACGAAAGCAGAGTTACAGCTATAGCAAAGACAGAACTCCAACAAACAAAGGCATAGACCTTTGATAATGGTTGAAAGAAAGTTGACTCGGATGTCGATCAATATTGTGACCATGAAGAAAGTAGACTTGTTATTAGCTGCTCTATTACAGTTGCGGTGAAATAAAAATTGATATTGTTTAAAATTGTGACCATTTAGATTATACATACTACAACACAAAATTGGGCAAAGAAATGCTCTAATTAAGGAGAATTTCTCAGCATCTAGTGCTGGGAAAGATCTAAAAATTAAGCTTTCTGAAGTATATAAGTCTTGAAACATGCACGCAGACACACACCCGCTGGTGGTGATGCTATATCCATCTCTACAGAACCATCCAACTAGTTCATATTTGAGTCTTTTGTCCCATTTATTGCATACTGCTGGCCACCCTATCCTAGCTGTTCCCCTCTGCCCCCTCTGTTAAGGGGACTGTGCACATTTTGTGATTCACCCCCTGAGCTCCTCACATTGGAGAGAGCAGCAAAGTTGTAAAATAGATCGCCAATGTATAATCCTACTTCAGACAACCCGGGGGCATTTTATATTTCTTAATATTATTGCGGTCGAGATTGTGACCATGAAGAAAGAAGAGTTGTTATAGAGCAGCTCTCATATTATTATAGCTGCTGTGAAATATAAAATTGTCTTTTTGTCTCAATTTCAGCCCAATACTGCTCATAATAATTACGTATCCCCATTGTCATTAAATTAATGATTAGTACACCACAGGGTACACCAGCGTGGTTATGCATGCATAATATGAGGTCATATGAAAATGGTCAATGGGACAGTCGGCCCATTTCTACCATATACGTATGATAGAGGAAGTTTTTCTGAAGTATTATAAGTCTTGAAACATGCACGCAGACACACACCCCCACTGGTGGTGATGCTATATTCATCTCTGTCCCCTCTCCTGTATAAGGGGCACCTTCTCACCCCTGAGCTTCTCACACAGGAGAGCAGCAAATTGTAAGTCTTGAAAATAGCTCACCAATGTTAGACAATGCATGTTTTTCTTGCAGCCGTGATTTTGACCACGAAGAAAGAACAGTTGTTATGTAATAATTGGTGCTCTAATTTAGCTGCCGTGGTATAATATGGTATATTAATATTGTAGTTATAAATTATGACTATTTATTAATCTTGAGTTTGTGTAAATTAAATTTAGTCTTTGTTTACAATTTTTGAGCAATCAAAGACTCACAAGTCTTTTAAGAACTCCATGTTTCAAGACTTGCAACTGGTGCACTGCCAGTGAAGTTGGTGGCAACATTCATTTTCATATTTTTAGTATTATTATAGTAGTCAAGTACAATAAATGCAGTTTAATAATTTTAAATTAGTGCTCTACTAGAGGTTGCATGGTTGGTGGTAACGCAAGTGGAGAGAGAAGACTCATTGCAAAAGTTAATAGGACTGTATCTTTGACACAGTTCAATGTTGGTATTTGCAGACTGCAATTTTCAATTCAACTAGTACATACCAAAAGTGTGTACATTATACTTAAATGCTGATAAAGTAATTACTTGAACTTTATATTCACCGTAATACATTCAATATACTCCCAGTAGTACTGCACGTAGATATTCTCTAATATTCGTGGATATTGGGAGTTGCATGTGGTGGTTTGGTTAGTGGGATACATACATGCAGGTATGCTATGATAATAATGCAAGTAGTAAAAATTTTGAAGATATTATGATATATATGTTCTTTTTGCTGCAATAAGACTTTGAGAGACACTCAATATATATTCAACGTGTCGTAAAAGTCATTTCAAAGGTTTTGTGTATATACAATAATATTGTATTCTTTTACACAGTTCAACAATGAATGGTGGTTGGTGGTTGGTGGTGGTGAATTAACTACTTACTTAGAAAGGTACTTGCATGTTTGGAGGTATATATAAAGCCGTGGAGGGCACGTACCCAGCAATAAATGCATATTATACCCAACCTGGTTCAAGTGTGTGGCACTGGCATCCATTATAGCATTACATGTGATGTGATCTAATAATGGTAGGAATGGAAGGAGGAGTATTTATAACGACCAGAGGGAAAGAGGAAGCGGTAATATTAAAGGAAAGAGGTGATTTGTGAGAATTAGACAATACCACATCCAACCTCCCACTCACAGCTACCACATTGTCTGGTTGGAGCTGCCTAGTTCCTTGACCCTAAGAGCCTCTTGAACTCTCTTTCAATAGTTGGTGCTCAAATTTATTCAGAATCTTGATGTCATCAAGTCTCAATTACGAGTCTTAGCAACGTTACGTTCAGCTAGTGTTGAGCTATCAGTTTGCAGTAGCCAGCAATCCCATTTGAGTTCCTGTAGTTCAGTATCTCGTAACATCTTTGTATAGATTAGTTTTGTAGAAGGTCTCAATACTAATCAGTTGGTATTAGTGACTTTGTATATAGCATAGAAAATTGGAGTCAAATAATAATTTACGGAAATGACTGAATGTCAACAAAGGAAGAAGGTACAGATATGGATGAACAGAAAATATTATGTAAATGAATATTATTTTAAAGTAGTTTCGCTTCTTTGTCTGTAAGACAGAGATCTTGCCATAACAATATAAATTTGCCAGCAAGTCAGTAATTGAAAGCTGGATGTACATAATAATCATGATTAGGCTAAAAATATCAATATTGCTGGTCCAAAAGCAATTTAAAGCTATAAATTTGTACACCTGAAGACTACAATTTACACTATAGTAAAAATGCCATTGGAGTACATATTTATATGAGTTTTTCAATTTTAAGGATTTAACATGATTATTGATACAGGGTAAGAATCAGCACCTAGCCCTCAAATTACAGTAAATATAAAATTCAACTAAACCTCCACATGCAAGTACATAAAAGGGCCTGTCAAGAAGCCACAAATAAAAAAGGCTTTAAAAATAAGCTTTTAATTTGCCTTTCATAGCAAATCTTTGACAACTTCGATGCCCCGCATTTGTTTTAAAATTTTGTAAATATACCTAAAGCAAGCATTGCATACCTGCTGGTATATACATATGTAGTATAATATGATTGTGTGCAAGTGATTATAAGGGTAAAAAAAATTTATCTGAGAAAACTAGGAGCACCCATAACTTCATGGGAGTCACTCAATATAGAGAGAGCAGCAAGGCTGCAGTTGGAGGTAGAGGTGAACATTATACATGTGCAGTAGATGACTTGATATCTGATGGCAAATGGGACCATTCCAAGTCAAAAGAGACAAGATCAAGAATACTACAGTATGCATGGTTGATCACAGTAGCGAGCGTATACTAGGTGGATTTGCTTTTAGTTACAGATTGAAATATATAATTATGTAGTGTAAGAATTATGCAAATCATTCCTCCCCTCCCAATTTAAGTGTGGTGTATGCAATTTTTTGGGGTTTTTTAAAATTTTTTGGATAAAATTCTTTACAACAAAAGATACAAGACATATAAACAGCCAGACGGGACACCATACACAAACACATACACACGTACACACATACACACATACACACATACATACATGTAGAGTTCAGAACGACACACACATACAATCATTGAGACGCACAGTACAGTAAATACATGTAAGAATCATCAGTAATGTATGCAAACATATAGTACATTCAAATGCAACACACACAGTCAGACAATTAAGACGTCACAAACGTACACACAAAATCAAAACAACACACAATAATCAATTCAAACATACAACAGATAGTACAGTACTAAGTATGCCCCNATTCAGCCAGCTTTAACTGTACAGTGCAACTTGACTTCATCCGAACTACGTCCTTTTATACTTGTTTGGTGCCTAAAAGCTATATAACAAACAAAATCTAGGCATTTTAAAAACTCTGATATAAAATACTGTACTTGCATGTTGCCATCTTGATGTAGGTAAAGGTCGTCAACAGACCACTAGATATTGTTATTAGATAATGTTATAGAAGTTTTTGTCAATAATAAAGAAATAATAGGTGTACATGTTGCTCACAAAGTAATCTATGTTGTTTATGAGGATGTGAATTGAGAGGATACAGTATAATACAGCTCCTATCAATTGTTCAAACTTGTTTGGGAAATATATGCATACAATATAGCCTCGTCCCCAGGCCCTCAGCGTGCTACTATTTTGATTTATTACGTTGACGATCTTTACCAGATCATTTTATTTAAGCACGCAGAGGGCCTGGGAAACGAGGGTAGATGCATGGTAAACAAGTGATTTAGCTGCTTAGACTGCCCACGTATTTTACATATGTGACCCTCTCTGAGAAAACCAAGCATAATGCGCAAAAATTGATTTTCTTTTTTATGCGACCATTACCTAGTATAACCTTTGAACTATTGATTCTGCAAATATGAGCTCCTGGGCGCTTGTAGTTGCAGAGATATGAGCGCCTATACACGCGGAGCTATGGGGTGCCATGTGTACCAAAATTAGTGAACTTAGTGGTATTTGTATATGTTGAGGGGATATATAAATACCAAGTGGTATATATCTAAATACAAGGGTGAATATGCATATACCATCGGTGATAAATATATACCATAAGGAATATATAAATACCAAAGGAGATATATAAATACCCAAGGAGATTTATAAATACCAAGAGATTTATAAATACCAAAAGAGATTTATAAATACCAAAGGAGATTTATAAATACCAAAGGAGATTTATAAATACCAAAGGAGATATATTATAAATACTGATACCATGCAAAGCCTATATATCACAAGGGATATATAAATACCGAAGGAGATATAATTATACTATCACTAGAGATACATATAATGAAGGAGACAGCGCAAAAGGATGTAATAAATATTCTATAAGTGTACTGTGTACAGTACTTATTTTAAAAATCACATGACAAACTAGAAGTGATCATGTGATGGCTCACATGCGCTCAGGACAAGATTCAGCTTCGAATCCAACTCTCTTGCCACACTGAATAACTATTATTAATTTATACTGTTATCATATTATCTTTGAATGTAATAATTATGCCAATGCAGTGATGACCTGGAGTCAAACCTCATTGGTAGGCCAACAAAAGATATCACTATTGATGATATTAATATTAATTTTAGTAAGATTTCTGCTCTTTAAATTTTTTATAAGTAGACTAAGATAGCTCGCCTAGTAGGGATGTCAAGAACAACTTTGTACGGTCGATTAGATGCTGGTTACACTTCATAGAACTGATGAGTTCATCAAGTTCACTGTTACTACTAAGACATTGGCCCGGTGTTTGATCATTTGGCAATACACCAGCTTCAGCCAAACAATGGAGAAGTTCTTATTCAAGGTCACCTAGTTAGAATGGAAATAAGCCTGAGTAAGTCGTAGTGCTACAGCAATGCCATTAGACAATGTAGCAACGAATAAATTAAAGTTACTGTGCTCTGAGTGGTTATATAGAGCCTCCTATCGCCATATATAGTCAAGATGAACACAGACCGGACTGTGTATTGAGCATGCATGCCATCATCTGATCTCTGATCAAGTCATGTGACTAGGATCAATGCACTATTATAACTGATAGTTATTTGTACATCCTTAGCTTGTTTTATTTATACAGACTATCTCCAGGCTTCATATTCACACAGTATTTATATATTTCCTTTGGTATTTATAAATCTCTTTTGGTATTTATATTCTCTTTTGGTATTTATAAATCTCCTTGCATGCGTATTTATATATCTCCTTTGGTATTTATATATTCCTTGTGGTATTTATTTATCACCGATGGTATATGTATATTCACCCTTGTATTTAGATATATACCACTTGGTATTTATATATCCCCTCAACATATACAAATACCACTAATTTAGTAATTTTGGTACACATGGCACCCCATACGGAGCGCCCATTCTAAAGATTGCAGAGTTTGCAATTTTTATACGTAACTATGGAATGAATTACGTAATCCGTATACTTCCAGAAACGGCAATGAATAATTCAACGCTCGAGTGCTAGCGTTGTTTTACAAAGCTTAGAGAAGACAGTCAAGGAGCCAAACGAAGGATAAAGAGATAGTTAGAGCAAGAAAGAGACAAGAAGCGCTCTATTAGCGCTCGTTTTGAAGAACAGCTGGACTGAATTTTTAATTATTCACCACAAGTCTTGACAACAGCTCCGTGTAATGGACCCTAAGCGCTCTGACACGGGTAGCTTGTAGGAGCTATAACTCGGTAACTAAAGCGTTTTAGAAGCTAAAAATTATATATTTGTGTAGCTAAATGATTATTCTATCTGTATAAGCTGCCATGCAAAAATTGTGTATTTTAACCAGACCTACTAAAATGGCCTAGTACACAAATTACTACGTAGCGCATTATGCTTGGTTTGCTCAGAGAAGGTCACATATGACATCATCAGTTTGTGAATAATTGTGAGCCTATGCTGCGCGCTAGCGCTTTGACCTGGAGCTAGACTACAAGCGCAGCCAATCTGGCCAGATGACAAAAGTCAAATGATCAAGACCAGACAAAACAGCCAAGTAAACATAAATTTGGACTTAGTTTGACCTTAGATATGAGTGATATGTCTAGACATCGCTTCTTTTGCTGTTTTTTTTTTACTTATCAACTCATACTTATTGTCAGCTTCCTGGAAGTGCTTGTAGCCCAGCCTAACTAACAAAACCACACTCTGCTAACAGTTTATATAAGTCTGAGTAAAGCTTGTGCAGCTGGAAAGTCACAGAAAAGGCTTTCCAAGAAAGCTCTGTGACTGTGAGCTGGATTACACTCTACAAAGAAGGCTAATATTTTGCCTGGTTCTTCTTTGGTAGCTGTTTCAGGTAAACTCTCAAATCAGTCTCAGAACTGTCCTGTTCCTGTGCAAATCTTCTCTGAAAACTGTAAAAATCCATAGGCAGCTGGAGCGCTAAAAAAGTCCCCCTCAGCGTGGTGAGCGTTAGTTGGAAAAATAATTGGGGCGAGCCGGAGCGAGCCCCACACTAGTGTGTTCAAAGACAAAATTTTCTATATATCGTATATATATTATATATTATATATTTGTCATTTTATTTATAATAATTTCATGTCAATTAGTGACATGCGGTTAACATGAATAGCCACATAGCCTGCTAGTCATGCTTGCCAAGTCAAATGACTTTAATAAGTCAGTGCTACTTACTACTTGAAGCTACAAGTATTCTTGAGTAAAGCGAAGGATGATGCTACTGTTGCATTAGGTATGAAACACACAGTGTTCATTTCTGAACAGAGGCTGTATGGAGTAAACAAGAAATGGAACTACTGACTGTACAAAGGCATGGCTTGTTCAATATAGCAGAAAATAAGGACACTGTTCAAGCACAAGGTCCAAAACAATGTTAGAAAAGCTTTGTGACTTTGCTGCTAGAAACTTCCAGGTGGCATTTATACTGGGAACCACAAGACGAAAGCTCTTCTTCAGTAAAGCGTAGTAACGACATTTGCGAGTCAGTGTTGGGATAAAGAAGAAGCCAATCAACATGCTGAACAAAGACAGCAAATTCTTGTTCAAGCATGTACTCATAGAGTGACACAGAGAGAAAAGACTAGCCAGAAAAGAACAATTATCTAACACCGTTAGATAGCAAGTTCAGAGCAGCTGTGTGAAGCACTCTGGGGAAAAATGCAATAAGAAATAATCGATCTTTTAAAACCCAAATAAAGATTGGGAAGAAAGTATTGAATCAGAATATACGTATTGTGTTTAGTCGAGAAAGACAACTAGTGAAATATAGATGAACTTTCTATTCATATCCGATAACGCACCTTTGCAGATATTCCAGAATCAATTGTAGGCTTACGATTAAGCCATCTGTTCGAAATGGATGGTGAGCAAAGATGGTACAAGGGAACTATCATTGCTAATGAGAAGGTGTGTCCAACATCCTCTAGCCTGAGACATGCAGACATGCACAGCGACCAGGCTCAATTGAAGGACATGTGACAAAAGATGACAAAATGTTTTTTTTATATACAAGGACAACAAAGCATGACAAATGTTCAACAACAGAAAAAGCATGACAAATGTTTGTTACAACAATAATTGGACACCACAAAACAGGATCAGAACAAAGCATGACAAATATTAAACAAAAAAAGCAGCATGACAAATGTTTGTTATAGCTGTTTGCATTGAACTTGCCACTATACACACTGCAGACAATAAACCAAACTATGAGTTATTGTGGTTAATTAGCATATGTGACCTGTCAAGGGAAAACGTGCCGGTTAGGAAAGTCTGCGAATTTTGAGTTAGCTATTCCATGTATATCTAGGCCTTCCCAGGAAGCGCATATCAAAATTTGATGCGCATAGCTCAAGTAGTTTTCCAGATACAGCTCTTGCAAGCAGCCCTGCCTCCACTCGTGGCTTCCTAGAAAAACGGTTGTAAAGTTGTTGCTAGGTAAACTATGGGCGGTCCGTATACTCTCCGTATCATAATTAGATCATGTACAGTACATGCTGAATATTACCACAGCCAGCCACGTGGGGACTAAAATTATTTAGTGAGAAGCGAGTAGCTAGGAAAGAAGACCCAGGAGACAGCTAATCCACTCAAGGAGGTAAGCGCTTGCTAGTAGAGACATAGATTCTAGGTACAGTAAGTTCCAAGAACTAATATAAGCCTCAAAATAACCTGTACGCGATCACCGTACAGGGAGAGGCAATATCCACCAGTAGAAAGCTACTGTATGAAAGCGCTTGGATTAGACAAGCACATATAAAGCTTTAGCTTACCTTTCTGTCCATGTGCTGTAGCAAAATTTTGAGATTAGTCAGCTTATAAGTCTATAAGAACACCAAATAAAAAATCATTTTTAGTGGCAGCTGCCTTGCTCATAAATATTCGCTACGGTTTGTTGCACAGCATAGCAACTGTCCTCCGTGTTAGCAACTAAGTAAAAATGAACAAGGCTGACATTGCTGTCTATATCTCTGCAACAAAAGCAGCTCCACCCCTCAAATTTTGCGTGGAGCATGCTGAGATGTAGCGCAGCACATTTGTGCAAGAAAAAAAATTCGCGCAAAACGCGAATTAAACTAAAACCGCATTTTACTCCAAAAACAATAATTTCCTAACCGGCACGTTTTCCCTTGACAGGTCACATATTGACATGCCATACGGCTTACACTGCATGACTGCATGTGAGTGTCATGTCTTGTGAACCATTAACATACCACCCTTATCTACGGTGGAGGATGGTATTCCAAAGGTTTATGTACTCAGTCACTCTATACAAACAATCAGCAAAAATCTTTGATTCCTACACATATATACCATCACCAGATTCCAAAAACTTATGATCTAAAGTTATGTAGTGACAAACACAAAAACAAAAGTTTTGCTTTCCAGTTGGAGCACTGAACAATCAGAAGGAGAAAATCACAGGTTTGGCATGCTTTCAACTGAAGGGGTCTACAGGCTATGAAGTTTTTGCACCAGCGGTCCAACCACATCAAAGTATATACTTGGACTGTGAGGGACCAAAATGGGCAGTCCAAAATCATCATGACAGGCCCTTAAGAATTAGTTCAAGTGAGGATGAGTATTGCTGTATTGACACTTGATTAATGTGTATTCTGTGTTATAAATGTCTATGGTTAATCTTAGTTCTTTTATGATTTGTTAATTTAGCAGTATTTTGGGTGTATTTACTTCCGTTCTTTGCTATACACTTTCATGCTTTGTTCTCATGCAAACAATGTGCACACCTCTGAAGTATTCTTTTTTTCGTTATCCACTAGTATTGTTCACTTGTATCAAACTGTTGTAATTCTCAATAGCAAGTTATTCTTATTCACTCTTGAAGTTAAATCTCTAGTCTCTAGTGCTGACTATAGCTACTGTGCTATATTGCTAACCCTGCCAAAAACTTGTGCACTATCAGCATGAATATTATACCTTATAATATTATTATAATCTATGCTATCAGTAAAGTGAAGCATCTGAGGAGGCTTGACAGTTCTACAAACCTCCTTATGTGAAATTTATTGACATTTGCCATGTTTGAGTCAGCTGTTTATTTGCATGAAAAACTCTTAAGTATTCTCTAACACTTTTTCGTTATCCACTAGTATTGTTCACTTGTATCAAACTGTTGTAATTCTCGATAGCAAGTTATTCTCATTCACTCTTGAAGTTAAGCTCTAGTCTCTAGTGCTACTCTGCTATATTGCTAACCCTGCCAAAAATTTGTGCACTATCAGCATGAATATTATAGCATACAAGTGAAAAAAACATTGAAAATGTAATGAGACATAGGAATGGCCAAATCGTAAGAAACAAAGCAAACAAGATGGAATGGCTGTTTGAGTGTGTGCAAAATCATTCCTGTGTGGGCTACATGCTCTCTTCCCATGTTGGGTCCCTCATGTTGCCCATAGGAATAATTCTTTACACACTCAAACAGCCATTCCATCTTGTTTGCTTTCTTACATTTTCAATGTTTTTTTCACTTGTTTGTTCTCATTTTTCATAATTCTACATCATATTTGAATTTGTGTGTATATGGTAGTTACTTGAACACTATCAGCATGGATATTATAACTTATGTTATAATCTATTCTATCAGTATAAAGTCATGGTGAAGCACCTCAGGAGGCTGGAGCTGTATCTTGTGAAGTGGTTCACCAATGAGCAATAGTAAATGTCATTATTTCACAAGCTCATACACAGCAAAAGCAACTTCAACAACACAGAATTCAACTCAACTCTGACAAAATAGTCCAAGGCTTACAATATATACAACAACAACAAAATCAGGGCCTAATCTCAATGAATCAGGGCTAAATCCAATGTCCAATAGTATAACACAAAACACAGTCAACTAAACAATAGAACTACATGAATATTAAACAAGTGTCCACTTTACATCACCCGCTCTCCTAAGGTAGCTCGATCTGAGTGTCAAAAAGCAGGAGTTTACTTGTGCGGGAGGCACCACTGTGAAGTGAGTACCTAGAGTTCTTTCTCGGTTAAACAGTTCCATCATCACTCTGAGTGTCAGCTTCTGGTTCTTCCACTTCTTCTTCCGGAGCACTATCATTCAGCTGCAGAGAGTGACTGTAACTACTTCGGTGGTCGTTCTGGGCTGTGGCATTTCTTTCCATACCAGTAGTAGCCACTGGGGAACATTCCTGAACAGGGTACAACCCGAGACTGATGTCCAGCAATTTCACGAGCAGAAGAGAGGGAAAGCACGAGCTGTTCACGGTAGTCCAACACCTCTGTGGGAAGTAGCTAGGAGGGTGGGAGCAACATTGCTTCCGAGGGAGAGCGACAGTCAAACCCAAACAGTAGAAAGGAGGGTTTTTCACCAGTGGTGACGTGAGGAGAGTTCCGGTAGGCCCAGATGACTCCAGAAAGGTAGGTGTCCCACTGGTCTCCAAACTTCGCTGCGTGTTTCCTCAGAGCTGTCTTCAAAGTGCGATTGAACCTTTCCACCATACCATCACACTGTGGGTGGTAGAAAGTGGTGTTGAGCTTCTTGTCTGGCACACATCTGTCATCAGGCTGGAAAGTAGGTTGGCCCCTCTGTCAGACAGTAACGCTTCAGGAACTCCACAGAGAGGAATTACTTCTTCGGCTAGGAGCTTGGCGAGTCTCACAGCCTTCTGATCCGGAGCAGCAAATGCCATAGGCCACTTGGAGAAGAAATCCTGGAAGACTATCACATACCGATTGCCAAGCTTGGTTACTGGCATCTCCATTATGTCAACTCCGAAAATTTGGAGCACAGGTATTGGATGGAGGAGGATGAACCTTCCTCCCTGAACCAGTCACCACGGCACATTCTGGACACGATTGAGTGTAGCTGTGCACATCCTTATACATGCCGTCCCACCACCAGTGTGTGGCTAGCAGTCGGTACAACTTGTTGACTGCAAAGTGTCCACTCAGCCTGCCACTGTGATGCTCCTGGATGAGTGAGTTACGAAGTGCCTGGGGGACTGCAACTCTCTTCTTCATAGATCGCCTGGGATCCACAAAGCACAAAATATCGTCCACAAGTGTGAACTGTGATGACATAGCAGCAATCTTCTTGGCCTGTTGTGAATCCTCCGGGAGAGTTCCTTCCTCTAGGAAGAGAATGATCTGTAGGAGGTTGCGGTCATTCCTCTGTTTCCCAGCAAAGGAATCCAATTGACATGAGTTCTTGATATTGTGCTCTCCACTGCTAAGAATAGTAGAGATTTTCATGTTGGAGTCAGCCTCACCATGCACTGTGGCCACCTGGACCTCCTCTAGTCCAATTAGTTCCTTCCTGTCAGGTACACCAGGTAGGGGGTTGCGTGAGCATTACTATTGTTCTTGCCAAAGCGATGAACAATGTGAACACTCTCAACTCCATTGCCATACACCTTTGTCCACCATCGCGCATGTTTGCCTGTGGGACTCAGAGTCTTTAGAATAGCCTTGATAGCAGAATGGTCTGTGAGAACGGTGACTGAGTTGCCATACAGGACCTGGTACGTTCGGAAATGGCTCATTGCCCACGCAACAGCCAGCGTCTCCAGCTCTGTGATTCCGTAGTTTCGTTCTGGTGGAGCTAGGCTTCTGCTAGCAAAAGCCACTGGGTGTAACTCCTGGTTCTCGTTCTCCTGTGAGAGGATAGCTCCTAACCCTTGTTGACTTGCATCCGTCTCGAGGACAAATGGTCGTTCAAAGGAGGGAAACGACAGGACAGGAGCTTGAGGGAGCTTCTGTTTCAGTGATTTGAACGAGGACTCGCACTTGTCATCCCAGATAAATCCCACTCCCTTCCTTGTCAGGGTATGGAGAGGATGAGCGACTGTTGCAAAGTTTGGAATGAATCTTCGATAGAATGAGCTGAGTCCCAAGAACTGTCTCACCTCTTGAACATTGGTAGAGTAGGGAACTTCTGTACCGCTTCTACAATCCTCGGGTTCGTCTTGAGTCCTTCACGTGTGATCAAGTGACCAAGATACTCAACTTCTTCACGGATGAACCAACATTTCTGCGGTTTGAGTTTTAGGCCAGCTTCCCTAAGTCGTTGCAGGACCCGTCGTATGTGTTCTAGGTGCTCTCCCAGAGTCTTAGAGAAAATAAGGACATCGTCAATGTAGACTGTGACAAAGTCAGGTCCTTCTGAAGGGTTCAAGCCCAAAAGTACTCTCTGCATGAGTCGCTGGAAGACAGCAGGAGCATTCTTTAGCCCAAATGGCATCACCTTGAACTCAAACAATCCTTGAGGTGTTGTGAAAGCAGTTTTCTCCTGAGAGTCTGGGTGGACTCTAATTTGCCGATAGCCGGACGCAAGGTCAAGTGTCGAGAAATACCTAGCAGATCCTAATTGATCAAGCATGCAGGTCATCAATGCTAGGGATTGGAAACTGGTCTGCCTTTGTCTGGGCATTCAACTGCCGGTAGTCCACACAGAATCTGTGAGATCCATCTTTCTTCCGGACTATGACAACAGGGGACTGTTTGAAGGTTTAATGACTCCATTGTCCTGCATCTTCCTAAGTTGCCTAGCCACTTCTGTCCGGACAGCAAATGGCATCCCTCTTCGTGGCTGGTTGATTGGGTGAGAGTCTCCTGTGTCAATTTGCATCTCAACTAAGTCAGTTTCACCTCTGTCACCCTCTTCGATGGCGAATACATCATGGTAACTTGCGAGAGTTTCCAGTATTGGCATCTTCTCCTGATCTGGTAAGTCAAGATTGGTATCAAGTACCTCAGTCAGCTTTTCTTGGTGACGTTGCTTGGCAGATTCTTCCATTGTGAGAGCCTGGTTGGAGTAATCTGTGTGTCTCTGGGTTTCAGGATCCTGCTCAGGGGGCTCCAAAATCGAAACTGGTACAGCCTGACCTAGTTCCGTGCCTTCCTCGATGGGCTGAGTGAACCTCGTTGGATTAGTGATCACCAATCTTGCTATCCCCTCTTCGTTGGGAGTGAGTAGGAGCGACATGCCTGTTGTCTCTTTCAGGGTGGCTGCTACCTCTAACAGAATGGGGGTTTGGTCTAGTGTAGAATTCCTTGGCTCAACTTCTACATCAACAAGGAGGCTTTGAGTTGGGAGTAAGGTGACAGCCTTCAAAAGCCTAACACTAACTGTGGGGATTTGTCCTCCTCCCTGTGCTCCAGCTGTCTTGCCACTTTTACCACCTCTCCAGACTTCAACCTTGTCATGGTAAGAAATAATTTTGAGCTGCCTACACACACCTTCTGAAAGCAGCAGCTGATCATGTGCATCCATTTTGATGTACACAGGTGTAGTGATCACTTTGCCATTGAATTCAATTTCTAAGTCCATTCGACTATTGAGAGTAAAAGTTCTTTGATCATAAGTCCTTGCCTGTTTGTCAGGCTTTTTAAAATCTCTCTTCCTGAGTCTTGCAACAGCAGCAACCTTGCGGAACATGCGTCCGCCAATGATAGTGATATCGGCTCCACTGTCAACTATGCCATACATAGGTACTCCCTGCACTTGCACCTTTGCACATTGTGGGTGACTCCCTGTGTCGTCTACCCTGACTCGACTTACACTTGCCTCTTCCTCAGAAGAGTCGGAATACAAGAGCTCCATTGGGTTTGGCTGGTCACTATTGACCTGCTCACTCTACACCTGCCTTGTGTTACCCGTTGGTGGGTTGCCAGCCTTGTTTCCTGAGCCCTTGCTCTCCGAGGTTTTGTTCTTTTTATGGCAGTTTCTGGCAATGTGGCCCACTTGTCCACATACATAGCACCTTTGTGCTGACTTTGGCTTTTGAGAAGCAGATTGATCACCTTGTGACTTTTCAGTAGAAATGACTTTGGGATTTTTCTCAGGCCGCTGCTGGGCAGCTGAACGGTGATATTGTTGCCGTTTCTTGAAATTTGCCAGCCTTTTTTCTTCATTTTTGGCAGCCAGGCACAACTCTTGGTACGTCTGGGCACCGGAGACTGCAGCTGCTCTCATTAGCTCATCTCTGAGTCCTTCCTGCAGTTGACTGTGCAGGAGCGTCTGCCTAGTCTCCTTTGACATTTGGTCTCTGCCATACGCAAGCTGGAAAATTCTTTCCATCTTTACAATGAAGTCTGCAACCGATTCTCCCTCTTGTTGCATGGTGTGCCTGAAGTCTTGGGCTGCCAGAGTTCGTCCACCTGCATCCAATCGAGACTGCAGGGCCAGCTTGGCTGCTTCGTAGCTTTCTTTCTCCTGTGTGTCAAGGAGATTCCATTCTACGAGGGCTCTACCTCTCAGATGACCGGCAAGTTGGATTAGGAGTTCTTCTTGGTTCCAACCATTCCAATGAGCTGCCCTTTCCAAGGCAGGGAACCACTCCTCCACACGTACAGTGGGTGAATCACCAGTAAAAGGGTCCACTGGTGGAGCTTTACCTCTGCGCTGCACTGGGACAGCAGTTGAAAGTGGGTGTGTTGCCTCTTGGCATGTTCCACCCCCCAGCCAACTTGTTTGTTTAAAGTGGGCGTGGCCTTTGCCATGCCCCGACTCTAATCGGGAGAGTCTTTGTCTCAGCTGAGCNGACGCATGTTCCGCAAGGTTGCTGCTGTCGCAAGACTCAGGAAGAGAGATTTCAAAAAGCCTGACAAACAGGCAAGGACTTATGATCAAAGAACTTTTACTCTCGATGGTCGAATGGACTTTGAAATTGAATTCAATGGCAAAGTGATCACTACACCTGTGTACATCAAAATGGATGCACACGATCAGCTGCTGCTTTCAGAAGGTGTGTGTAGGCAGCTCGGAATTATTTCTTACCATGAGAAGGTTGAAGTCTGGAGAGGGGGTAAAAGTGGCAAGACAGCTGGAGCACAGGGAGGAGGACAAATCCCCACAGTTCGTGTTAGGCTTCTGAAGGCTGTCACCTTACTCCCAACTCAAAGCCTCCTTGTTGATGTAGAAGTTGAGCCAAGGAATTCTACACTAGACCAAACCCCCATTCTGTTAGAGGTAGCAGCCACCCTGAAAGAGACAACAGGCATGTCGCTCCTACTCACTCCCAACGAAGAGGGGATAGCAAGATTGGTGATCACTAATCCAACGAGGTTCACTCAGCCCATCGAGGAAGGCACGGAACTAGGTCAAGCTGTACCAGTTTCGATTTTGGAGCCCCCTGAGCAGGATCCTGAAACCCAGAGACACACAGATTACTCCAACCAGGCTCTCACAATGGAAGAACCCGCCAAGCAACGTTGCCAAGAAAAGCTGACTGAGGTACTTGATACCAATCTCGACTTACCAGATCAGGAGAAGATGCCAATACTGCAAGTGACCATGATGTATTTGCCATTGAAGAGGGTGACAGAGGTAAAACTGACTTAGTTGAGATGCAAATTGACACAGGAGACTCTCACCCAATCAAGCAGCCACGAAGACGGATGCCATTTGCTGTCTGGACAGAAGTCGCCAGACAACTTAGAAAGATGGAGTCATTGTACCCTCGAACAGTCCCTGGGCAAGCCCTGTTGTCATAGTCCGGAAGAAAGATGGATCTCACAGATTCTGTGTGGACTACCGGCAGTTGAATGCCCAGACAAAGGCAGACCAGTTCCCAATCCCTAGGATTGATGACCTGCTTGATCAATTAGGATCTGCTAGGTATTTCTCGACACTTGACCTTATTGGCAAATTAGAGTCCACCCAGACTCTCAGGAGAAAACTGCTTTCACAACACCTCAAGGGTTGTTTGAGTTCAAAATGATGCCATTTGGGCTAAAGAATGCCCCTGCTGTCTTCCAGCGACTCATGCAGAGAGTACTTAGGGGCTTGAACCCTTCAGAAGGACCTGACTTTGTCACAGTCTACATTGACGACGTCCTTATTTTCTCTAAGACTCTGGGAGAGCACCTGGAACACATACGACGGGTCCTGCAACGACTTAGGGAAGCTGGCCTAAAACTCAAACCGGAGAAATGCTGGTTCATCCGTGAAAAAGTTGAGTATCTTGGTCACTTGATCACACGTGAAGGACTCAAGACGAACCCGAGGATTGTAGAAGCGGTACAGAAGTTCCCTACTCCTACCAATGTTCAGGAGGTGAGACAGTTCTTGGGACTCAGCTTATTCTATCGAAGATTCATTCCAAACTTTGCAACAGTCGCTCATCCTCTCCATACCCTGACAAGGTAGGGAGTGGAATTTATCTGGGATGACAAGTGCGAGTCCTCCTTCAAATCACTGAAACAGAAGCTCTCCCAAGCTCCTGTCCTGTCGTTTCCCTCCTTTGAACGACCATTTGTCCTTGAGACAGATGCAAGTCAACAAGGGTTAGGAGCAATCCTCTCACAGGAGAACGAGAACCAGGAGTTACACCCAGTGGCTTTTGCTAGCAGAAGCCTAGCTCCACCAGAACGAAACTACGGAATCACAGAGCTGGAGACGCTGGCTGTTGTGTGGGCAATGAGCCATTTCCGAACGTACCTGTATGGCAACTCAGTCACCGTTCTCACAGACCATTCTGCTCTCAAGGCTATTCTAGAGACTCCGAGTCCCACAGGCAAACATGCAAGATGGTGGACAAAGGTGTATGGCAATGGAGTTGAGAGTGTTCACATTGTTCATCGCTCTGGCAAGAACAATAGTAATGCCGATGCTCTCCCCTACCTGGTGTACCTGACAGGAAGGAACTAACTGGACTAGAGGAGGTCCAGGTAGCCACAGTGCATGGTGAGGCTGACTCCAACATGGAAATCTCTACTATTCTCAGCAGTGGAGAACACAATATCAAGAACTCATGTCAATTGGATTCCTTTGCTGAGAAACAGAGGAATGACCCCAACCTCCTACAGATCATTCTCTTCCTAGAGGAAGGAACTCTCCCAGAGGATTTACAACAGGCCAAGAAGATTGCTGCTATGTCATCACAGTTCACACTTTTGGCGATATCTTGTGCTTTGTGGATCCCAGGCGATATATGAAGAAGAGAGTTGCAGTCCCCCAGGCACTCCGTAACTCACTCATCCTGGAGCACCACAGTGGCAGGCTGAGTGGACATTTTGCAGTCAACAAGTTGTACCGACTGCTGGCCACACACTGGTGGTGGGACGGTATGTATAAGGATGTGCACAGCTACACTCAATCGTGTCCAGAATGTGCCGTGGCAGGGAGGAAGGTTCGTCCTCCTCTCCATCCAATACCTGTGCAGCGACCCTTCCAAATTTTGGAAGTTGAGATGCCGGTAACCAAGCTTGGCAATTGGTATGTGATAGTCTTCCAGGATTTCTTCTCTAAGTGGTCTATGGCATTTGCTGCTCCGGATCAGAAGGCTGTGAGACTCGCCAAGCTCCTAGCCGAAGTAGTAATTCCTTTCTGTGGAGTTCCTGAAGCATTACTGTCTGACAGAGGGGCCAACCTACTTTCCAGCCTCATGACAGATGTGTGCCAGAACCTTGGTATCAAGAAGCTCAACACCACTTCCTACCACCCACAGTGTGATGGTATGGTGGAAAGGTTCAATCGCACTTTGAAGACAGCTCTGAGGAAACACGCAGCGAAGTTTGGAGACCAGTGGGACACCTACCTTTCTGGAGTCATCTGGGCCTACCGGAACTCTCCTCACGACACCACTGGTGAAAAACCCTCCTTTCTACTGTTTGGGTTTGACTGTCGCTCTCCCTCGGAAGCAATGTTGCTCCCACCCTCCAAGCTACTTCCCACAGAAATGTCGGACTACCGTGAAAAGCTCGTGCTTTTCCTCTATTCTGCTCGTGAAGTTGCTGGCCAAAGCATTCGGAAGGCTCAAAACCAATACAAGAAGCAGTATGACAAGCACAGTGCGGAACGGAAGTTCCAGATTGGTAACTGGGTACTGGTGAGGTTCCTGCAGGATGAAACTGGCAAGAACAGGAAACTCTCTCGACCATGGCATGGACCTTAGCGTGTGCTGCAATGCCCTGACCCAGATGTCGTTGTCACTCAGGTCTACTTCCCTGAACATGGCGAAATACGGGTACATCAGTCTCGGGTTGTACCCTGTTCAGGAATGTTCCCCTCTGCAGCTGAAGATGCGGATGACAGTGCTCCGGAAGAAGAAGTGGAAGAACCAGAAGCTGACACTCAGAGTGATGATGGAACTGTTCAACCAAGAAAGAACTCTAGGTACTCACTTCGCAGTGGTGCCTTTCCGCACAAGTAAACTCCTGCTTGTTGACGCTCAATCGGGTCGAGCAGGTCAGTTAATTAAGGCATGTAACAGTCATTTTGGTAATGCAAAAGTATGGTTAAGGATATCTTTGTAATGGTTGAATTCTAACCATTCAAACTTGGTATAAATATTTATCACTGCAGTTTCTTCAAAGCATCACGTGATCAAGGGAGACGGGGCAAGTGCAAATAAATACACTTTTAAAAATGCGCAACTGTAGCTAATTAGCCACGCCCACCAAATTTTGACACAAAATTTTTTTGCAGTTAACTTTCCTATTCTGCCTGGAACCACCTTTGGTTTAAGAGAAATGCTTCAAAAACCTCAAATTCTAATAAATGCACACTTGATTAAATATGCAAAACTAGAATATCTCTACAGCTAATTACCCCACCCCTAGGTTCCACCCACCACTACATTGCCCACCATGACATTATGTCACAAAAAAATTTTTGTGGGCGTGGCTAATTAGCTACAGCTGCGCATTTTTAAAGTTCATTTATTTGGACTAGCCCCGCCCCCCTTTATCATGTGACAATTAAACTTGGTGTGTCTGAAGAAACTGCAGTAGTAAATATTTGTACCAAGTTTAAATTCTTAAAATTGAACTAGTACAAAGATATTTTTAACCAAACTTTTGCATTGCCAAAATGGCTGCTACATGCCTTAACAAACCTGAGTAGGAGAGCGGGTGATGTAAAGTGGACACTAGTTTAATATATTCATGTAGTTCTATTGTGTAGTTGACTGTGTTTTGTGTTTTACTATTGGACATTGCATTTAGCCCTGATTCATTGAGATTAGGCCCTGATTTTGTTATCATCGTATATATTGTAAGCCTTGGACTATTTTGTCAGAGTTGAGTCGAATTCTGTGTTGTTGAAGTTACTTTTGCTGTGTGTCAGCTTGTGAAAGAATGACATTTACTATTGCTCATTGGTGAACCACTTTACACATGAACACACTAGAACACATGCAGATACAGAGTAACACACTACAACACAGCAGGACACATGCAAACACATAGAAACATACTTAAACACAGCAGGACACATGGAAACACATAGAAACACATTAAAACAGCAGAGCAAATACAAAACACAGAGGAACACACTGAAACACACTATAGGACACATGCAAACACAGAGGAACACACTAAAACACATGCAAACACATGCAGACACAGAGGAACACACAAGAACTCATGCAAACACAGGGGGACACACCAAAACACATGCTAACACATGCAGACACACAGAAACACACTTAAACATATGCAAACACAGAGGAACGCACTAAAACACATGCAAATTAACACATGCTGACACAGAGGAACACACTAAAACACTTACAAACAGTTACACAGAGGAACACACTAGAACACATGCTGACACAGAGGAACACACTAGAACACATGCAGACACAGAGGAACACACTAGAACACATGCAAACACAGAGGAACACACTAAAACACATGCAGACACAGAGGAACACACTAGAACACATGCATGCAGACACAGAGGAACACACTAAAACACAGCAGAACACATGCCAACACAGAGGAACACACTAGAACACATGCAAACACAGAGGATCACACTAAAACACAGCAGAACACATGCAAACACATGAGAGGAACACACTAAAACACAGCAGAATACATGCCAACACAGAGGGACACACTAAAACACAGCAGGACACATGCAAACACAGAGGAACACACTAAAACATATGCAAACACAGAGGAACACACTAAAACACATGCAAACACATGCTGACACAGAGGAACACACTAAAACACATACAAACAGTTACACAGAGGAACACACTAGAACACATGCAAACACAGAGGATCACAATAAACACAGCAGAACACATGCAAACACAGAGGAACACACTAAAACACAGCAGAATACATGCCAGCACAGAGGAACACACTAAAACACAGCAGGACACATGCAAACACAGAGGAACACACTAAAACACAGCAGAACACATGCCAACACAGAGGAACACACTAAAACACAGCAGGACACATGCAAACACAGAGGATCACACTAAAACACAGCAGAACACATGCAAACACAGAGGAACACACTAAAACACATGCAAACACATGCAGACACAAAGGAACACACTAGAACTCATGCTAACACATGCAGACACAGAGAAACACACTAAAACATATGCAAACACAGAGGAACACACTAAAACACATGCAAACACATGCTGACACAGAGGAACACACTAAAACACATACAAACAGTTACACAGAGGAACACACTAGAACACATGCAGACACAGAGGAACACACTAAAACAGCAGAACACATGCCAACACAAAGGAACACACTAGAACACAGCAGAACACATGCAAACACGGAGGAACACACTAAAACACAGCAGAACACATGCCAACACAGAGGAACACACTAAAACACAGCAGGACACATGCAAACACGGAGGAACACACTAAAACACAGCAGAACACATGCCAACACAGAGGAACACACTAAAACACATGCAAACACAGAGGAACACACCAAAACACAGCACACACAGCCCTTCATGTTTCACAGCATTATTCTACTGTGTATACAGTTTATACTCTATAATGACATTCAAGAATCGTGACTCTTACATCCAGGTATAGCCAAAATTTCTAAGTCCATACTCACTCAAAATGACTAAGTTTTACCTATATGTACAGAGAGAAAGCTTTCTTTTCACAAACAAAGTTAAGAGAATGTTGAAAGAAGTAAATTTTCACAAAAGTGTTTCTTTTGTGCAGGAAAATGTTTCCAAGGCAAACAAACGTTTTTCTGAAAAGTGTACTTTATATGGACTTAGAAAATTATCTAAGTTTATAGTCGCTCAAAATGTTAAGTATTTCTCTGTGATTACCTCAAGAGTCAAGTGTAAATTTTCACAAGTGTTTCTTTTCTGCTAGAAAATGTTTTCAAAGCAAAATAAACGTTTTTTCTCAAACATACTTATTTCTAAGTCCATACACACCTCATTTTTTATGATTACACTATTATGTTTGTAATGTACTTCTAATACTAAAATCATACACAATATTGAAAAACAGAAAATGTACCCACACTAGGAAAAATTACACATTTATTAATTCAGCATTACATGCTACAGTTAATAACTTTTCTTCTAAAGGATGCAATCTTCCAACAATTACAACTGAGTGAAGTGGTTTTCCCAAGTTCCAGTCATGAATTAAATCAAGAGTGCTACTTGCAATAATTTGATCAGAACATCCGACTCTAGACAAACCCACACAATGAGATTTGCAGTTTATGTCTGAAAAAGAACCATAAAGATGTAACAGTCAATGCACAGTAGGTAGGAAATTATGATCAGTAACACCAAAATTATGCTCAGGGGAAAATCCCTGGAGCAGGTAAATGCAATAACAGCAGTGGCACGTTTAGAGGTGCTTGAGCATCACCCTAGTAAACAAGACTAAAAAGAAAAAAAATTACAGAACACAGTGGCATAGTGTTTCTTGATTGTGTGATTAATTTTCGTCACAGGGCCAAAAGTGGGTATGGTTAACCTAAAATCCCTAGCCCTGGCTACCCATAAATGCAATTCTAGACACGCTGCTGTTAAACACTATAATCTTCTTAAAATTTGCAGTTTTATAGTATGAACTGCATAAATTGTCATTGAATTCTTTACATGCAAAGTTAATTGATAGCTGTTTCATGCTGAACCTTTTTTTTTTAGGGTCTCGTTTAAAGGTAACTTGCCAACTAGTAGTGCTGGTACTCTGAACAAGTAGAGTAAGTAATGTATTCTCAGATGCAACTTATTTCTGACACTGATTGTAGCTCATACAGTAAGCATGACTATTTGTATTTCCATCACAAGCAAAAAAAGCATTTAAAATGTAATGAGAAACAGGAATGGCTGAATAAATTATGTAAAAAGAAAGCAAACAAGATAGAATGGCTGTTTGATTGTGTATAGAATCCTTCAGCAGGCTACATAATTATAATACTCTTGTTTCTATATTGAGTCCCACACAGAAAGAATTCTTAACCCTATACACAGGTCGGGAAATTGCAGAATGTGGCCACGTGATGAATTACTAAATTAAAATTATTTTTTAATACTTGTTGATTGATGTCTGTTGTTTAGCTCTCACTGCATACTTACTTTAAAGAAGACAAACTAATGTTAGAGTAGTTATCTCTTACATGACCACTTGTCTTAGTGTGGACCTATAGCTGATCCTAAAAATACAAGTATAGTAAAAATTTCAAAAAAATTAACAGTGTAGGAATGGGCAGTGTGATAAAAAGTAAGGAAATAAGGCATGTCTCAATTTCGGCACATGACTACTTCATTTTCATTTTTGATTCTTGATACATCCTGCCATATGAAAATAAATATTGATAATATTATGCTTCTGTACATGCCTGAATAAAACAATGGTTTGAAATCATAGATCATGCATGCCAATCAGTATGCTGCAGAGTGTGCCACCTAATGGTCGGAATACTGACAGGGAGTCCCAATGGATTAATTGAGTTGTGGAACTTAACTGTTAGCTAGCTAAGTGGGACAAAGTATACAAGCAGAGCAGGCAATCCAGGGAATGTTGTTTTTAGTTAATCCTCAATACTCTACTTGAGCATAAAAATGAAGTTGTCATGTGCCAAAATTGTGACATGCCTTGTTTCCTTACTTTTTATCGCACTGCCCATTCCTACACTGCTAATTTTTATGAAATTTTTACTATACTTGTTCATTCAACACTAAAGTGAGGAGAGTATATCGGGGACTTTAAGTGTTCAATAGTTTGTGCAGTAGCTATACACTATTGTTAGTTTACTTTTGTTGGTTTTGTGTACACCTCTATTCTTAAGGAGAGAGGAGATGTAATGACTGTGTTTGTCATTGTGTATGTACTTCCTGTTTGTGGTAAAGATCCATATCCTGTGTCATGACCTAAAAATAACCTGTATATATAGATGTGCACATGTTGTAGTTACAGAGTTGTCACAAGTTGAAGATATATCATTTTACTAAGTAATACTCAGTTGAACTGTATCTAGTTGGGCGGTTGCTAATTAGTACTGAGAAGATATTACATCATGCATTAATCATAAGCTAGCTAGCCTAACGACCCTTTCCATATTTATGTGTGCGTTATTTGATTATATATTGCAAGACGAGTTGCAAGAAGGTCACCAAGTGCTATCATGTTTTCTCGTTCTCTGTGTTCAGTTCTTTGCTTCTTTCTTTAGGTATATTTACCAGATCAATGCAGTATTAACTCTGTTTAAAAAAAGAAGCTGTCAGTAGGGAAGCCAGCTAAATTAGAGGCTCAGCTTGAGTCATCAGTATTGACTGGTTTCAGCTGTTGTCTGTAGCCTGTCTGGCATGACAGGCTCATAGGCTGTTGGCAAGTACTCAGCTCACAACTAGAGACTAAATTTCATTTCTAGAAACTCTACTAAACCTATAATATTGCCTTAGACAACAACATAGCTGACACAAAGGCTATACATCATGCAGACACTATTCGAAAAAAATAGAACCAACAAGTACAAATAATATTAGAAATGAAATGCGGAATGGGCAAATCGTACAAAAGTGAGCAAACAAGATAGGAATGGCTGTGAGATTGAATGAGTTCATTCCTGTGTCTATAATGTAATTGAGCTAGGGATATGAACATATGTGACACACTGAAATGAACTCCTCACTCAATCTCACAACCATTCCTATCTTGTTTGCTCACTTTTTTTACGATTTGCATGATCGCAAGTTAATAATAGCTAGCACTATGCTTAGAATAATTGTAATACGAAGACTTTAAACATTATCTTTACTCTTATTAAGCTATTGAAAACTTGTAGCAGAAGCTAAGTTTGCAAATGCTAATATTAATATGACGTAATCTATTTACCGTAAATCGCGAAATTTTCGTTAAAAATTTTTCGTAGGTTAAATTTTCGTGTTGAATAATTTTCGTAGGATCGCCGCGTTATGCAGCCCCACCCACTATTTTGCAATTTTTCGTGCATTTAATTTTCGTAGTCAGCAGCGACTACGAAAATTTAGCAACTACAAAATTTTCACGATTTACGGTAGTTGGCAAAGGCTGCACATTTCCAGGCTTGGCAAAAAATTTTAGTGAAGATTCCGGCCAACATTAATGCAGCCGTGCCAGCGAGCTATTGAACATACGAACACTAAGTACTAACTATTTTGACATGATCTATCTGAGGGATAAATGGACTTTCAGCACAGAAGGTGAGATATCTGCATAAGTAGACTGGCCCAAACCATAAAAAAACACTTTTTTGCAACTAACTCACTAAATACTATACAAATGACGATTCCCTTTGATGAAAACTTAGACAGCTACCTAAAGTTTATTTTGAACTACTTAGGCCACTTGTCAGCATGGGCATTAATGTTGGAAATCCCAATTTAGCCGTTTTTGTATGGCTAATAAAGTATTTATTCCTAGTTAATTAAGTATTTGTGATTAATTAACGGCTATAAATATTCAGAATAGACTAAAGTTCAAATGTATATACACTGTATCCAGAGTCATTTAGATTATGAATATACTTGCACCCAAATACACATTCCAATTTGAGGTTAAACTGTCCTTAATGACTGTGAGTGTGCAATTATTTCCCAAATTGCACTCTAATTCATGCGATTACCTATACTTATTTATACATACACTACAAGTACAAAAAACATTAGAAATGTAAAGGAATGGCCAAATCTTAAAAAAGCAAGCAAACAAGATAGGAATGGTTGTCAGATTGAGCGAGGAGTTCATTTCACTGTGTCACCTATGTTCATATCCCTACTGAGTTCAATGACAATGTAGACACAGGCAGTGGCGTACCTAAGGGTAGGCCTAGCAGGCACGTGCCTACCCATCCATTCTTGATCTTGTGGCTGCTTACTAGGAGCCATTGTTTATGCGAGCACGGCACATATATCATATATGCGCATGCGCATGTTGATGATGTAATAATAATCCATTTCACGTGACATGCACATGCCATAGCTAGCTAAAGAGCATTTTTAGCACGCGCCTGATTTGTGCCGTCTTGAAGAGAAGCGCTGGAAGTAGCCAAATGTCTATTCTGAGTTTTGCCAAAAGAAGTAAACTTACACCAGAACATGAGTATAAGCCAGTAACTAAGCTATAATATTTCTGAATGCTTGACTCAAGATTATCATGATCTGTATGTCTGCATAGTGATGAGTCTAATGAAGGAATTCAACCTCATAAAAGTTGTGAAGCAACTACTACTACTACCACTACTGCTTCTGGTACCTACTGTACTTTGTCTACAAGTTCTACAGTTACAGTGATAAACTCTGACAATCGAACAGATATTTCTACCACGTCTTCATTTACTGGAGAATACGAGTGTTGTCCAGTAATGCCATGGGATATCCTGGGATTATCCTGGGATAAGTTACTAAAAAAAACTTAGAAAATGCTAGGTATCTTACTTAATGATTGGAAGCCACCTTCACATCATACATTTCCATACCGTCAATTTGGTGATAAGAGACGACGGTTCAACCCCGAATGGCTAACACAGTGGAAATTTCTACGATACTCAAAGAGTCATGATGGAGTGGTATGTGTATACTATTACCTTTTCAGACATAATGATGTTGGTGCACTTGTGAGTTCTCTCCTTAGTGATTGGAAGAATATTCACAACACCATCTAAAAGCACATGGGTGACCCTTAACTAGCCTACATTCAAGTGCAGCTGAGTCTTGAGAATGTTTTATTCGTATAGCAACAGGGAAACAACTAGATGTTGTTACAACTGCCTATAAAGGTTTTCAGCAAAAGAGAGAAAAGAACTTGGCTATTTTGTCCAGCATTTTGGAATGTATTATTCTTTGTGGTAAACAGGGCATAGGTATGAGGGAACATCGACTAACTGAGCATTCAAATCCAGGAAATTTTAGAGCACTTGTGAATTTCCGTGCCCAAACAGATGAGATTCTTCATGACCATTTGAATAATTGCCCCAAAACTGCCCAATATTTATCACCACGGATTCAAAATGAACTTATTGATGTATCTAGGGTTCATGTGCGGGAAAGTTTAATAGCTGCTTGTCAAAATGCCTGGTACTTCTCTGTTATTGCTGATTAAACGACTGATGTATCAACTACTGAACAACTGTCTATTTGTGTGAGGTTTGTTGAGACTCTTGTAGATAAAGTTAATATTAGGGAGGAATTTTTGGGTTTTGTTGCAGTTAGCTCAACAACTGGACAGAATATATCAAAGGTAATTATGGATAGCTTACAGAATTGGGGTCTAGACATTGCTTTTCTTCATGGTCAAGGTTATGACGGTGCATCAAATATGAATGGCAAATTTGGTGGTGTACAAGCTTTGGATAAAGAGCAAGCTCCCTTAGCTGTATACGTCCACTGCAGGGCACATAGTCTTAACGTTGCTATTGTTCACTCATCAGAAAATGCTCACATTCGAAACATGTTTGGTACTGCACAGCAAGTCGCTGTTTATTTAGGTGACATTTGTTTCAAAAAATAGACAGTGCTAATTTTAACACTGGACTGCCTGGACGCAAGAAACTCAAAAAGATGTGTGAAACAAGATGGACATCCAGCTATGAAGCATTGTGTACCCTTATAGCAAAGTGGAAGACAGTTCTTGATTGTCTTGTTACATTAGCTGAAGAAGGTGACTCAAAAGAAAAAACTATTCTGTGCTCATTAAAGTCTTTCGATTTTGTTGTTAGCCTAGTAGTAGTAGAACATTTCTTGACATACACAAATAAGTTATCAGTTTCTCTTCAGAGAGAGGCCACCAACATCCTATAACTGCACTAAAAGAAGCCAAATCGACAGTCCAATGCATACGTAAAGAGAGAAATGAACAAAGTTTCTCTCAAATATACAAGGAGGTCAAACAACTTGCTAATGTTGCTGATGTAATGGAGCAAATTCCAAGAAGAGCACCAAGACAAGCTCATAGAGATAACATTGATGCTTCAACACCAGAGGAGTATTGGCGATGAGTTGTGTATTTTCCTTTTCTTGACCATCTAACAAATGAGATTGAGACTAGACTATTGAGTCATGAGTTAGAGAGTAGACTTCAAGTTGAACATTTGCTACCTCTAAGAGTTGTGGCCCTCACTGATAAGAAATTAGCAGAACTTTCTGAGANCTACCTCAAAAGCGGAATTTGTTGACCCAAACTACCAGCCAGATCTCGTTGATTACAATGCTAAATAATAACCACCACCCACAAGGAGAGATTTCAAATGATTCAACAGCTCCAAGTCAACAATCCTACTAGTAATGCAGAGTCTGAGAGTTTTTTAGAGATGAAGTAAGTATGCATACATGCTCAATCTCAAACTACCCACAAGGAGAGATTCCAAATGATTCAACATTCATTCACTCATTAATACCAAGCATATCTTTCGTATTAATTTACTCTCCAATTATCAGAATTTTTACAATATTAGGCTAACTGCTGGTATTGTGAGTCAGATGAGTCAATTATATCACCATCAAAGTTGATCAACCTTTCCAATTATTAGTGGGCTGTTCTTTGCATCTCCAAACAAAGAACAGGGCTCAGGAAGCTTTCAATTGGCATATGCACAGTAGATTTTGTTGTCAGTGACGTACATGACACTGCATGTGTGTGTACTTATCCTTAGCTGATCAAAATTCGAGGTTATTTGCTAGTGAATGCATGTGACCTCTTTACTCTGCTAGTGCTTTAATGAAATTATGCATGTGATCGCCCTTCTTTAGGTATACACTTTTACTGAATATATGTAACCTCTCTAGCTACTCTTTTACAGAGTGTTTTCAGACACAGCTAGATAAATAAATTATGAAAATTACTTTACGTTTTGAAGAAAAGTGAAAGTTGCAGACTGAAGAAAGCAGTGAGATTAATATGGGCCAGCTTGTAGGCTTTACGATGTACCGTAAGAAACTCTTTGTAGATTTGAGTCGATGGCTCCGTAAAGTGAGGTTGTACAGTGTTAGCTGGTGTCTTACATATTGAAAATGTGGGTTTGGCTTAAGTCCGAATGCTGTGATGGGTCTAACCTTCAAGATTATTGATAGTACCCAGTGAACTCATCCTGAAGAAGCTGGGCGATTGATGACTTCTGTCAGAGACATCCACATCCAAAGCTACCATATGATCACCACAACCACTCTGTAGAACAAAGTCTGCCAATCCTGAAAATATTAATGATGTTAACGTTCAGTTTATAGTGAGCTAGTGAAGCCAACAAGGTTAATAATATAATGCTATAATTGTGATGAAACTGGGGTCAGTGTGGTACGCAAGCTAGGAAAGGTAGTGACCAAAATGTGGCAACACAATGTTTATACTGTAACATCTGGTGAAAAAGGAAAAACTCATACCATCCTTCTGCATCATGTAGTGTGTTGCCATCCATTGTGATTTATCCCTGTAGATGATTTTCGTGAGGGAGCTGTTGCAGGTATTCTTTTTGCTAAGGAGTAAAAATAGTGACCTTTATTGAAGTAATTTCTGGAGCATATTCAGATATCAGTATTGCTCATCATGGATGGACAAATGGATCTCATTATGTTCATCCCACATATCAAGTTGGCTCGCTCCAAAAACATTCTTATTTTACCGGTTGTGCTACATCCACTAGATGTTGGTGTCTTCAAAGGGTTCAAAAGTCATTTTTCAAAGGCCTGTAGTAAATACCTAGCTACTAACAAATAGAGAGTGACAACCTGGCATATCTTGTTGTTGAGGCTTGGCCTCTCTCTTTAACAGTTTTGAATGACATGTCTGGATTCAAGAAGAGTGTATTATTTCCAGTGAAGTGACTGATCGTCAAACTGCACCATCGAAGTTGTTTCACAACCAACCAACAGTTAGCTCTACTCAAAGTGTTGATTCATTGTCAAGAGTCTATCTTTGTCTGAATCCTTCAAGGATCCTCTATATTCACCAGACAAACTGGAGCTATATAGGACGTTATCAGGAAAGCTATAACATACCTGATCCAGCTTATTTGGCATGGCTGAAGATTTATTATCCCACTAGCACCACCTTATTGTCTTCATCACTCTCTAGAAAGGCTTATGAAGTCGTCCATGATTCTGCCAAGACTAAGCCTAAATCTGTCTCCAGAGAGGTAGTCAAAGATAGTTGAAGATGATGATGTCTCATCTGATTCTGTTACGATTAAGCCATCTCCGGAGAGGATGATGATGCCTCATCTGATTCTAAACCCAAATCTTTGACTAACATTCTAGATCGATTTTAAAATTAGCAGAAAAGACTCCCTGCATGCAGTGGCGTACCTACGGGTAGGCCTAGCAGGCACGTGCCTACCCATCCCTTCTTGATCTTGTGGCTGCTTACTAGGAGCCATTGTTTATGCGCACATGGCACATAATTATATCATATATGCGCATGCGCGTGTTGATGATGTAATAATAATCCATTTCACGTGACATGCACATGCCAGAGCTAGCTATAGAGCATTTTTAGTACGCGCCTGATTTGTTCCGTCATGAAGAGAAGCGCTGGAAGTAGCCAAACTTTTATTCTGAGTAAACCTACGTATACGCCAGAACATGGGTAAGCCAGTAACTAAGCAATAATATTTCTGAATGCTTGACAGATTATCATGATCTGTATGTCTGCATAGTGATGAGTCTAATGAAGGAATTCAACCTCGAAAAAGTTGTGAAACGACTACTACTACTACCACTACTCCTTCTAGTACCCACTGTACTTTGTCTACAAGTTCTACAGGTACAGTGATAAACTCTGACAATCAAACAGATATTTCTACCACGACTTCATTTACTGGAGAATACAGTTATGGTGTATGTTTTAGTTCTACTGCTAGGGGTTTGGAAGGAAGTGCATCAGCTGAATCAAGTGTTACAAGTTCCAATACAGACATAGATAAGGGCTATTTGGACATTATGAGTATCAATCGGTCCACGTCTAACGACCAGGAACTTCTAGGTATCTTACTTAATGATTGGAAGCCACCTTCACATCATACATTTCCATACCGTCGATAAGAGACGACGGTTCAACCCCGAATGGCTCACACAGTGGAAATTTCTACGATACTCAAAGAGTCATGATGGAGTGGTATGTGTATGCTGTTACCTTTTCAGACATAATGATGTTGAAAAACTTGTGAGTTCTCCCCTTAGTGATTGGAAGAATATTCGCAACACCACATGGGTGACCCTTTAACTAGCCTACATTCACGTGCAGCTGAGTCTTCAGAATGTTTTATTCGTATAGCAACAGGGAAACAACTAGATGTTACAACTGCCCATAAAGGTTTTCAGCAAAAGAGAGAAAAGAACTTGGCTATTTTGTCCAGCATTTTGGAATGTATTATTTTTTGTGGTAAACTGGGCATAGGTATGAGGGAACATCGACTAACTGAGCATTCAAATCCAGGAAATTTTAGAGCACTTGTGAATTTCCATGCCCAAACAGATGAGATTCTTCGTGACCATTTGAATAATTGCCCCAAAAATGCACAGTATTTATCACCATGGATTCAAAATGAACTGATGTATCAACTACTGAACAACTGTCTATTTGTGTGAGGTTTGTTGAGACTCTTGTAAATAAAGTTAATATTAGGGAGGAATTTTTGGGTTTTGTTGCAGTTAGCTCAACAACTGGACAGAATATATCAAGGGTAATTATGGATAGCTTACAGAATTGGGGTCTAGACATTGCTTTTCTTCGTGGTCAAGGTTATGACAGTGCATCAAATATGAGTGGCAAATTTGGTGGTGTACAAGCTTTGGTTAAAGAACAAGCTCCCTTAGCTGTATACGTCCACTGCAGGGCACATAGTCTTAACCTTGCTATTGTTCACTCATCAGAAAATGCTCATATGTTTGGTATTGCACAGCAAGTCGCTGTTTATTTAGGCGAGTCAGCTAAACGGCAACATTTGTTTCAAGAAATAGACAGTGCTAATTCTAACACTGGACTGCCTGGACGCAAAAAGATGTGTGAAACAAGATGGGCATCCAGGTATGAAGCATTGTGTACCCTTATAGCAAAGTGGAAGACAGTTCTTGATTGTCTTGTTACATTAGCTGAAGAAGGTGACTCAAAAGGAAAAACTCTTCTGTGCTCATTAAAGTCTTTCGATTTTATTGTTAGCCTAGTAGTAGTACAGCATTTCTTGACATACACAAATAAGTTATCAGTTTCTCTTCAGAGAGAGGCCACCAACATCCTCACTGCACTAAAAGAAGCCAAATCGACAGTCCAATGCATACAAAAAGAGAGAAATGAACAAAGTTTCTCTCAAATTTACAAGGAGGTCAAACAACTTGCTAATGTTGCTGATGTAATGGAGCAAATTCCAAGAAGAGCACCAAGACAAGCTCATAGAAATAACATTGATGCTTCAACGCCAGAGGAGTATTGGCGACGAGTTGTGTATTTTCCTTTTCTTGACCATCTAACAAATGAGATTGAGACTAGACTATTGAGTCATGAGTTAGAGAGTAGACTTCAAGTTGAACATTTGCTATCTCAAAGAGTTGTGGCCCTCACTGATCCAAGCGAGCTTCATATGAGAAGTGCATCAATGGCTGCATGCCACAAACCAGGGTACAGAGTCTAGTCATCCATTTGTAATAGTTTTGCACAACCACCCTTATGACTTAAGCTGATTATATGGTGCTCTTAATTCAGATCTACTGTACACCTAGCTTTTTCATGTGATTTGGTGTCTACTCATTAAGACCAATTAATAACAGATCATAAGCTAACTAGTGATATTAGTTGCCAAGTGTCTTAGCACGAGGCATGTAATCACAACTAATTTAGCGTTATAACAGCAGATAAAAAATGGTGCCAATTTGGCAATGTAATTGTTATCCAATGCAGTAATTCTAGCTAGGACTAGCTGCTGACAAAACTGCTTTTGTAATTTAAGGAATCCCAATTAATATCTGCACGAGACAATTTGCCGTACTCAGTATACTACTACTGTATTACTTGATGACACAACATGATACACTTGCACTGCATACTGAACAGAAAAATAGGAGGAACCAAACAAATTTACAATCTAAAAATCAGCATTGTGTTGCTATTGCAAGTTTGCTATGTACATCAATAATACAAGCAAATACATAACACTGACATTAATATCTATTGTTCAGTTGTACATTATTATTCTTGAGAACACACATCTATACCACAATGTTAATTATTTTGTCAATAACATGCTGCTTTGTGACATCAGTATTAGAAAAAGTTTCTATGATGAATGTTTAGATTTTATCAGAAAAGAGAGTAGAATAGTAAGCAACAACTCCATTAGCGTCATCGTGCACATTTCCATTTAGAACCCAATACCTTGCCCAAGGTCCATTGGTCCTGTAGTAGATCTTCCAATAAGTTGAACCATCTGGTCCTGTGTAGACTGGGTAATTGCTATAGATTTGACTTGTAGCTACATACTTTCCACTTGATGCATAAGGGCCATTTGAAAGTATAAAGGTTTCCGGGAAAATAACACCAAACTGATACTCATTTGTTTGTTGAACAACAGCTTTGGTGTCATGATCAAAATAGATATTGTTTTCAGTGAGTTGGTGTTCTTTGGTCCACTGAATATCGATGGGAACGTTGTCATCACTGAGTTGGCGTTCTTTGGTACCGATAGGAAAACAGGTACATATACCACATATGGCACAGAGAAGTAGAAGGCCCTTCTGCAGTTGAACCATGTCTTGTAGTGTCAAAATTTATAGATTGATAATGCAAAAACAACTGAAGCTCATGCAGACTATACTGTATCTATCAATCCTTAAATAGCTGTGGAATACATATAATTTGCCATGCGCTTCATGAAAACATGTACAGATACATTCCAAATTATATGCGTATCTAAGACTTCAAGTCAATTCTAATGTGTGAAATAATTCTATTGACATATACTTGACCAATCAGATCTGTTTATTGTCGATAAGTGACAGAGAGCCTCTCTGGCTTACAGCTTCCCAAAACATTTCCAAGCAGGTGTTGGTAGTTCAATTAACATTGAAGCATTTATTCTGTGGTTTCAGAAGGGAACACGGAAGTGACACAGAATTTGTGGAAGTAACTGAGCTAAGGCTGCAGAGCTATAAATACATGCTTTGAAATGTTTTGGGAAGCTGTGTGTTTCATACATGTTGTGAGAACCAACACTGGTCAGGTAAATTTGCTGAAACATGTAAGATCATTGATGTTGTTATCTTCACCATTAAAAGTGATATGTCCATTTCACTTTTGCCTATTACCATGGAAACATGTGATGTGGTTTTATATTCAAAGAAAATTTTATATTCAAAGAAGCATATCTTCATTTGGATAAACTTTCCTGGAGATTGAATGCTGAAAAATTGATTTTCAAAATCTAAACCTTTTTTGAGTTACACTATATCATGCTTAAACGCACATTACACACAGCTAAAGTGTATAAATTTAAAATTAAATTAAATTAATTAATATGTGAACACACTATTTTTAACAGTGTTCTATAAACCGCAATATGCATTATCATTGTAGTGTTTTACCTCATGCATGTGACAACAATGATTTTGTCATGATGTCTGATAGTTAATACATTGAGATGCATGGTCATGAACCTACCATAATTATGCATAAAAACTTTGGTGAATAAAGCATTCCATGATGAAAACATGCTTCTCCAATGCCCAATCTCAAACTCATGGCCATTAATTAACCCAAATCAATATGCATCACTATGAAAAGGTGCTGCTGGTTAAATGAAAAGCACCCTGGTGCTGAATACTCAATACAGCCAGCTCAGAACTGGAAGTAGTTAACTTAAATACCAAATACAGCAACTCAGGTACAGAGCAAATACTTAAAGAGCAATGAAAGAAGAACAAAATCAGACATCAGTGACAGCTGACCAACGTGTATCTTTCTAATTCTAGATAGGCATGTGTACATTACACATGCTCGGATCGATGGGCGTGGTCTCGAAGCCTAATTGCTAGAAGAAACATAGAAGCCTGCAATATCAGCAACAAAAGTGTTTCAGAGAAACAAAACATAAATAAGATCATTCAGATTTATGAACATAAGTGCCATCAATTTTGTCACTGGAGCTGCCTTTCTTGAGATTTCGATAGAACAGATAGACAAATGACTACCATAATCCTCTGCATGTACTACACACACACCGAGGCTTAATTACTGTCATTCATCATTAGCCTACAAATGATCAGGAGAAGAATGAATCAATATACAATAAAAAGTAATACCCTCAGGTTACCACTTCTCAGTGTGGACTTATAATTATGCCCCGAAGATTGTAGCTATTTGTGAAACAGTGACGACACTTGAGGTCACCTCTGGCATCCTGGCACTGCATGCCACACTGTAGGACCAGCCATTTTGCACTTAATAACTTATAAGTTTAACCCTCAATATGATCAAAGTGAAATGAGAAAACCTATCTGATTGTTTTTCTAATAGGACATGGTAGCCTCGTTCCCAGGCTCTCATCTTTGACCTTACATTCATGGTAAGAAAGGAGAGAGCCTGGTCGGAAATATCACATGAATTTCATCATTGATGATGCGAATGTAGACATGACCCTTGACCCCTGCCGCGATCGTGCCGTTTACCTAGCACAGACAACTCAAGATTAGATTAAGCAATTTTACTGTACTTACTTTGCTTATTTTCATAGTTCTGGCAGCTTAAATCAATTTATGAATGGTAGCAGTTAGACTCGCTGCAGCTTGCTAAGTTCAAAGGACGTGTCTATCCCCACGTCATTCACGTGATATTACCAACCAGGCTCTCTCCTTCCTTACCCTGAGTGGGTGAGAGCTTGGGAATGAGGCTATGACATGGTAGATTATTGGCCAGAGCCTTTCTTTCCTCCCCCCCCCCCTTCCCAACTTATTTTCCACAAACGTAACAAGAAAGGGCCTGGGTACCAGACTAACTTCATACATTAGCTATAGCTACATTGTACACATGTATAAAATATAAGGCATTATCATAAGTAAATAAGACATGGTCTCACTTTTTTGGGGGGAGGTTAGACTTAAACATCTTAATTAGTCCTAAGTTTGAATGATTAAGTCCTAAGCTATAGGCTTGCTACTGACTGAGCTATCTAAGCTCAAAACAATTATTTAAATCAATTTCAGATATGTCCTAGGCCTGAATCTTTTTTAGATAAGAAAAAAATGTAAAACAAGTAGTTTATATAATTTGTTACATGTTGTATACACGCATGTTTGCATTCTTATTAACTTCCTTGTTCAATTACATTTTCATGTAAATGATAAGTTCACTAGGAAACATGTAGTGCATGAGAGCAAAGCAATCATAAGTGATCTGTCTTCAGAGTAAATACTAGAAAAGGTTCATGAGATAATTATTATGATCATAAATAATGTGATCAACAGTTCACTTCCTAATACTATTATGTGGGTGTACCTTTGATCTTCCTAGCTGCCTTGTTTGAGTACAAAATTGACATGCAATAATCATGCAAGCTTGTTTTTTGACAGTTATGTGCACCGGTACCTATACTCAGTTTCATTTTCCTGCACTCAGTATACTAGTGATATACAAGCATTGGAAATGTAACAAAACATGAATGCAGGAATGGCTAAATTGTAAAGGAATGGCTCTGTGAGTGTGCAGAATTCTTCCTGTATGCATGGGCTGCATGTAACACTCTTTCCATATTGAGTCTCTCATTTTGCCCACAGAAAATTATTATTACAAACTTGAACAGCTGTTCAATCTACAATTTTGTCTCATTCATTACATTCTTTGTAATCAATTTTTGAGTTTAATTGTACAGGTATGCATTATACTGCATAGCCTGCTAGAAAACTTAAGTGAACCACACATTTCACTTCAGCTTCTTGGACAACTTCATACCAATCGTCCTTGATGGTTCATTTCCTGGTCACATGCTCAGTGTTTCCTGCTTAATTGCAGTACAATATCCATTAAACAAGAGCTATATTCATGGTCAAGGTATAGCAAATCTCTTAGACAACCAGGATGTGATGTCAGAGATATTGTGCGTGGATACTAACATAATACAAATTGAATGAGCTTTGCATAAACATCTCTAGTGTATGTAATATTACATGTTTGATGGTTGGTTAATTGCATTCCTAAGTACAGTAAATTAAACGAGGGCTTAGCATAGACTGCATGATAGTCACCTCCTAAGAAGAGCAACCAGGTATCAGAAAATAGTTCCATCTCGGCAACTTGCATTTGAATTCCAAATAATGCACGATCCTATTAATTTCTACACTCATACATAATTCATAAGATACTAGGGAATTCAAATTACAGACCCTTTCCACACAAAAAGTGCAGCCCAGCCCAGTACATGATGATCGAATTAAGACTTATTATGCCGTCTCCTGACAGCACTATGCAGCATATTGTTATTATATGAAAGTTTACAATAGAATCAGTGAGAATCAAAAACTCGTAACCACCAACAAGTAATTTGTTACATGTTGTATACACGCATGTTTGCATTCTTATTAACTTCCTTGTTCAATTACATTTTCATGTAAATGATAAGTTCACTAGGAAACATGTATGCAATTGCACATGTGCATGAGGGCAAAACAATCATAAGTGATCTGTCTTCAGAGTAAATACTAAAAAAGGTTCATGAGATATGATCATAAATGTCATCAATCACTTCCTAATACTATTATGTGGGTGTACCTTTGATCTTCCTAGCTGCCTTGTTTGAATACAAAGTTGACATGCAATAATCATGTAAGCTTGTTTTTTGACAGTTACTGTGACCGGTACCTATACTCAGTTTCGTTTTCCTGCACTCAGTATACTAGTGATATACAAGCATTGGAAATGTAACGAAACATGAATGCAGGAATGGCTCTGTGAGTGCGCAGAATTCTTCCTGTATGCATGGGCTGCATGTAACACTCTTTCCATATTGAGTCTCTCATTTTGCCCACAGAAAATTATATTACAAACTTGTAAGATATCTAACCTTATTCATAAGATTAAAGGGAAGGTACCATGATAAAATCATTTTTTTTTGGGCTTAAAACAATCCTCTTTGGGCCTAGAAGAAGGGTCACTTGTCAAAATTTTTTTTTGTCAAATGCTTTCGCAGAAAACTGCATTTGTTTTTACACCAATTATCCATTGTAAGAAGCATTTCCTGTTGTGGTGAAATATGGGTGCGGTCAAACGTGACATCATTTTAGGCACTTAGAACGCACGTGTGTAGATAGGCAGCACAGTAGTAAATGAAGGCACCAAGGTGCACAAGCCTCGGCACACTGAACTATAGCTAGCCCTGGGTATATTATCTTTGGTAGCACGTTTGTACACACATTGTAAAAGAGTGCATCATATGAGTGCATGTACTAGAAAACTAGTCACCTATAGGTGGACATGCAGTGATACTATCACAGCCTTATGACACAACTCTGTGATGAAGTAGCAGCATCTATAGTGTACAGAGTGACTATGAATCATGTGAGCAATACCATGATAATACATGTACATTCACAGCCAATGGAATACTCAGCTGCTGTCAGATGCTATTGAGCAAACCAAAAAACCTATTGAGCAAACCTATCAGCTACCTCAGTGTCATGATCATGCAGGAAGGCCCATACAGCTTAGCTAGCTGGCCACACAGAAAAATTATAAGCCTTCTGGCTGACCAGACTCTTTGCAAGGGAAAATAATTCTAATGAATTTTTGCAAAGAGTCTGGCCAGCCATGAGCCATGACAACTGAGTGCACTCACGGTGGTGAGTGATACAGCTAGCTATATATTTGATGCATATTTCTACAAAGTATTCTCACTAAATTTAACTTACAATCGAGTTACTTTAGTAGCTGTGCAAGCAGCTAAGCCAACTGAACCAGTTCTGTCTGCATAGTCTAGTCCAACTGTATTTCTAGATAATCCACACTAATACATCAATGGAAACTACACCATTTTGCAAGATTCTACACAACAAATTTTTAGATAATTTTGATTCATGAACGTAAGTACCTTCCGTTTGGATCATAGAGCTGCCATTCTTCAGATAATCTAGTAACAGACAGACACACACACAAAACGACTACCATAATCCTCTGCACGTGCTTTGCACGTGCCGAGGCTTAACAAGTATGGCTTAGTCTGATTCAAGCCATGAGTCAAGCTAGTTGAGTCTCTTCTGCTCCTTCTCATCTTTTGAGCACCATCATGAAGACAGACACTCTGAGAATGACAGTCATGAAGACAGCTCTAGCAGTGAGGGTGTACAGCACTGTGGAGCCTTACTGATCTGTACATGATGAGCCTGAAGACTGAACCTTCTCACACTTCAGATAGTGAAGCGAGTATTAGTGATGATGACAGTTCAGGTGATGAAAGCAGGATAGGAAATACTGACAGGCTGGTAAGTTTGTATATCCAAAGCAGAGTATTATGTGGCCATATCTTCTCTCTCTCTTATGAAAGGTGTCAATGTGGTGGCTGTGTGGTGAAGGCTACTAATAGGGAATCGGTGTATCTGTGTTTATAACTAAAGTATGCAGTTACAAATTGAGACACACTGGATCAAATCCATCATGGTTGACACAGAAGCGGATGAAAAAGAACCTCACCAGTAAGTCCTTGGTGTAAGAAGTAAACTCCATAGCTTACATTTTTTCCCCTCCTGTTCCAGGTATATACTACCATTTCATTGCATACCACCAACTAGTTAGTTGGTGCTGGGGGTGGTTACGGGAAGAAACATACGAGTGGTCTTACCAACTTGCAGTAACTAACAAGTTTCCATCAATTTTATTATGTTTTGCACTGAATAATGATTTGATAACATTTGTACTGAGGTACATTTGTAATGAAAATCGACTTCTGTGCTCTGTAACAGCTTGATCTTTGGACGGCTTTTCATACGATGCACAGAAAGTTGGAGATGGTGTTGGCTTTACTAGTCTTGGTGTGTGACTATTGCTACAAAGCTCCATTGTAGCCATCATTAGTTTTATCACATACTCTAGGAGAAATAAGAGACAAGTGCTAGTGAATTGTTAGAACATTAACAATGTTTGACTTAAGACTTACGATACGTAGGAGCTTCAACAACTTTTTTGCCATCCTCCCTTCTTTTACTTGGGAAGAACAATACTAAATTGATGTTTTCCCTTCTTTGTAACTGCCTGCTCTCGAAATGAGTTTTTGTTGAAGAGCAACTAACATTTTAGCTTTTGCAACACACTTTAGATGGAGTTGATACCATCCCAATGGTAGTAGAAGCGTAAGAAGATCATTAGTCTGATCGATCAACTATCTCACTTGTGACCATGTGCCAACAGTATTGACATTCCTCATAAGTTCTAGACTGGAGCATGTATCAATATCTGCCATCCTTCTTGCAAACCATCGAAAACCATGCAACTATACAGTTTGAACTTAATGAACAGCTGAATATCTGACCAACTTATTATATGCAGTACCTGTCTCCATGCTTTTCTACTGCACTTCTCTTGTGTTCTCTCTCCACTCCAATCTCATCTCTTTGAGGTCTCTTGCGCTAGCCTAAGTGTGCACTTGGCCTTCCTTGGCTAGATGACTGCCTAGGAAATACAGTTGGAATGGCTCCAGGTTTCAGCTTCTTCCTCTTCTTAATCCCAAACTGAGCATCAAGAGTGGACTCAGCCTCAAAACAATCATCTGTGAAATGCTCACTACATAAAAAAGAGTGCTTTGTTGCCTTCCAGTGAGCTTTGGTGCGTAGAACCTGTTTCTCCCACTCAATGTCTTAGCTGAGGGTCTTTGGGAAACTTGTACAGAGTTGTACTGCTGCTAGAGCTGTTGGAACAACCAGCTGCAAAGCACTTGTATACCATTTTGTTCAGAAACACACTGTTTACTACACTGTGCACGCATGCCACAAAATATTGCAATGCCTACTATTACGTCATGTTTGGACACGCCCATATTTGACCACAATATAGATTTTCAAGATTGTAAATGTGCTCATAATCAGTGCCATTTACAGCAGTCCAATAATTTTTTAAAAAATCATGGGAAATCTAGACACTATAAAGAATATGTTTTTTTCATGGTACCTTCCCTTTAAATCAGATTCAACTCTTCATCAAAATTCACAACACTCCATTGTGGAGGTTTGTGTCACAACTGATAAATCAGAAATTTGTTAAATAAGAAAAACGTAAATTAATGTTCAGATTACATCACACTCCCCCTGTTGGGCATTAGCTACAATGTTCAACACAAATTAGTCACGTATAATATAATCTTATACAACAATAAGGTCCAGTTACAAGAGTACCTATGTTTAGAGTCAACTCATATAAGTCAATACTTCATCCACTCAGTTATCTTGACTTCTGCACGTTTAGCTGCAGGGTGGATGGTCATGAGAATTCACCTCCATCTGAACATCCTTCTCATGACGGACTTGTTCTCCTCTTGGCTCAGGTCCTTACACCTCCAGTGGATATAGCAGTTGAATAGGGCGTCTGGTCGACCCGTCTTGGAAATGACTCTTATTTGAGCACCTCGGGTTACTCCATCAATTCCGGTGATGAGCTTCTCAACTACTCCTAACCTCCACATACCCCTTGGGTGAGACTCGTCATACACAGTAACAACTGCACCCACCTTGACTTCATCACCACTTCCTCACGTGACGTGTTGAGAGCAATGATTCTCACAGAGCTCCATAAGGTACTCCTTCCTCCAGCGTCTCCAAAACTTTGAGAGAACTATCTTGAGATGCTGGGCTCTGCGAGATACTTCGCATTGGCTCAGGTGGTAGTCAGGATCATTCTCAAAGCCATCAAGAGTAGGGTCAGGTAGCGAAGAGGACTCGATAGCCATAAATTAGGTGCGAGGGTGTCAACGGCTCTTCCAAGTCATCTGTTGAGACATAAGTTAATGGCCGTGAATTCAAAACAGCTTCTACCTCCACTATAAGAGTGACAAGCTCTTGGTAGGTCAGCGTGGACCGCCCAACCACCTTCTTCAGACATCTCTTGGCTGACTTAATGAGGCATTCAAAGAAGCCTCCCCACCATGGGGCACATTGTAAGTTAAAGGTCCACTCGATCCTCTGACAGGAAAGGTACTTCTGCACTGTATCACAGTCAAAGATGGTCTTGATGATCTTGGAGGCTGAGATGAATGTCTTCCCATTGTCAGAGATTACCCTTGAAGGGATGCCTCTCCTGCCACTGAAACGTTTAAAGCAGTTGATGAAGGTATCTGCGCTGAGATCCGTCACAAGTTCCAGATGCACTGCATGGGTAGTGCAGCAAGTGAATAGACACAACCAACTCTTGGTGTTACATGTCACCTTGGAACCTTTCACATACAGGGGACCTGCAAAGTCAATTCCGACAAATTGGAAAGGCCTTGATTGTGTCACTCTGAAGTCTGGTAGAGGAGGCGATTGGTTTCTCTTGAAGGATTGTCCTTCAATTCGACGGCAAATAGTGCATTGGTGGACGATGCCACGAACAAACTGTCTCCCCCGTACAATCCAGTAGGCAGTTCTGAGTTCAGTCAAGGTCTCTCTCACACCATTATGAAGAACTCGAGAATAAGTGTCACAGACGATGAGAGTAGTTAGATGGTGAGACTTGTCAAGAAGAATGGGGTGTTTAGTGGACTCAGGTAAGTTTGACCTGGAGAGCCTACCACCACATCTCCAGATCTTGGAAGAATCCAGGTAGAGACCAAACTGGTGCTGCCAAGTTAGAAATCTGGGGTTCTCTGGTAGCTGTGCCTGGGAGACTTGCAACCACAAAGTTCTAGCCTTGTTCAGGTCTGTGAATGGGTGAGAGTCCACATTCTCTCCAACAGTCAGTCGCACACTCTGCTGCATCAATCTCACAAACTTCAAACCAACTCTGAGTAGTCTGTGGAATGTGCTGTAGTCCTCACAATTGATCAGTTCACCAACACTCTCAGTATCCATCTGAATCAGGAGACTGTGCATGTCCTTCTGTGAGGTACATTTCATCTCTCTCTCGCACTCTTCAGGCACTGACTGGCCTTCAGACGCACACTGGTCAACGAGATCCAAAGAGATGTTTGAAAGCCATGAAGGCCCATTCAGCCACAACTCAGTTCTGGCCAGCTCGTCTACACACATGCCCCTAGAAGGTATATCAGCTGGGTTGTCTATTCCAGCACAATGGTACCATCTACTGCCTTCCACCAAGCCGCGTATGGTCTTCACTCTGTTTTCAACGAACTGTTTCCATTCTCGTCCATAGCCTTGAATCCAGAAGAGGGATACCTTAGAGTCGGTAAAACACAAGGGGTCTTCCAGTGTGACTTGGGATTCAAGTGCTTGCTGAACACTAGTAACGAGCTTGGCAAGTAAGAGAGCTGAAAGAAGTTCCAAGCGAGGAATTGTGATGTTCCCAAGTGGCGAGACTCGGGTCTTGGCAGCAACAAATTTAACTTGCACTTGACTCTCACCTTCAAATCTGATGTAGACTACAGCAGCATACGCTTTGAGGGATGCATCACAAAAGCCCACAAGACGAACTGATTCAAATGGTTGTGGATGATAGCATCGAGGGATATGTAGAACAGTTGATCCCTGCAATGTACGAAGCAAGTGACTCCATTCTGTCAACAAATCAGCAGAAAGGGAATCGTCCCATCCAATCTTCTCTTCACAAAGGGTCTGGAAGAATGTCTTGAATCTCACAGTGACAGGGGCCATGACCCCCAAGGGGTCAAAGAAACGGGCAGTCATGCCTATGACATTTCTCTTCGTGGGCTGTAGAGCAGCCATTTGGTCCGCAACTTCAGTGATGTCAAACACAAAGACATCCTGCTGGTAGTCCCATGTTACACCAAGTATCTTGTGAGTTTCGTCTGAATGACTTGCTCCAAGAGAGCTCTTAGCATAGGAGAGGTCCTCCTCCTTGGAGTTCACTACGTGTGTCTGACACTCATTGATCTCAATTCTTCTTCGGAGTTCACCTGAATTGGTAACAAACTTACGGAGTTTAAACCCAGCTTCAGCAAGACGATCCTTGGATTTTGAGTACAACTCAAAGGCTGAATCAACTGTCTGCTCTCCAAGGCTAACGTCATCAACGTAGATTGACAGCAAGAACTGCTCAACGAATTCAGGATCCTGTCTCTCGTAAGACTGCATATGATGCCGTATGGTGGCGTTCAATAGAAAGGGACTACTGGATACTCCAAAGGTTACTCGAGTGAATCGGTACACCACAACTTCGGGTGTCTCATCCCTAATGTCACGGATCCATAAAAATCGTAGGGCGTCCCTGTCTTCTTCACTCATAGAGACCATCAGGAAGGCCTTCTCTATATCACCAGCAACTGCTATTCGGTGGAGACGGAAACGAAGGAGGATGTCAAAGATTGACTGGCCAAAACTTGGACCAGTGTAAAGACACTCGTTTAGAGAAGGACCGACCGTTTTGGCAGAGGCATCATACACTATTCTCAGTTTGGTTGTAGACTTATCCTGTCGCANGCCTACTGGCTCAGTACTAGCCGCTCAGTAGTTAGCTACACACACTAACTCAAACGTGATTTGTAGAATTATGGAAAAATTAGAACAAACAAGTAAAAAAACATTGAAAAAGTAACAGGAATAGCTAAATCGTAAAAAGAATGCAACAAAGATGGAATGGAGAGTGTGTAAGGAATTCTTCCTGTGGGCAAAATGAGCGACTCAAAAAGGTGATTGTTAAATGCAGCCCATACAAGAAGAATTCTACACGTACTGTAATAGCTATTCCATCTTGTTTGGTTCTTTTTACGATTCTGTTTCATTAGGTTTCCAATGTGTTTTTTTATTCTTGTAATAATAATAGTAGTATAGTTAACAACATTGTTATCCTAAGTGTCAAGCTTCTCAGCAGTCTCTTTCAAACATGTGGTAAGCATTCACGACCTCCTGCTGCTGATGATCCAGCCTCAAGTACGAGTGAATCAGATGGTGAATGCAATAATGTTCATTGCTCTGCCTCTCCTACTAAGTAGATACATAAAAGGCTTCAAGCTATGTTGATTGCCTATCGATCACAACTGGCTGTTACAATTGAAAAATGGACTTAGAAAAAAATCATAGTGGTGTTAATACTATGAAATTTCAGTTGTTTCAAGCAATAGAAATATATTTAAAACTAAAGCTATTGTAATGTTGGGACAGTTTATCTTGATAATTGTCTACTGAAGTTTCACTTCCACCTCCTGTTGGATTTACTATAGCAATGCACTGTGGTTCTGAACTCCCCTCTTTACAACTTGCTTCAGCTGGTGCTGCAAATTTTGTTCCTGAAACCCCATTTGATCCAAGGAAAAACAAACACCCAGCTGTCAGTTCTTCTCGTTGTGATGTGAATGATCCCCCCTCTGATGGTTCATTTGCTGTTGGGTTTGAGTTGAAGAAGCTCTTTGTATCTATTTCAAGACAAATTGTCTCTGCAGAATCTCATTTTGCTAAATTGGAGAACAGGATGACTGGAACAGAATCGAGTATTAGGTACTTTTCCTAAAGATTTAATGTTACCCTCCAAAAAAGCGATGTTTGAGGAGGAACAGTCCAAAGTTGCAAACAGCAATGAGGTCTTTGCTGGTTCAGCGTATGTTAGAAGTCTCCAGGAAAATGCAAGAATTTGAAGGCTAGTACTTTGTCTCTCTCTCCACTCTTAGAGCATCCCGAGATAGACAATTAGGTGTAATTTCTGATGCAAACGAAGAGATCTGATAGACAGACGTCTTATCTCTTAGTGTGAACAGTTTTTATAACCAATTGCTAGAGAAATGCTTTTTTGAACGTTTGAGACTGAAGAAGGCTGAGAAAGAGAAGGACAGTGTTCCTACGGACACAGCCTCAGAAGTGTGAGTAGTGGAAGTAGAGAAGGACAGTGTTCCTATGGTAGCCTGAAAGCCCCCAGATCCACTTCTCCTTAATCATCTGGTAGCACGTCCAGGAATACACCTCTTAGGTCTTCCTCTTCTATGGGAGAAAGTCAATTTTGAAACGGAAGCAATCCAAGTCATCCAATTCACTCTAAAAAGAAGTTTTATCAAAGCTGAATTGATTAGATATGTCAGACTCAGCTCTAAACCTAACGACTTCTTCAACATCAGAAACAAGTTTCAAGTTAATGGCTACCCTAAGTGGTTTCTGAATGATGTGTTTGCTCAGGTCTCTTGCACTTCTCGTAACAGATATCTCATGGTTAAGCCAGGGGACTGAGGTGAACCACTTCTTCAATTACTCTACAGATGTTGGATAACTACTCCTCTGCTCTGAGCTGCATGAATGAAAGTATGAGTATGCTACCCCTCTTAACAGAGTTGTCAATTCACAAATTTTGCATGCTCGCTCTGGATCCAACCAGTCAGCAATGCTACTGACTCAAACTGTTTTTCAAAAACCCAATCACTACTATCTTTCCCATTGAAAGTATAGGGATTGTAGGCATCATATAGATCATAAGTGGAGTTGGCGCAGACATACGTAACACTGGTGGAGTGTGAGCTTGAAACACTAGACGTTCCATATTTCAAATGTTTAAATTTTGAAATATGTACTGACCCAGTCAGTACTCCCATTTTCTCAACTAGATGTTCCAGTCCACCCAGGAACTGTCAAGCCCCTGGTTGGCATGGAGAACATTACTGCCGTGACCAGTGAACGTAGCGCTGTGAGTAGTGGTGGGGTGAGATACAGAGGGACGTATCACACCAGAAGTAGGAGGGTCTTCACAAAGGCTCTCAATCAGCAGAGTGCATAGACACACGTGGATCGGTAGCAATGCCTGTCTCAATGTGTGCAATCTCCTCAAGCTGGATGTAAGCTCAGTCAGTAATCCCATTTTCTCAACTAGATGTTCCATGCAGTCCTCCCAGTAGCTGTCAAGCCCTAGGTTGGCATGGAGTACAGTACTGCCGTGACCAGTGAACATAGCGCTGTGATCAGTGGTGGGGTGAGATACAGAGGGACGTATCATGCCTGTCTCAACGTGTACAATCTCCTCAAGCTGGACTCTCAATTGATGGTTCTCTTCTTCTAAATTGTCATTCTTCATTTTGAGTTCACTCAGCTGCACTATCAGTGCATTCTTTTCTTTCTCTGTCTCTTTCAACCTGACAGACAATTCTCTTTTGGCAGCCTCAATCTGAACCACAAGCCTCTTCTCCCTGGCTTCCCATTTACTATGCTCAACCTAATATTGCTCTAGTAAGGCTTCGTTATGCACAACTGCAACTCATTTTCATGGTCTCTTACACCTTCCTCAGCTACCACCCTAGCTGAAGTTCACCTACTTTCTCTTTAACCCCTTCTAACTCTCCAGACATTTCAGTATGAGTACCACCCACCTCCACCATCCTCTTAATCTCTTTGGCTTCTTTCTCTGCAATAGTGGCTCTCTCCATGGAACCTGACTGAATTTTAATCCACTCCAAAGTGGTTCAGGACTGATTAACAGTTTGTCCCACACCAATTTTCAGGGTTGGGTCATCACCAGATTTGATGTTTTTATGGAATTTTATAGTTTGTACTTGGATAATACTGGTACTATATGGTTTTGGAAAAAGGTGATGGTACTCAATATTTTATGACTAACTCACAAGTTGTCATGCAAGTTTTAAATTTTAGCTGCTAGTACTTCTTGAGTTTCCCACCTAACCGAAAACATTATCAAAAAGTCAATTAAATGAACACTGAAAGTGATGTGTATGCTCTATAGCCATCCAAAGTCCTGCTAAAGATGGACTAACTGGTCATAAGAGCTTGGGTAGAGTTGCAGACCTTAGCTGAAAACGGTTACCTATCATTTTCTCACCTAACTGATTTTTCATAAGTGCTCTACATCATAAGCCATATCTCTGCACCAAACGTTTGCCATGACTAGCCTTGTTCCCAGGCTGTATGCACTGTAGATGTCGTGGCATATTTGGTAACTTAATTAGGTAGATGACAAGTTGGCATATATCTTGTTGGTCTGTCTTGGAACTTATCTTGCAATGTCTAGATTTAAAAAACAGTACTTGTTTCACAATCAACCATTAGTGAGCTCTATTCAAAGCGTTAATTCATTGTCAAAAAGTCCATCTTCACTAGATCCGAATGACCGTCAGAGCTATATATATAGGACTCGTTATCAAGAAAGCTATGATATACAGTAGAACCTCTGATAGTTGACCCTCTGGACATTGTATTATAAACCTCTCAACAAAGGACGATTCTTGGCTCCCAAAAATTCCATTCCCTATTGTAGCAATACAAACAAAACCTTTGTAAACAGGACAATCTTTGTACAAAGGACAAACAAGTCAAATTTATATTGACTCCAAAGTGTCCTTTGTTCCGAGGATTCACTGTACCCAATCCAGATTATTTGGCATGGCTTTTATCTTCCCACTGAAGTTTGCAGCACCACCTCATTGTCTTTAGAGAGGCTCATAAACCCAAGGTCTCCAGAGAAGTATATAGTCAAAAATGACGTCCCATCTGACTCTGTCAAGTCAAAACCTAATTCATTGTCTGTGATTCTTGTTCTTCTTGCCATATGTAGAAACCCAAAAGCAACCACAAGCCTGCATTGAATTCAAAGACAGTGTGTCTCACTGCTGAGAGTGCACTGGAAGAATTACAGAAGAGAAACTGAAAAGGCTGAAACTGAAAAAGTGAAGGAGGCGAAGAGAGAAAACTTAGGAAGAAAATGCGAGAAGAAAAACAATTACTTCATGAATAGGCAAAGAAAAAGCGTATTGACAGTAGAAAGTCCACAAAGTGGAAGCCTATAATAATTATTATGATGAGAAGTAAAACTCAAACACAGAGACCCTTAACTACAATTGTTGCATTTTGACACTTGAGATCAAAGAGAAAACTGTGCCACCATATTGCATATGGCACACTGCATAGTGTGCCAATATCAGACCACTATGCCATTATTTTCACGCTTGAGTGAACACTGTAGTTTTGCTAATGCAACAAATTAGTTATTGCACGCGCACTTGTGACCACATGCCAGATATTGGCACAGTTGTGACATATGGCCCGAGGGCCGCAGGCCGGAGGGTTTTACATCACAACTGTACTTTGAACTTTCTAGTGATGAAGATCACAGTGTACCGACTTATCCCAGGAAGTCTAGGGTGGCGTTTCCTACAGAGAAGTAAATTTGCAGCGATGGATGTGATAATTATATGGTATAAGAAATGTCAAGGAAGTGTTTCAAAATTTCTATAGGAACAACCCATAACTCCATCATGTATAGTGTCATATCATTTTAAGTTTTGAAAGTATATCACATCATGACATGTATAATTATAATTATTGAGAAACTATGTTAACTGTAGTATATACTTCCTTCTCTAATACAACTTGTGATTACAGAAATACATAATTCAGAACCTCCGATCGAATCAGTTAGGTCTACAGTCAGAGGCTCTACCCCTTCTCCAAGGAGATAGAGAGTTTAGTCTAAATTTAGTAATTTCCTGGTTGTGCTCAGTCAGAAGTTTTTAAAAACATGACTACATAGATGTACTGAATCTAAATCTTTATATAGGTGACCAGACTATGATCCTTGCGCTGACTCAAGACTCCACTCAAGTTTCGCTCAGAGTCTCCATATCGGACCCTTATAAGCTCGTAGTTGGCTCTAGATCTGTAGGCAGGCACATGACAGCTACTTTCATTGCTGACTCAGCACCGTGAATTCACTTAATTGAAACCAGACTCTCTCCTTGGGGACGAGACTTGAAATAATTAAACTATATATTTTAATATTGTTCTGGTCTAGATCTATTAACCCTGATCTTGAAGTACCACTGCACCATGAACACAGTTTGCAGTGGTTAAGAAAGTTGTCTTGCCAAGCAACACTAATACTGACACAATATGCATATATTTGATTGTACTGAGGCTTGTGCATTAATTTTAATTTTTGGAAACTCATTAATAATTATGCTCTTGCTCATGGATCTGACAATGAAGCCCTGTTCATTTGTAGCTAAGTTATTTGAAATTTGATCTTTGACATTAAATTTTGAAATTTATCTAGCTACCATTAATTTTTTAATTAAACACTTTCTTGGGTGCTTGTACTGGCAGTGCATGTAGCATCATAGATAATAATTATAACACTCAGGGTACTGCGTTTGAATATCACACTCTTATATAATTATTATACAAAAATCTTCCCTATTATGCCAGTCTGCAATTTCTAATTAGTGACCTCATTACAAAAAGGTCAATTAGGTGTGTCCAAAATACTTCCTCTGGGAACACATGACTGGAAAAATGGCTTTGTTGACAGTTTCTTTTTTCGTTCTTGTTTGTATTCTGTTAATACTACTCTGTTTGTGGACAACTTTTTCTGCCTACCTGTTTTTGCTACATTGGAAGTATACTCACATCCCAAGGCCTATGATGACCAGGTATTTATATTAGTTATATATAGATAAGTGTGATTGCAGACTACATGTAGCATTTGTCTGGTGTGCCAGACAAATGTACCATGTAGCCAGTATATTAAACTGATATAATTTCCATGTAGAAATGAATGCAGAATCCCAAGCATAGGATTTCACCAAGTTGCCTATATTACGATATACATACATATCACTAAGGAAATTACATACTTCTGACTTCATTTGTCTGTTTGTGGGTTCAGGATAAGCTTATTAGTCTCAGAAGCAGTCACCTTGCTATACCGTAAATATGGAAATATTGGTGGTACATTAAATTTGGCGGTTTGGTGGTTGGCGCAAAAACCGCCAAATTAAATGCATGTAAACTGTTTTTTGCTCTATTGCAATATATTTCGCAAGGGAGGAAGATGCCAAATTTAAAACAGCCAATATTTTTGTGGGAAGCGGTCTAAGCAAAATCGTCAAATTAAATGCCCGCCAATATTTCCATGTTTACGATAATATTATAGAGTTTTTTTCAACTACTCATTTCCGTACGACAGCTATGGATACAATATATACCTTTATATATGTTGTAATCTGCATGCTAGCTTGTACATGGTCATTGTCATCTTTACATCTATTGTCTCTGTATCTGTAGTTTCTATTTTGGCCACCTTACTGATATAATCCACCAATTCAAAATTAAGAAATTTTTTGGTGAATTAGTGCTGAAATGGTACGTTTAAAATTATTCTAGTAACATTAATTTACCTAGCTAGTGCATGTGCTCAAGAAAAATTTGGTGAGTAGGCATTGTGGTACTGTATACAATCTTAATCTGAATAGGCACGATGAGTGTGGACCAATTTTCCATTACATAATGTTAACACGAGTGGCAGTTTCTGTAATGGATCCCAAACTGGTAAAGGTATGTACCTGTACTGTATTATTTAAGTATATTGGCTGTATAAGAATTAAAACTTATGTATAACAATATTCTTTAGGAAGTTTTAATGAATTCAAAAATTCCTAAATCATTTGTTGCATATCGACCACTCACAGTTGTCTTTGGGAAAAGGTACAACAGTCCTGAAATTTATGTAGAATACAAAATGGTATGCTTCCAGTTTATACCAATAGGGCTTGTACTATAATATATTGCTTTCAAAAACAGATTTCTAGGTAAAAGTCTTCTTACTATTCCTGATTACAAATCATGGAAGCCACGCCGGAGCTTGTATGATCCAACATTTATGAAACAGTAAGCTATTCCAAGTTTCGTATATACTGTAAAATTTTACCATAATTATCATGATGAGATCAATCTTAGTACAATTATAATGAAGGCACTGATGGTGCACAAGCCTCGGCACACTAGTACTATAGCACACCATCACATGCATATACTGTACACTCTATAAATGATTACATCAAGACAATCCAACTATGTCAGGTTAGCCACATAACTCTGTGATGAAACAGAACAAGCAATGCATCATAGATACTTGCTCATCATGATTCACTGTCCGAGCATCATCTGAGCTGTCTCTTGGAATGTGTACCTGTAGCAAGTTAACCAGATGAGCTAATAGTACTTAGCAGCAATGCCATCCACTCATAGATATTTATCTAAGATGCACTTGAATGCTCAGCTGTTGTCAAATAGCTAGCACTGAATTGACCAAGGTCTATAGCTGGACTGCTACCAGTGAAAAATCAGTAGCCATGCAGCTTAGCTAGCTGGCCACACTGAAAAATTTATACATGCTAATACATCTATATGCTTACATAGCAAGCAGACCAACTTCTGGATGTCTTGCCTAGTACCACTGACCAACAGCAACATCACAGCATCTGAATTTCACGCTAATTGTAGAAAATGTACACCAGATTAATAGGCGTGCTCTCAAAGCTAAGCGCTCAAAAGAAGCACAAAATCCTCAAATCTCAGTAACTACCGTGTTGTGGACACCAAAAAATAAACATCTACAAGATCATTTAGATTTATGAACGTAAGTACTATCAAATTTGTCGCTAAAGCTGCCTTTCTTGAGATTTCGATGGAACAGACAGACAGACAATACGACTACCGTAATCCTTAAATTTGCACGTGCTACGCATGTGCCGAGGCTTAACTAGTTGTAAGTACCCAGCCCTCTCTTATTTACTTTTTGCAATCAATGTACATGATGTGCATCGCTATATTTTACAGTTACCTTAAGTCACTGATTCCGGCATTTAATCAGTGTACTGATGGTTTTTTGAAACAATTAATGCCTCTTGGCGATGGAAAGACATTTATTCTGATCAACAAAGAGTTTACAAACATCACACTGAATATCATTGGAAAGGTATGCGTGCATGAATCGATCAGCTTACTGTACATGTTATGTATAATAGTATTAACAGAATTTGTTCATTAGGTTGCTTTTGGTGTTGACTTCTCTCACATGAAAACTGATATTTTACATGAAGAAATTAATGATGAAAGCTATGCATTTCAAGACATGTTAGAGCAATCTTTGCGAGGAACAATTGCAAATTCCACAAGACCATTTTTCAAGGTAGAAGTTGTGGGCATGTTAATAGATACTGTATTTTCAAATTCAATACAGCCAGCATTAATGAAATGGTGCGTAATTATAATGACCAAGTGTTGTATTATAAATTTGGAATTAAACTCTGCATGGTGGCCAATTTTAGTTGTTCAACATTACTAATTAACCCTCAGCGTGCACATGCGCGTTGAGGGTTATAGTAGTCGTTTTGTCCGTCCGTCCGTTTGTTTGTTCACTCTATATCTCAAGAACAACAGTTCTACTTGCCAAAATCGACATGCTAATAGTGATTGTCTAAAAAAATTACACGTAGCATTCAACAAAAACCTGTAGTTCTTGAGATCTGAGGCTTTTCTAGCTTCTCTGAGCATTTCGCTTCGAGGCCACACCGCCAAAATTTTAGTCACACCTACAATAGACCATGTGTACTGTGCGTTATTTAGAAATACAGTTGACTAATCAGTTCAGCTGGACTGGATCTACTCTGTTTAGTCTATGCCGTTGGCCAGAACAGGGAACAAGGAGTTGACTTTCATGTAAGGTATTAAATGAAGCTTAGAGTTTATTACCATTATCTAACTGCTTACTTATTCAGGGTAGGTACTAGTCACTCAGTAGCCTGTACTGATAAGCATTGAATGACACAGTTATTAAGCTTAGCCAGGTTTTCCGTCTGCATGGCCATCAGTAGGTCTGACAGACATGCCATATATAGTTTGGACTATATGCTTCTACAGTGCAGGGTGCAGTAATTATTGATAACACAAGTGGCTTCCTTGCAACACTTGAAATCCACAGGCGTTACCTAGTAAGCTTCGTGTGGCTGTTTTTTTGTAGTAAATGAAGCCTGCACGGTGTAGTCATAGTCATGATAGTTGATTCACAAAACATTATTTGGTACCAGTGAATCAACATAAGACTTTTTTTCTTAACAAAAAACCACCTTTGTAAGAATTAACCTAGTTAACTTAGACAATTCTTAATGCACAGTCTTAAAATTTGAAGCACATTTGAAAATGGACTGTCATAATATGTGACTCTCTTTGCATTTGTGGTGAGACTAAATCTTCAGTCAGTAATTTTGTACACAAAGTTTTCCGAGTTTCATGCAGATGATATGATGAATTAAGCCATTTGATAGCGGTGGCATTAATTTAAACACAATATTCATATGCATAACTATAGTTGTTAGANGATGTCTTGCCTAGTACCACTGACCAACAGCAACATCACAGCATCTGAATTTCACGCTAATTGTAGAAAATGTACACCAGATTAATAGGCGTGCTCTCAAAGCTAAGCGCTCAAAAGAAGCACAAAATCCTCAAATCTCAGTAACTACCGTGTTGTGGACACCAAAAAATAAACATCTACAAGATCATTTAGATTTATGAACGTAAGTACTATCAAATTTGTCGCTAAAGCTGCCTTTCTTGAGATTTCGATGGAACAGACAGACAGACAATACGACTACCGTAATCCTTAAATTTGCACGTGCTACGCATGTGCCGAGGCTTAACTAGTTGTAAGTACCCAGCCCTCTCTTATTTACTTTTTGCAATCAATGTACATGATGTGCATCGCTATATTTTACAGTTACCTTAAGTCACTGATTCCGGCATTTAATCAGTGTACTGATGGTTTTTTGAAACAATTAATGCCTCTTGGCGATGGAAAGACATTTATTCTGATCAACAAAGAGTTTACAAACATCACACTGAATATCATTGGAAAGGTATGCGTGCATGAATCGATCAGCTTACTGTACATGTTATGTATAATAGTATTAACAGAATTTGTTCATTAGGTTGCTTTTGGTGTTGACTTCTCTCACATGAAAACTGATATTTTACATGAAGAAATTAATGATGAAAGCTATGCATTTCAAGACATGTTAGAGCAATCTTTGCGAGGAACAATTGCAAATTCCACAAGACCATTTTTCAAGGTAGAAGTTGTGGGCATGTTAATAGATACTGTATTTTCAAATTCAATACAGCCAGCATTAATGAAATGGTGCGTAATTATAATGACCAAGTGTTGTATTATAAATTTGGAATTAAACTCTGCATGGTGGCCAATTTTAGTTGTTCAACATTACTAATTAACCCTCAGCGTGCACATGCGCGTTGAGGGTTATAGTAGTCGTTTTGTCCGTCCGTCCGTTTGTTTGTTCACTCTATATCTCAAGAACAACAGTTCTACTTGCCAAAATCGACATGCTAATAGTGATTGTCTAAAAAAATTACACGTAGCATTCAACAAAAACCTGTAGTTCTTGAGATCTGAGGCTTTTCTAGCTTCTCTGAGCATTTCGCTTCGAGGCCACACCGCCAAAATTTTAGTCACACCTACAATAGACCATGTGTACTGTGCGTTATTTAGAAATACAGTTGACTAATCAGTTCAGCTGGACTGGATCTACTCTGTTTAGTCTATGCCGTTGGCCAGAACAGGGAACAAGGAGTTGACTTTCATGTAAGGTATTAAATGAAGCTTAGAGTTTATTACCATTATCTAACTGCTTACTTATTCAGGGTAGGTACTAGTCACTCAGTAGCCTGTACTGATAAGCATTGAATGACACAGTTATTAAGCTTAGCCAGGTTTTCCGTCTGCATGGCCATCAGTAGGTCTGACAGACATGCCATATATAGTTTGGACTATATGCTTCTACAGTGCAGGGTGCAGTAATTATTGATAACACAAGTGGCTTCCTTGCAACACTTGAAATCCACAGGCGTTACCTAGTAAGCTTCGTGTGGCTGTTTTTTTGTAGTAAATGAAGCCTGCACGGTGTAGTCATAGTCATGATAGTTGATTCACAAAACATTATTTGGTACCAGTGAATCAACATAAGACTTTTTTTCTTAACAAAAAACCACCTTTGTAAGAATTAACCTAGTTAACTTAGACAATTCTTAATGCACAGTCTTAAAATTTGAAGCACATTTGAAAATGGACTGTCATAATATGTGACTCTCTTTGCATTTGTGGTGAGACTAAATCTTCAGTCAGTAATTTTGTACACAAAGTTTTCCGAGTTTCATGCAGATGATATGATGAATTAAGCCATTTGATAGCGGTGGCATTAATTTAAACACAATATTCATATGCATAACTATAGTTGTTAGACTGTGCCGAGGGTTGTGCACCATCGGTGCTTTCATTTACTACTGTAAACACAACATTAATTTTCAAACAAACCAAATGGCAATTTGTATGCATTACTGTGTGTTATTTTCCCCCATCATATTCAATTGCACAGTACTGGAATCAATCCAAAGCTAATTTGTATTGTAAATCAGTTGTTGCTGTACGTCGAGTGGGCAGAAGTCTTATTGAAAGGAGAATAGCAGCAATAGTGAATAAAGAGGAAATACCAAATGATATTCTCACACAAATCCTCAAAATGGCTACCAGTGAGAAGGGCATTGATGTAGAGGATCTGGTTGATGACTTTGTCACATTCTTCTTTGCTGGTAAAAATTATTACAATACATTTTGAAAAAACCTATAGACAAAGGAGCCTGCAAATGAAGCAAATTTTTTACGACTAAACCTATACTGTACAAAATCGTACCAAAATCTTTCCAATTTAACAGTGGATGCATGAGGCTAATAATTTTTTTCCCTGTAAATACCAAGATAATGTGCTGATCTATACTTTAATAGCCATATATTATTATGCACAGGACAAGAACTACTGCTACTATGCTGACTGTTTCACTTGTGATGATGTTGCAGCATCCAGATATTTTACGACGGTTAGTTTTATGGGAATAATATTCCTTTTTACATTGATAAGCAATGAACCCTCAAAGTAACACTATAATAATAATTATTATTATAGTTATTTATAAACTTTGGTTGTAGAGGGTCGAGGCAAGTTTTACATGGATGCTTTTTTTGTCATTGGAACGGTAGATATATACAGGATGTGCATTAATAGTAGAGACTCAGAGACATGCATGTGTCTGAGTTTCTCCTATTAATGCGCGCGCATGCTGTATATTATTATTATTTTGATATTACTATAATTATAGTAAGGCAAAGAAACATGAATATCTGCCTTACTATAATTATACTGCTTGGAGTTCAACTCCTTCGACTTGCTCCAATTCGAAGAGTTTTATAGTATTGTAATTGCATAATATTATGTGGGTTGATAAAGGCTCGATCATTCCTATGTGCATGCAATTTTAGCGCTTGCATTCTGGGTGAATTCTGGACAATCGTGCTTAAGATATCGATGTACCTGTTGGCATCCATTGAGGAGTGTGGTTGAGTTATGGTGTATACAAGAAGTGACTGAGAACATCACAACTGGGCATGGTTTAATCAAGAGTTTGTAATCTTGTGAATTTTAAGTGCAATGATTGCAATCATAACCAAAAGTCCCATTTTGCCGATTCATCTAGCGAAAGGACTGACTCATAAATTATGGTATAATATGATTTCCTACAGCAGGTAACCGGTGGGTATCAGACCTCCCCTACATTGTGTAAGCATTTCGTGTTGAAGCTGGACCAACTATTTTTTATTATACAGTGTCATTGATGAGATTGCAGAGGTGCTTGGAAGCAGAAGTTATGTTCAATACGAGGACATCGAACAGCTATCGTATCTGGAGCAGGTGTTTTTAGAATCACTCAGACTAATACCACCAGTTCCTGCTATTGTGAAAGAATCTCCTGGAAATGGTTTTCAGTTAGCTGGATACAAGATTCCATATAAGACTGAGATTACTGTGAGCATTTATGCGGTTCATCATAGCTTAGAGACATGGGAAGATCCAGAAAAGTTCGATCCCAGCAGATTCGATGCAGAAAGATCAAGGTATTGCTGTTGATTGTAAATGCACAGTACAACAGCTATATTATATTACAAGGAGTGGGGCTCGCTTCGCTCGCCCACTCCTTGACTATGTATGTTTACAGAATTAACAGTTGCTATAATAATATTAATAGTACACATAGATAAAATTGATTAGCATTATGCTATAATATCCTGCAATCAGTTGGCTTAGGACAACCTTTGCAGTTGAAGCAACACACAACAATCACCAGTTTATGTAGTAAAGTTTTTAATATGAACATAAATTAAATACTGGCAAGCATAAACCATTGGAAAGGGAAGCAATGCTGCATGTGTATATGCACTGCTTTGGTAGTGCTGTTTGCTTTGGCCAGCTCAGATCAGCAATTTACCTATATACGTGACGTCACAGACGACCCTTTTCCGACTTTCGCCATTTTTGCAATCAGCTGGCAAAGAAACTCGTTATCTGGCTAGCTGTGTTTCGTGTACAGCGACAGAGAAGCAGACTTCTAGTAGTGAGTGTTCTCACCTCGTTACGCTTCATTTGTGAAGATTGGCTCCCATAGCCCGCTTCTTTGTTGGATACAGATGCCACTGGTAAGCCTTGTCAGCGATCTCAAAAACAGCTAGCCATACTTATATTGCTTATTGTTTTATCCTAGGCTAGCACTGTCTAAGCCAGCTTTCTAGACACTCTTTTCCTAGCTTGTATTTTCCACAGTCCAGAAAATAAGCAGCTTTTAGTTCGAGGTCACATCACTTCCGGTGACCCTCCGTAACACACGGACGGACACACGGACGGACAAAACTTTGCTTATAATATGATTATAGTTTTTTCCCCCTTTATATTTTAGGCCAGATCCCTTTTCCTACCTGCCATTCAGTACTGGACATCGCTCATGCATCGGAAGAGCATTTGCAATAGTAAGTTTTATTAGGTGTTATTCAGTGAACCTAGGGCTGGATGATAGCTCCCAAGAGATTACAGTCAAACCATGCATGTAATTTTCTTGGTAAGAGATAAGCTTCATCTTTGAACAAGAATGTACACTCTTAGTTTGATTAATATACAGCTTACATGTAAATTCACTAAATTGCTACTCAAAAGCATTAATCATATGGGATTAAAGAATGGCAAACAAGGAGTCAGAGATATAGATGTTAAACAATTCCATACTGTTGAGACATACAAACACAAACAACCCAATGTCATTGATCTTTAATACAGATTGAAGCAAAGATTATCATGGCTCGTCTCCTGAGTTCATTTCGGTTTAGTCTTAAAGAGAATTTCAATCTTCAGATTTATGAGAAGTTGACTATGAAAGCTTGTGCAGTACCGTGTTCTTTGAAACATATAACATGTGGACACAACTGATGATTGAGTATGTTATGTGTACCTTAGTAACGTTGCCCATTTTATGATCAAAATTGTACGATATCAACTACTAGCCACCAAATAATAATTACCACCACCTGATATTAAAATGGAGACTGCTTTTGAACATCAGGGGTCACCGAAAAAAAACCCTATTATATCAACATGGCAATTTCTATAGTACTTAGTGGGGGGTATTGTAGTGTGAATTTTATTGCCTATTTTATTCAGCTATAGGTTTCATATGCAAAAACAGAATTAGTGTTATACTGTGGCTATAATCTGGAAAGCATCGTGAGAATAAGTGCCAATTAATGATGAACTTCAGGAATTGCTACAATTTAATAATTATGCTAAAATGAATTATAATAATCATTAATAGATCAGTTTGAATTAGTAACCATTATTGATTATGAATCATTTTGGATTGTTTCATTACTTGATTGTGACACAATTGGTTACCACATGAAAGGTGCTCTTTCTCTCAGCAATCTCACACCAGAGAACTCCCACTCTCCTCTCTCAATCCACAGTTCGTGACTTGTGTCCAGACAGCTCAACACAGCTCCACCTTTCCATGATACTAATGATGGCTCAAGGTCCTGAAACAAGTATAGAGAAAATTTTGTTTTATAATGATTATTATGTTAATCAAATTTCATGATTTTAAAGATCACATTGCAACTGAAGGGTAAATTATATATTACACTACGGTCAACTTCTTCACAATCTCACTACGGACACTCCCAATAGCTGAGATCTATCTTTAGCAGACACTGCTTGAGGCATCAACTGAATTTACTACACTTTGCATAGTATGGCAACACCTGATCATGAGAAATGGATACCCCTCAACGAATGCTCACAAACACAAAGCCTGACACAAAGGTGACTTAGGTCCCAAACAACTTTCTCTGTAAAAAATCTTTCTAAATAACAGCAGATAAAAGATGTGGTTATGGTGACCACACCCACATAACTTACAAAATGGGTGGAGCACAAAGGTGTGGCAAAATATACGTTGGGCTAATATGGCCAGCATTCTTACCTTGATCCCGACTATAATTTGTCTGGTATATCTATGGCTACCGTGCCAAAAGAGTAGTGGACATGTCTAGAGTTGCTAAGAAGTTAGCTAGACTGAAACTCCACAATAAGGGACAGAGCCCTGAAAGTAGTGGCTGTTAAAGCAGCTGTGTATACAGAACATCGATCCCACACTTGTGGACAACTTGGTTCCCAGACAGTGTCGGTGTTTGTTGTCAAGCTAGCAAAAGAATTTTGATCAGCATTACAATCACACTTACCCGTGGGTTGGAGAATACTTCAATGTTGTTAGTTCCTCTAGAAAAGATAGGAAGAGGCTTCAGCTCTAATCTAGCTTGAAGGATGTTTGCTGCTCCAGTGAATGCAAACCCTCCTCCAATGATGAGAATACTACCATACAGTTTCTGCTTCATTTCAAGAGAAGCTAAACAAGAGGAAGAAACGCAATACCACTCATGCCTATCAGTAGTCCTGTATTACAAGCCACAAAACCAAGATCACTCACATGAACAGTCAATGCTAAGATGAACAGCTTGATCAAGACCAAGAATCTTTCCCGGCTCTACTCCTTGCAGTCTCTTTGTCACCTCAGGCAGAGCACCACCCTCTGGAGATCCTGATCCTTCGTTAGCCACCCCTTTAGGTCCTCCTGCTCCCTTCACCTGCTGCCCTGTCCCTCCATCTGTGACCCAATGACCCTCGTCAAACAGATCCTCAAGATCTGAACTGAGTGCACTTTGACCTGACATGAGAGCACTGTTTTCAGGAAGACAGAAAACGCGGGGAAAGAACACTCCAACGGGAGGATAGAGAGTCTCGTCTGCTAGTTTGATTTCATAGTCCAAGAGTATTCCAGGGGTAGGACTCATAACTGAAAACTGGCAGTCTCTTGCACTCCAGATAGTTGGATCAGCATGACAGACAGATTCTTTAAGTTGCTGTATTAGGACACCATCCAAACGACTACCAGCTTGACATTTCTTGTAGGGAAAGTTGGTCTAAACACAATTAACGTACACACCAAAGTTTCACACAACTGTAATGGAATGGATATAGTCAACTTACTTGATCAAGTAACCAGTAGAACAACCTGGTGATATCACTCCCGCCATATTTTAGTGTGACTCTAGGAGAAATGTGAATGTAGGAATGAGTTTTACAGAAAAAATATTCCATGCTGTGACCTCACCTAGTGTTAGGATTGGACATGCCATCCTCCACACAGCAGATGTGAGTGACATCATCTCCCATGTTGACAACACAGGCACTACTGAGTCCGGCACAGTAGGTTCCACACACAGACTCCTGGTAAGAATACAACACAACAAATTAACGTAGGGGCATGCAGATCTAGTCAATTTTATGGCTGAGCTGAAAATTATGTAGATAAAGGCCATTTATTAACAAAATTTACCCCATACCTTTTGTAATGTGTGCATGATAACAGGTACAGACATAATGACATTAGTGGTTGGTGAAGTGATATTCAAAGAAGATCTACCGTTTTGCCTACCCTATTATTGACAGTACATAACTACAATCTTAGCTAGGTACCTGATGAAGGAAAGCTGCTGCAAATTCCATTCTGATCAGCAACAAATTCATTAACTCCTTGAGAACTGTTCTATCTATTACATCAGACACCAACAAGACTACCCGATGATACTTGAACTCTGATTTGCTGATTTCGAGATAATCTTCAATTGCTTTAGTCCACAGGTCTTCCAACATGTTGAGGACCAGTGACATGGAATGAACACCTTCTTTGAGAAACAACGGAGAATTAAAACGGCCATACTTGAGAGGCTTGAGGAGGATGTATCCTGAGTTGGGGGGTAGGTAGAGTGCCTGGTGTGTGTATGCATGCATGTACATGTTGTGAGTACATCATGACCAAGTGATATTCTTGTGTAAGCATCACTGTAAATAGTAACAATGCAACCTGCAAACCAGCCACTATATGTACATATGTGAATGCATGGCAAAGATAGTTAATTCAAATGACAACGTGTGTGGCAAAATACTCTACAGTATGTACGTCTTCAACTGCACAAGTAGTTGTACTAAGAAGTACACTTAGACATGGATGTAAGTTTACCTCATTTCCAATAACATATTTGGGTTTTCCACTGATATCAGTTAGCTCTAACTCATCACTCTCTCTGGCAACTGGCTGCACTCGAGCATTGAAAGAGACATAGCTATCTTTGTCCACAGCACAGTCTCCCATGCCCAGGGAGGTACGACTCACAGACAGGTAGTCATGAATGGCAGCTAGCTCCTCCTCACGGACTGACTCTAGCTCAGGCTACACAATTAGAGAGAGACATACATATACACTACAGTCTGGTTCATTGTATAGGGATAGATGTTACCGTGATAGAAGTGTTGTACTTCAGTACTAGACTTTCATCAATAACAGAGCTTTTCCTTCTCGTATCACCATGTGCACCATCATCACTCACACCTTCATTCCTCCCACCATCACCAGTCACACCTGCACTGCTCCCACCATCACCAGTCACACCTGCACTCCTCCCACCATCACCAGTCACACCTGCACTGCTCCTTCCCTCAGACGTAGAGGTACTTCTATAGGCAATCACATGTGGTAGGCTATGTGGGGTTGGGTCAGTGGAAAGACCGAGCTGAAGAGTTGAGGAGCCAGGCAATAGGACAATGGTAGGGTAGTCTGTACTGCTATGAAGATCACCAACGTCATCCTGGGTCATGATATCATATAGCTACACATAATGATATCCATGTGTAGCATATAATTTATACAAAGTTGCCATATGCATGCATATGCTTGTTAGCTAGAACAAAACATGTCATGAATGGGTTTAAGCTTATCAATAATATTATTGTTCTACGGCTACAATGTTTATGAATGTAAATACAATGTGCATGAATAACCAAACATTTTTCCTAATGAAAGCCCACCAATAAAAATATTGTCAATGAATAACAGCTTTCATGACCTGTGTCACCTGTAAATGTAAAACACATAATACCTTAGCAACCTCTCCTTGCTGGTCAAGCTCCTGCTCAGGAAAAGCTTCAGCATAAGTCCTCTTGTCCTTGTCCTTTTTGGGCATAATTTCTTCAAATTTAAGCGCATGCGCATTCAATTAGCGACCAATACCATGCATGGATTCTATGCCAATCAACTCTTTCTCCTCTGGTGCACACATGCTTAAATTATGGAACAAAGCGCATTAAATGCAAGTCAATTTCCAGTGCTAAACTGTACGATTTCACTTGGTAAAATAATCACTATAAAAAATTAGTAATAATAAAAACTTCATAATAATTATTATTTGCACAATCACTCAATCAATATCAAGAGACATTTCTAAAATACTACTTCACACAAAAAGAAAAGGTAAAATATTCTTTGTAGAACCAAAGAATTGTTGTTTTTAGCACAGTTCCACTTGGTACCAGTAGACCCAATAGGTATCTCCCTGGAGACTATCCCAAGAAAATTGAGCTGGAGGTGTCCCGCTATTGCTGCGTATGAATGTCCCAAGGCTTCCCTTCTTGACTCGTATGTAGTCAACTATAGCTCTGACCCTCATGTTAGGTTTCAAAGTGGCTTTGACATACTCACCATAAGAATTATCGTCGGAAAAGTCGTCACGGGTCTTGTATCCTGTTAAAACTTGAAAAGTTTTGGTCACAGGAGGCAAATCACCAACACGAAGCACCAGTGTGTGTTCTCCAGTTGAGTTTGGAGTACAAGACACACACCAGAGGTTGTCTTCTTTTTCTTTGGTGCATCGAATAGCTACATCTTCTTTTCCTACATTAATGCTTGCAGTGAGAGGGGGGTCCTTTCCCAAGACAGTAGTAGTTAGCTTTGCTTTGAATTTGAATGGCTCAGACACTCTAACCTTCTTTGGGAACTCCAGCACAGCCACATCACACTGTTCTGGTTTCGTGGAAGAAAAACAAACTGTACCAAATGACTTCATTGCTTCCGTCGTTTGTGGATTGAATCTTGTCGTCAGCTGCATTGGTTTGATGGCATCCTTGTTCCATGTGGTGTTGGACAAACTCTCGAGTGTCTCTTGAGCTTGTTTGCTCATTGCCATCACCTCAACGTCGTCACCATTTTCAAGGAGATCACGAGTGAAGTGAAGGCTGCCTGAAAGCCGCAGGAGTGTGAGCCCAGCAGAATCAGCATCGGCATCAAGTTGTTTTTCTTCAATCTCGTGGCTTTGGTGCAACTGTGATACCAGTTCTGCCTTGCGTGCTTCTAAAGTATTCACAACCGTTTTAAACGCCTGTTCAATTTGCAGCTTACAATCTTTTAGAGTCTTCACGTTCTTAGCTTTGGTGTCACTTATTAGAAGAACATGGGCTTGGGTCTCTTCCTCTTTAGCACGAACATCATCCATCAGACTCTCTAGCTTTTTCTGAGTCTCTTGGCGAATTTCTTGTACAAAAAGATAATCGTGCTCCCGGTGTGTCACCAGCACACAATCACGACAGATTACAGTCTGACAAGTCTTGCAATAAAGCTTGAGCACTTCATCTTTGTGCTCTTCGCAATACTTTGTCTTACGGATGCTCTTGATCCCCACTTCCTTACTAGAACTCTTGATCTCCTCCAGCAAGCTTACTGTGTGGTTCCGTGTGGCTTTTTGCTTTGTGTGGATAGTATAGCACTGTTTACAGAGATAATCTTCACATGTCAAGCAGCGAGCAATAGCAGGATTTTCATCAAGACCACTTTGACATGATATCACCGTGGATTTGTTACTTCCAGTATCTTCGTGGATTTGCAGCAATTCGATTAGATTGTTGTAGGTGAAGTGGGTCCTGAATCCATCAATACCGTTCGAGGGTAATTGATGACTCTCCTGGCATTGGGGGCAAGTGATGTTCACTGACTTGCCTCTGGATTTCGCCACGAGGCTCTCCAAGCACCCTTTGCAGTAGGAGTGGAGACACGGCAACACTTTGGGATTTTCGAGTCTAGAGAGGCATATAGCACAAGTTAACTCCTTGTCAACACCTTCAGCTAACGAAACCGGACTCATTGGAGGCTTTTTTTCAGTAACGATGTTGGAAGCCATTTTATACAAGGGTCACTTATTCAGTCATGTGACTTTCGTGTGAGCTATTCGACCTCCCACAAGTCATGCATGACTAATTGCAATAATATAAATTATTATTATGTATTATAACTTATTATGAACAAGGAAAAAAATATATATATAATTACGGATTATATATAATTGAAGCATTAATTACCAACATAGAGTCCTCAATTGAATTTCTACAGCTATAGAATATTAATGATACAAAACAACACTATATCCTAATATCTTTTCTTTTAGAACACACAAAGAGCAACTTAAACCTAGCTAATCAGTGGGTGTGAGTTCAGGTCAAACCACTACTCTAATTGGAAGAGAAAGTTACCAGTCCTTAGCAATCTTCAGGGCCCATTCCCATTCCAAGATACTGTTCTTGTCATCATCTGTAAACTTGCTCTTGACGATATAGTTACCGCGAGATATCATACCTGATGGAGCATCTTCAGGTGGTGTTGTAAATACATGTGGTTCAGTTTTGGGACCATAACTGCCAACCATTAGGTTTGCTTTGTCCACTGTGTGTGTGTGTGTGTGTGTGTGTGTGTGTGTGTGAACTATGTAGTTAAGTGTGATACATAATAGACATGTGACAGTTGGTGGATCAAGCTATAAAGCAAGAAAGGATGTTCAAAATCTGTTTCCACTAGAGTCAGTCTGGCAAATTTTAGTTATGCTCATTTTAATGCAATTTTGCCCCATGCTTTTTCCAATCCTGTAAAACTTAGTTACTGCAACAGAGTCTACTCGGACTAAAGTCCATTTGCATTGAGAATACTGGTAGAACAATTTGTTTTGCCTAGTGCTGTAATAACAATTTTGGTATCAATCTGTAGCGTTAGGTTAGCGCTTCAAGAAAATTCAATTGCCAAAAGCTCCTACTGTACAGAACTCCAACAATGTACTCATAAATAAGTTAAATTCTTGGTCTTTGTTGACAGATTGTACCTCCAATGAACAGTAGTTTTAGCTCTGTCTGACTAACTCTGTACATTTACTCATCAGTTACAGACCAGCACACAACAAAAAGAGGCACCTAGAAGACTTTAGTCTTGCAAAATGACAAAAAAGCGGCAATGCTTCAAGTGGAGCAGGTAAGTGGTCGTCAGTGAACTCAGTGAAGCTGCTCGGCCCATTTCTTGTGTAGTACTTATTATATGGGCAGTACTAGTGAAAGAGACAATATTCAATAGTGCGTAGCTGGACTTGTGAGTTACAGGAACTTTTAGCGACTGGATTTTCTTGAAGCGCTAACCTAATGCTACAGAAACAAATTGTTTCCACTTTTTCTTGACCTACTTCAGTGCTACCGTTTCAAAGGGCCTCTGAAAACGGCAGTGTAGATCCACATAGGAGCATCTGCTGGAAGTCAGACTTAATTTTTCAGAAAGAGAAAGAATTGCTCTATTCAAACGCTGGATAAACTTAGCTCACACTTGCCCTGAAAGATTTTTACAGACTTATAAAAAAAAAACTGGAAGTTTGCGGTGAGATAATTAGCTTGTGGAATTCGTTCGTTCAAGAATCAGCTTCTAAAAGTGAATTAATATTCTCTGAGAAAAGTTGAGCCAAGATAGAAGAAGAAGAAGAAGAAGAAGAAGAAGAAGAAGAAGAAGAAGAAGAAGAAGAAGAAGAAGAAGAAGAAGAAGAAGAAGAAGAAGAAGAAGAAGAAGAAGAAGAAGAAGAAGGAGAAGAAAAAGAAAAAGAAGAAGAAGATGGAGAAAATTGGAGGTTTGGAATGTTTATGTTTGTTACTTTAGCGATGGTTTTAGGCCATGTTTTTGGGCTCATTAGAAAAAGAAAGAGCTACAGTACCCCTCAAAATAAAGTTCCCGTCCCGTTCCGTAAAACGCCCGTGCAAACGCTTCCGTAAAAACGATACGGAAGCGTGTCAAATCTCATTATCACATAAGGAAATGAAAAACGCAGTTTTAACGTAGCAGCAAAACGTTGCAAATCGCGTGTCAAAACTGGACTATGATTGGACTGAAAGCAGCTACGAGGCTCTAAAGCTTGAAAACAAAACAAGAACCTGTGTGTTGTACTACAGGGAGAGTTTTCACAGTCAACTTAGCCTAGTAAGGCTGTCAATCACCATGCTTCTGTTTTTTTCTTACCGTTTATATCGACCATGCAGCTAAAAATTTCTTTTTCAGCCAACTTTTTTTACTTTGCTGTTTCTCTACAATAAAATGCTGTCCAAGCGCTCTATTTGTAGCGCTTAGTCTTGCCTTCGAGCTAACAAAAAGACCTCAGAACGGCTAGCGCTAAATCCTTCTTGCTCAAAACGCTGACTTTACGTTCAACGTTACGTAATCCAGCTGAAAACGGAAACGGCTATGAATAATTCCAAACCGCCGTTTTGGCGTTTTGTTATGCGCGTTTGCACGCAGTTTTAGCGTAAAACGCAAACGGAACGGGAACTTTATTTTGAGGACTACTGTAAATAGTAGCTTAAGAAGGCTCTTAGCAGTCAGTTTTTGCAGTTATTCGCGTGAATATTTGTATTGCGCTAATGGGCCATCCGTGCCATTCTTGTGTACCCAGTACTACCGTACTGGGAATAACAGTACAGCTTTAAATTAATTGTCGTGCCACTGTATTTCGTGACTTCTGTTATTGGGCAAGACATTGAGAAATTTTTCCCACAAAGAAGGAAAGAGGATGTGAATCAGGAAATTCAGAAAAAGCAAGCATTTTGTGTTATTAAACCTAAACGTACACCATAATGGTGAGAGTTAGCATTCTCAACCGCATAGCGTAAAATTTCGTACGGTGCAAATTTTCGTATTTTCCGTATGCTGTTCAATTATACGAAAATTAAAACTGCTAACTTCCACATTATGCGCAATACGACCGTACTCTGCATATACGAAATTTATAACTACAAAAACTTCTGCTGCGTTTTTAACAATTTATACCAAATTTCTCATCAATGAACATTTCCCGCTATATGGTACTAGATTAGCTCAAACCATACAACAGTAAGTCTTTCGGACACACCATGAAGGTACTCATGCATAGGAAACTACTCTACTAGAACAAATACCTCTAATTCCTTTTCGATAAGTCTGATAGGCATAACGAAGTCCTGCCACAATCTCCCTCTGTACTCTAAACACAACCTTGACACGATACACACATCCCTCCTTCATCACTGTAGGTACCTCTTTCAATTTTGACAAGTTTTCTACAGTAGGAAAACATTAATATCAGACTTTTTAGTATCAAGTCTCAATGGCCTGATGCTTGGCTTCATGTCTGCATGATAAACTTATAGTGTCTAGTGCCTTCTTGATGATGTAATGATCATGTCTACATTATTGTAAAGTAAATGGTGGAACTATTTTGTAGTACTTTCTTACTTGGATCAAGATCGATGACAATTTCATCTCTTCCTTCTGGTGCAATTATCATTTGCTTCACTATTACATTACTGCCACCTTCATCTGTGCAAAACAAAAGTTTACAAACTCAATAAAATTGGTCATGTGAATTACATCAGAGGTAGATGTAGAATGGATGTAGAAATGAAACCACCTCAACATAGACTGGCTTGTCCTGAAACTGTTAGTTGTTGAGAAATACATGTTTCTATGCATAATGCTAAGTGTGTTTCTGGAAGCTTTAAGGCTCTTTCATGTTTCACCATGCCTTCTGCTAGGTACCCCCTGTAAGATAATTTTCTGCTATTGCTGTGGGTATGTATGGCAGGCTTCAAGGCCTAACTATGGATAGATAGCATACTAGGAAAGCTTACAAATTATCAAATTATCTTATCTCTGGACTATTACAATCCACTGGAACACACACACGCACACTAAAACCATTTTCGCTCCCACACGGGGTCATGCCTAGATGGTCAAGCAGGTTGCCTGTGCACTAAGCGAAAATGTGAAGCCGTACAAATGGCCATTCCCTGGAGCCAGTCTAGACCCACCTGGGCCACACAGCTGATTATACCTACAAATTTTTGAGGAGTAAAGCTAAAAGTTTTCAAGGAGTAAATTTTTTTCGGTTTGATCATCCTCAAAGTTTTCATAATTTTTATTTTTGAGGTTCAATAGTCACCTGTTACCTCAGCCACCTGAGTAGGGCATGACCACAAGTGCTATGTCTAAACCTATCAGGCACCCCCAGCTGATGGAAGTCTATGAGTTTCAGTCTTGTATTAGAGGCTACTATGCAGTTAATTGGTCTCCTTTCATCGGCAAGTTGGGTCTGCTTTAATGACTGACTAGACTGACTATATGGTGGTACGTTCTGCAAAAGAAGTCTGTGAGGATTGGGTAGTTTTTAAGGGAACTAGCGCTAGCTAAATAGAGAGCTATGGGATTGTTCATTTTAAGGATGTAAGCATTGATGAAACTGTCAGCCAAGTGCGCTCATGTGTACAAAATCGTACGTAATTGACAAAAATTTTCGTGGAAAAATTTCTAGGATTGCATTTGATCTGTGAAGACTGCGTAATTTATGCTCCTGAAAATTTCTAGCTATATGGTAGTCAGATGGAAACATTGTGGGGCGAGCCTGTGCAAACTGTTCACAATTTTCACGCACAAGGTTGCTGTAGAGGGTATGCACAAGGTCATTGCTCAATGTAACTAACTCAGTGAACTGAATTATCAGTAGAAATCTCGAGTTGTCTTGAGAAGAAATATATGTGTACAGTGTGTTTCATTTTGATCCAGCTATTTCTGACAAATGAAGCAGCAACTAACTTGCAGAAAGTGTAAGAATAACTGATTTTTGACATTCAGTGCTGGTGGACCATAGCCAGAGCACTTGTTTGCTACCTTTGCATGTAAATAGAAATAGCAAACATAAGTCACATGCACCCTAGATGTCCTAATTTTTTTCTTGCTTTTTCGTTGTTTTTTTTTTTTGTGTGTGTGTGTGTGTGTGTGTCTTCATGTAATTCAAGCATTGACTAGTTTTTTCTTGGTTAGGTGAATGTCATGACATTGTGTGCATGTATTACACTTGCTTCAATAATTTTTTGTTACAATGGGTCTCACTCAGGCTCTCCCAAATAAGAACTATCACACGCACACACACACACACACGCACACGCACACACACACCATAATTATGTGTATTGGATTTTAATGTTCCTCTCAATTCAACACACATCATAATTTCAAAAAATAAAAAGATTAAAGTTAAATACACAATAATTATTAACACTTAGTAATTATTGTATGTAATCTTATACATATTCTATCTTTATAGATCTACCACAGCAATTATAGTTTCAGTGCCATTACATAATACACGTGTCATGGCCACCAACCTCCTGAATGGAGGGATGAACACCTCATGAGCGGGAAAGAGAGATTGCATGAGAGCAGAANACCTTCAGAAAATTATAAGACACAAACATCAAAGCATAAGAACAAGATAATTAGTACACACACTTGAACTCAGACTTCGAAATAGACTTGTGCCTAGCCCCTAGACCTCGAGGGGGTAAGCAAATTATACCACGTAGCAAATAAGCTTAGTATGTATTTCTTTGTGGTTATGGATATATCTGTTCAACTTATACCCACATATACAACAAAGCTGAGTGAGAAACTCACTTGCAGTCTCTTCTTAAGTTCGATCGACTCGCTGACCCTTACAGTCCCAAAAAGGTAACTGCCTAATTGACCACCAATGCTGGGCATGCGCCAACTACTAGGGGCGTGGTCGGGTGAGCTCAATTTAGAAGTATTTCTGGGTGATATCATGGCCGTTTCCGGGATTTGCAGGACCTGAGCACAAAGAAGTTTGTACTCACAGTTCAGTGATCTGTGCATGCTGTTTATAGTATTCTCATATACTGTACTATCGTAAGGGCCGCGGGAAGTTATAGTGGGGTTTCGGAAATGAGTCGATCGAAAGCAGACCTCGGGAGAGACCCACGCAGAGCTACTCTACCGACAAAATTGCTCAACAGTGCATTCACTAATGCCACAGCACCTCTACATTGGGCAACGAGTCACAAAGTGGAGAGACCAGCTAAGAACACCAACTCTGTTCCTATATATGACAGGGTAGGCTATTATAACTGTACTCTAGTGCTAAATAGTTTATGACCATGGGTTCAACCGTTGTGAAGTAGACCATGTGGATCAGGATGATATTCACTGGTGAGAACGATCACACGTACCAGTAGATGTGGTGTGCAGGTGCAGGCTGGTACAGGCAGTATATATATATATCCATGCATGTGTCCTTCAGTGACAATGGACAAAACAATGGTGGTAATGATTCACTCCTAGTATGGTGCCTCTTGATCTTGATTCCATAAATTATGTGTACTCACATTTTTCTGCCAGTTTACACTGGCGGTGCTACAAGGAAGCCAATTTGCTTTGTGTTGAGTGTCACATGAATACACACACACACACACACATCCTCACATATGCTCATGATGTATTTGACACAGATGCAAGCTGTCGTACAGAAGATGCTTCATTCTGATCATGGGGTGCCCATAAAGTCCTACAAACGAAGACTCATTTCTGCTATCCCTTCTGCATTTACAGGTAACATGATCACTATCAATAATTGTCTGCACATTTACCCATTGAATATGTATGGCCCATTATATAAATACTGGTGTAATTTATTACTTCTTAGCTCTGAGAGACAAGTAAGTCTTTAGTGGTTTCCATGTCTTTTATATATCACTCAAATATGGTATTGGTATTGTTCCTGTACTCTTGACTATAATGCATGGGTTAGCTCTGCTCCTACTATCTGGAGGAAAATTAGCTGATGTATTCTCCTTTCAGGCTCTGACATGGTAACGTGGCTGATGAAGAACCTTGATATTCGATCAAAAAGTGAGTCTCTTCTTTGAGTGAGTAATACATGCTTACAATTCAGTTGTAATGTTCTGTAAGTTGATGTTAAGTAGAACAATTGATTTACATGAGCATTAATGAGAAATGGGTTCATCACGTTGGTATGGTAGCAATGGTTCACAATCCTGTTTTGTTATTCAGAGTGTGTGTACATTCATCAATTGTCTTCAATGCTATAGATGAGGCCATTCATTTGGCCAGTCTTCTTGGTCGACATGGGTTCTTCTTTTGTGTGGAAGGTCTAGATGTACCAGTTAGAGATGATGGCACACTTTACAGATTTCAGGTTTGTTTTGTTGTTCTGTAGCTTGTACTTGTGAGCACATAAGATCACTTCCACATTACTCACACGCACACACAAACCCGCATGCATCATAGACACCGTACTACTGGCCATCACAGAACCCTGTTGATACAGACTATGAATATGGTCAGTCTTTGTACTATGTGCTGACATAGTTTAATCAATAAGCCACACATGGAATGTCATGTGTATTGCTTTCTCTCTCAGGTGTGTACCTAGTAAAGCAGGTCCTTCGAAGCAAACATCGTATAAGATTACTAGACTACGAGTTGAACAACCTTCACAAGTTGAAGCTAAGACTAGCAAAGGAGTGGAGATCCATTGCAGAGAAGGCTGAGGTTGATGTAAAGTGAGTTGTGTAGCTAGAGTTGCTGGCTGAGTTGTATTGTTGTTGGAATGAATTTCCTTTCTCTAATGTTTAGATTATTCTATGTTGTACATCTAGTGTATTTTAAACCTCAGCTGAAATTCATAGGAGAAAGCTCACTTGGTTGCTCTCTGTAATAGTATATGTTACTTAAGCATAGAAGTGTTGTGTGTTTCTGTTTTGCTGATGTGCATCATGGTGAAGTGTATTAAGGTCGAAGGGGAGAGTCGGTGTTGTGAGTCTACAGTATAGGATTGCAGTGCTGTTGTACAGTTGTAATAATTATGATTGTCTGGTCATTAGAATAAGAATATAAAATGCTAATTTCTGAAGCGTTGTTCTAATAAGCCTTTTAATATACTTATTTCAGCCTCTCGTGGAACTTATAGATGTCTACAGTTTTGTTCAGTGCATGTTGTTGATTTCCCAAGTGTCTCTTGTACAATGGGAAAGTTTCATTTAGCTTTCATAGATCACTGGCCTCTCATAAATGTTTTTATTTTGTAAAATTTTCCGTAAAAACAAAATGGATTGCAGAATGCTCAGCTCTGAAAGTGAAAATGTTACAAGAGAATCTTTATTTTTAAAACTTCTCTGTAAAGTTACTGTACACTAGTGGCATATAGTGCTGTAGGAAGGTTTGGAGTCAATGTTGGTTGATTTGATATACAAATTAATTACTTACCAATAATTGTGACATAGTGAAACACAGAGGAGTTTTCAATTATCTACATGTACTAAAACCTATGCTATGCAACATCTTCAGTTTGATAAAATCTCTAGATAATTGAGGGCTAATCAGTTCAGTAGGTATTAGTTTGATACTCAAGGATAGCTTATTGCATACAGTTCATTACCATTCGTAGCTGCTATCTGTGAAAGTGTTCAATTGATAAAAGGATAGTGCAATTGACAAGGGATATATTCCATCGACATTATATCAACTGGTTGTTATTTTTATTGAATACCACCAGTTTCGACATAGAGTGTGGTCTCTCTGGTCCATATCCTCATTGGAATAACTATAGCAGAGTACTATTGAGGTAGACTTCCTCGTATGTGGAGCTTTTGTACTCATTAACGCTTGAAAATAGTCTTTGATGTATAGCTAAGGCATTTATCTTCGCAACAAAAGTACAAAGAGATTGAACAGTGTGTGTGGAACAGATTGTCTACCTGGCTAGTCTACCAACTTCTACTCTCTCAAAATGGGACTCGTGACTATCAGTTTTTTTTCTGGTACTAGCGAGTGCTTTTTAACGCACATTTAATTCTGTGCTTTATTACTTCTGTTTTGAACATCACCTTTGTTAGACCCTCAATGTGTATGCACACATTTGTAGTGACCATTCTAGCTCCCCAATGTATCTCATAGCAGTACAACTCCCACTGGTTGACATCAAAACTAGCCCACTCTCAATAGACTCCCTAGACAAACATATGGGAATGAATAGTGACAATAAAGAGAGTTGAAACTTGTATGTCCATCAATGGATTCATGGTTTGTAGTGTACTTCATTCTGTTGGTTATTGCATAGGGTTAGGGGTACATGGTGAACTGGGTCTCTCTCTCTGTACCAGTTCACCAGAATGGGAGCCATCATAGTAGCATTGATTGACCATGGCCAGCTAGTATCACCCTTTGGTGTCTTGATACTGTACTGCCAGTGATCCCAGCACACTTCATCCAATGTAGGGTGTTTCGTGAGCAGAAGAGAGTGGCCAAAGTTATCATTGGAAGTCAAGAGGAGGCCTTTTGGAGGCTTCACAGACCACCTGTAAGTTGACATCAACTGTCCTTCCTTCTTCTGCGTACATGTAGTATGTATGTGTACAAGTTGATGTAGATTAGTAGTAGTGTTCTCTGTGATGTTTCTGAAGTGGCCCTCTGGTATTGGCTTTTTATGTAAAACCAACAAATTTTTCATTTAACATAATGGCTTGAACTATCCTAGACTTGAGTTAGTGAAAATGGAATTCTATTAAGAGCATGAAGTGCATGGAGAGGTTATATTCGTGGATCAGTAAGAATACATGGAATTCATTAAGAAATTGTCTTGTGAACCACCATACATTTCTGCTGTGCAGTAAAATGATGGAATGTGGAACTAATTTAATTAACATACCTGCTGTCCATAATGTACATTAATTTTGTGAGTTCGGAAGTATTATGGCTGAGTTGAGGGTAAAAATAATTATATAGCTATCAATAACTGCACACGGGCACCAATGTTGTATGTGTTTCATTCTTACAGCCAGGAGAGAGCCGTGTGAGTGACTCTACTCTAACCAGACTCTGTATGGAGAGAGTCAAGTATCAACGACCGGTAAGACTTAGTACATGATGGTTGGTGTGCTTTATTTAAAATTGTTAAATAATACTATTTCAGGAATGGACAAAGAAAACTTTAAGAGCAGAAATTCTACACCTTCAGTCTGCCACAAAGAGAACCAGAGTCCGCTTATCAACTTCACTTGAAGGGTAGGTCTATTCATCCTGGAGAGCAAATACTTAGCTAGGCTCTGATCAGTGATGGTCAACTGTGGTCGGCGTTCATTTTGGTACTCATGACCACATGTGTTTGTGTTTCAGTATTGTGAACTTTGTGAAGAAGTATGACGAGTTTGATCCAATGTTGACTCAGCCGTTTCCCAGCAACCCTTGGGTGTCTGGAGACTCAACACTGTGGACTCTGGACAGATCATTGTGAGTACTTTAATTGAAACACTTCCACTCTATCCACTTCTAATGTATGTGGAAGTTTGTTAATTGTGTTAAGGACACCTTGTTTATCCTCTATTAGCAATTATTGTACAGTAAATTACTTGTACTGTACTTTTGCTAACACACGTACAAGGTGCTTGCATTGTATACACTCATTCCACATACACACACACACACACACACACACACACACCC
>CAXIPT010000001.1:12756403-12767902 GCA_964030475.1 Tethya wilhelma | reverse complement strand
CACACACACACACACACACACACACACACACACACACACACACACACACACACACACACACACACACACACGCACACACACACAGTGAGTTCCTACAAAGAGGGGCTTCCAGTGAGGTTAATGTCAGTGCCAATGTTCAGAGTGAGGTGGAGAGAGATGTAGTGGATCCTTCAAGATATGCCTTCACTGCTGCTCAAGAGCAGATCTACCGTCTGATGCAGAATGACATTTACCCTCGATTCTTGAAGTCCAAGGAGTACCAGGAGCTGTTAAAGGGTGGCAAGATGCTGGACCATGGTGGCAGAGGGTTCTTCTCAAGGTTTCAACATGGCCCGAGGAAGACCAAGCTGAATGCTGGCACCAAAGATGCCACTGGGATCAGCCCTTGTCTACCCCAGAGATACACCAGGAGACAGGTGAGTGGGAGGGAGTAGTAACCTACCAGTGCTCTACTCGTAAGTACTGTGATTGTGCATCCATTAGTCACTTCCTATGACCTTAATGTACTGTCTGTGACTGGGTGTACTCTCCACCTCACCGCACCCACACACTAACAGCTGAGTATCTCTCGCAAGATGAGCTCCACTGGTTCTGGTTCTGTTGATGACATCATCCTGGCCACTAGCTACAGTAACCAGGACTTCACGTTTGGCAGCAAGCGAACCTCAGCCTACACCGAAGCTTTCATTGATGCCATCACTGCCCCTAATCCAACCAAGCTAATCGCAACAGACAGAGTTCGTCAGAGGAGAGTATCTGCTCCTAACACAACTGGTCCTGGGCGCACCAGTCGGCTCACCTCAAATGGTTCTGTGTTGGACCAAGTGTTTGAAGAGAATCCTCCATCCATGCCTATGCAATTGATGTTGGATAGTGCCGTGCCAATGTCATACAGTGCTGATGACCTGCATCAGCTGAGCGATGATGCTGATAAAGTTGGCCCGTCAAAATGGAAGAAATATGGCATGGCTGCTCTGTAAGTACAGTTTATCATTAGTCTCATGTACCATAATTATATGAAAGAGCACATTGCCTCTTGTTAAGAATGTTTTGGGCCACACAAATTGTTTTACCCCTCCCCTTCACTTCTCTCTCTCCCTGCCTCTAGTATGACAACGGGTGAGCCTTTCTCTCCACCTGGGGGTGAAAATGGCACCTCAGGTGCTAATGGGAACATCCACCAGAGCAACAGTATGTCCAACGACCTATCAAGCCAGAAGAGAGAGATTCTACAGGTCCCTGTGTTTGGTTTGGGGAAATCCCCTAAGACTGGAGCTTTTGAATTTGAATCTATTGACCACCCTATGGCAGGAGCTGGGGGGTTAAAGGTTGTCACCAGTGTGGAGAGTGTTCACTCTACTGCTAGTCAATAGATCTAGATGGAGAGTGATGTGATAGCATTGACACAACTGCTGTTTTTTGTTTGTGTGTTATGACAGTTTGTGTGTGTTTGTGTGTGTCTGTGTATGTTTGTGTGAAATCAACATGAATGATGTTATTTTTGTACGCTACCTCCATGTATCAATCACTCCATTTTCTCCTACTCTTTACACCATGCATGTTTTGTGTCTGGCTATACGCGACTGTCTATATTGTGTGTGACGTGTGTAAGTGTGAATTTTATGTTGCTATGAATATCAAGATTGTGTGACTAAAAATCAATAATTTTGTTGCAATAATGAATTTCTGTGTGAGCAACGTCACAATGAGTTTCATATCGTGTGTTCTTCCCAGGGGGTCTTATTGTGTGTGTGTCATAGTGTGGTTGTATACACATATCTATATAATTATAGCATTAACGCAGCTTCTGCAAAATGAACAATAATATTATAGTATAATAATGAAAACCAGCTGTACAGTACACTAGTTTATTTTGCATGGGTATATTATAATACAAAATGTAAAGTTTTTAATGATACTCAGTACACTTAGTATTGTGTGTAAAACACATGCAGTGTGTACGCACGACAGTGTATATAGTGCCACACATGTAGGTAGAGTTGTTGAATGATCAAAGGATGATGTAGATTTAAAGCTTTGTATGACTTGAACTAGGCTAAAGTGGGAAACGATGTTGGTCATTACATGTCTTCTAGTAATGTAGACACGACTAACCTTAGCTTTGCTTTTAGTCTTGAACCCTCCAAAGAGCTTTCTTTTCTTTGTCTTCACTTCTGGTTTGTCCTTCTCATTCTTAGGTGTGATTAATAGAGTCAATTGGGCATCATGTTGAAGCTACATTATGATTAGGAGGGAAATTACCTCATTGCATCCATTCATGCATGCATTAGTATGTTGAACTGAATGCTGACCTTTGTAGCCTGGTTCTTTTTCTTGGCTACTTGGGATGCTTTCTCTGGGTTTGAGAGAAATGAAGCACACTCCCTGTGTCCTCTTTCTTCAGCTAAATCTCTACATTGCGTACACAACAAAAAATGAATGTCACACACGTGCCTAGTCTTAAGGGTTATAAAAATATTATTAAGGTATACTTTGGTGTTAGCTTTTCACAGTCTTGCTGGTTGAGGTCTACAGAATGATTGTAGAATACATGAAGACATTCCAGTTGGCCTTGCTCAGCTGCATCATGAACTGGAGTGGCACCAAAGTCATCCTGTTCATGGCCAGTTGCTAGATGATGGTTCAACATCCATTCCAATATGGCTACATGACCTGTATACAAAAAATTAAGATCAATCATGTTCATTCAAATATCTTACCACTCCAATTGTACTAGTGACTCTGATTACTAGATACCAACCACTTTGTTTACCTTTGGCAGCAGCAAAGTGAACAGGTGTGGCTCCATCACATGTTCGTGAAGTGATGGGACATTTTGCTGATCTGACGAGCCAGTGGGTGACATTGAGCCTACCAGTCTGAGCAGCTGCATGTAGGGGAGTCATGCCATCATTAGAGGAGATGAGAGGGTCAGCATTGGCATGCTCCACAAGCCAGTAGACACAATCCAAATGGCCTTCTTGGGCAGCAAAATAAACTAAAGAGAAATTGATGTAGGCGTAAAACCATTTCTACAACCGTTATATCTCAATGGTTTTACCTGGTGTTTCTCCACTGTTTGTTTGTTGGTTTGGATTCCCACCAGCGATTTCAACAAGCTGTCTCAAGCACTCCAGGTGACCTGATGCAGCTGCAAAGTGGATTGGTGTGGCTCCATCTAAATCTTGACAATTAGCTGCGGCATTTCTCTCAATGAGAAATGAAAGGCAGTCGAGGTGACCATGGTAGGCACACACGTGCAAAGGAGTAGCTCCTCTGATATCCCCTATGTTACACAGAGACTCATTGAAGGTGATTACAATTCTTAGACTCTCAAGATCACCTCTCCTTGCTGCAATATGAGCAGCAGTAGTGCCATTGTCTGACACAATAGTTGTGACATCTAAGTTCTTTTCATGGGCTAGAATTTCTCTCAAGCATCTTTCATGTCCCTTTGTAGCTGCTTCTAACAGTGGCGGTTCAGAGCCATTTTTACATTCTTGACAAGTTTTTCCCAAGTAGAATTGTTGTTTAACTGTGTCTTCAACTTCTTGTTCGTCGTTAATGGCGGACAAAAAGCTGTCTAGGTCATTGAGTACCTCTGAAGCACGCAGAGATGGAAGTGCTGGTCTTTGTTTCGCTGGTTTAGCCATTAGTGGGTGGGGCTCATTAACGAGTTCCTTTCAAAGTCGGTTGATTTTATGGTCTTGATGCCACACTTCGTCTTAGCTGTTCTGTTCTGTTTGTTTGTCAATCAATCTGGTTGCTTGGGTAGCAATCTCATTCACAAGACATGTTTATACTACTATGAATCAAATCAGCTCATATAGAGTCACACTGACTGTATTGCTCCACAACTACACCTTAATTAGATTCATACCCTTCTAAAGATGCTTGTGGAACATTGACTCAGCTAGTAGTGATTTTTAGCAAGTAGATTCTCTCTATACTTTAATATTGTAAGAATGAGTTTGATAAGAATTTCTAGATACGTAATTTATCTTTGTAAGTCACTTAATAATAATAATAATAATAATATAATTAAGTATGTGATTTAGCATGCATACACGATAATATATACTTATCGCTATAGTAGCGGTGCGATATCGGGAAATATCTGAACGAGTGCGAAGCACGAGTTTAATGCCTAGGGCAATTTACGAGTGAAATTTCCCGATATTCGATAAGGGATTTAATAATGTCCAGTAGTACAAATCTGTACTCTTGTCATGTAAATTTAATACATTACTCTCTATCGGACTTTTGTCATCAAGCGACCACCTAAAATGTGCACAGAACAATCACCATTTTATCTTGCCATTAATCACAAGCGTAAGCCTGAATCACACTGGTATAAACAACAATCTCTAGGTGTTATGCTACTTAGCAAAATTATGATTATAACACGTCTGATACGGCTTTCTCACGTGGGTAACATGGCTGATATGGCAAAATATCAATTTTTTCCCCTCCGTATAGTAATGTATTAGAGGTCAAAGGTCATATACGATAATAATTATTATTATCACCCAGGCAAATTAAAGACGCGATCAGTACAAATATCTGTACTCTTGTCATGTAAAACATGTGTACTGTCATGTACATACTACCCAATTAAATTTAATTGCTTCCACTTTGATATTGATAATTTTAGGGCAAAGTAAAAAAAAAAAAAGGCTATTTTCTGAGAGACTGTGTGTAGTGATGTCCTGTGTTCATCCTAAAGTAGCTAGTGGTGTCCCTGTGGAAGACACCTATATAACTGGGAAAAGAAAAGCTGACAAATCTCAAGAGTACAACGAATTCTTTGTAAAGAAGTTCAAGTTTAGTGCTCAGCCTGATAATTTTGAGGATACCAATGAGTTAGAAGTTAATCCACGACCAAGTAATAAATTTCCAAGCACAAGGTGGTTAATCATATGATACACTTATAACACAGTTGATTATTATGGCCAGTTTATCAAACTTTAGGACTTCAGAGATAATAGCTAATGATGATATATCTGTTGATACACCAGATACAAGGTAAGTATGATTGTATAACTATATTTCTAAAATTGATTGAAATGTAATATTCCACTATACGCCATGTGCAACAGATTACAGCAGAAACTCACTAACAAAACCAGTTTACACATAAAGCATGATGGATTTCAAAGTTTCAAACTCTCTCTTAAGAATGATGCCCAAGGGGTGAAAGATATTGAAGAGAAAATAGACTACATAAAGCTTGTAGCATTTCTTGATGCAATGGATGATTGTCAAGGACAAATCATAATATCTGGAATTGGTAATAATAATATTAAACTGGTTTGGAATAAAAAAAATGATGAGTATTGATCCTCGTATTTATGGCAGGCAAGTCAGGTCAAGTTGCTGAGAGGTTATCTGGCTCACTCAGCTCTGTAGGGATACCTTCACATTATGTACAAGCATCAGAATGGATCCATGGTGACTTAGGTAAGAGCCCTAAAATAACACATTAACCTATTAACCTTAGACTTGAGCTAGTAAACTTCCAAAAGTTGTTACTACATGACTGTTACAAAATTTTTGCGCAATTGTACACAGATAAATAGAATATTATGGTACACATCAATAAACAAATTTTGTTTGATGTACAGGCAAAGCTCAACCTGGTCGAGATGTTGTACTGTTCATATCTAACAGTGGTAACACTGAAGAGTGTGTGACTGCTGCTACCCACTTGGTGGCCAGGGGTGTGACAACGCTGGCACTGACTGGAGGGGAAGGTTGGTGAACCTAGCTATGAAAGCTAAGTAATGTGTGAACAATAATTATAATTTGTACACTTACCTTGGTAGATTCTAAGCTGAAAAATGTGAGCATGGAGTCATTATGCTACAATGCTGTTGACATTGTTCCTGATAGATTTGGATGTCTGCCCACCACAAGTATAGTAGTACAGGTAGGAGATGTAAGTTATTTCACCTTTAATTCCCACTTATTTCTGCCCACTATATAAACTACAGGAGGTGTTGTGTAATGCAATACTGAATGAGTTAATCACTAGAAGAGGCATAGCAAAAGAAGACTTCAAACGTAACCATCCAGGAGGGGCCATAGGAACAATGAATTGAAATAAACAAAATGTACTAAAATTAATACACACCAAATACAATTATTTACCAAGCTCTTATAAATAATTTATCAGGATGTTTCAAAGCCACTATTAAGGGGTGGGGCTCACAATGTCTACATGTACGTGTTCTAATTATCCACTAACTATGAAAAATCAAGAAAGATGTTGGCTGTAGTGTATGCAGCTTCAAGGGCTTCATCCACAAGGAGGCTAGCCTGCAGAGCCTTTACAACAGCGCCATTATTATGTGAGTTGCACTGCTTGCTGTTATTGTGAATGGCACGCTTTATGCATAATTAGTCTCTCTTGTGAATCAATTTATGTTGCCTGCATGGTTGCATGTAGCTTCTCAAGCTGACAAGAGAGTTCTGGGGTGTGGCAGTAACGTTGTGGATCACATATACAATGTCAAAGGTATATAATTAAGACTTGGTCAGTGTGTTAATATTTTATTTCTGAACCTGTTTACCAGTGGTCCCGAATGCTGGACAAAAAGGCTTTTTCCTGAGGTATTATTATTGTGCATGTTGTGACCTTGTGTTTCAAGTATATTGGCAATGTGAACTGTTTCTGTTTTGATTCTCAGTCCATTCAAAGCTCTAGAGAAGAAGTTGATTGGTGGTGTAACGTTAAATCATCTAGCATGGGCAGCACTGGGAGGAGGTTGGTTAATGGTGCATCCTGATGACTGATGCTACTACTGGCACTAATGAATTTACATTTGTTTACAGTACCATCTGGTCTACTGGCTCTACAAGGCAAGGATGATCTGGGCCACTTCATTCGCTCCAACCTCAAGAAACTTGGTGTTTCAACGGAGTACATTAAAGGTAGGCAGCACACTTCTCCTAGCTATTGTTATTCACCATAAATATGTTATCTAACTATTTATGACTCCCACAGCTGACGACAATTTCACCACTGCACAGGTAGTGCATTCATGTCAGAAGTGGTTGCATGTTCCTTGGCCTTGATTGAACCCCCTCTCTCCCTCTCTTTAGTGTCATGTGTTCATCCAAGAGGATGGAGAGAGGAGCATAGTAATGGCACCAGCTGCTACCTCACTCATCAACACACAGGCCGTCATGGAGCACTTTGGTATGTGTGTTTGTAAGTAGGAGCTGTAGATGCACATTGAAATGTTAGAGGTATACATGTTGCATGGGTTTAGTGAAGGGGGTATAGTCATATGTACCTGTCTCACTACATGCACCCACTTTGTTTTGTTAACATAATTATAATCATAAATCAGTGTGAGATTTGTCATTCTTCCAACAGATGCTATAATCCAACAGCATGCTTCAATTGTTACAACGGAGATCTCTCAGGTCCCTCTTACTGGTATCATGGCCATGTTAGATTCAGCCAGGTAATCTTACTGTACACATGTACATTTCAGAATTGTATTATCCATCTATCCTTCTTGATGTAGGAGAGCAAATGTCCCCTCCATATTAGACTTGGATGTACCTCCTTCAGTAAGTTAGGTGTAATGGAGACTTGGTCTATGGATAGCCCATGTCTTGAGTTTCTGGTTGTTGATGTGCAGGTAGCTATGAATGAAGCACGCCTGGGTAGCATCGATGAAGTCATAGAATGCACCAAGAGTGCTGACATTCTCAAACCAGCCAAGGCTGCTGCTGTGGAGCTATTACAACTAATGACAGGGTCAGATGAAGCAGTATCCAGGTGAGGGTCGTGGCATGTAAGAGTCATCATTGTGTATTATTATAGTAGAAGTTCATTGATGATGTTTGTTGAATGTTTCTCAGGCTTACTCATCGTGAAATGGCAGTGGAGCTAGTGAAGTTGTGTGGTTCTAAGCTAGTTGCAATAACAAATGGAGAGCAGCCATCTATACTGGCAAACAGAGAAATGGTGAGTTGGATGCCATATGCATTGACACTATCTATCCTCTATATGTTTATCTAGTATTGATGTAACTAAGATAATCATCATCCATCCCCATCAATCTATTCTAGGTTGTTGAGGTAGCTCCGCCCACTGTGTCCAAGGTGGTTGATACCACTGGAGCTGGTGATGCTTTCCTTGGTGGTCTCATTGTAGCCCTCTCTAGCAGTGGGATGCCCACCACTGAGGATGACATGAGGTACAATGGTATGGGTTACTTGTACACTACCATGTCAACTACAATACAAACCTGGAAAATTGGCATTATTTCAGCTCTCTTGGAAAGATTGCTAATGCATATGGTGCTACATGTGTCCAGTCTGTTGGTGGAGTCCCCATAGATACCTCAAGGTATATGTATACACTTCAACACTACACAACAGTTTTAATGTGAGTATAGGTACTTTGGAATCATTATGTCCTTTGCATGTTTCCTACAGAGATGTGCTGAAACAATATCTTCCTGAGATGTTCACTTCATCCACTGGTGTTGACTCAGAGGGCCCTACACTCTCTGGCTTCAAAGTCTCTCTGAGAAATGACATCGAAGGAGTGAGAAATATTCAAGAGAGAATCGATTATGAAAATCTCACAACATTCCTGAATGCAGTGGATGATTGTCAGGGGCAAATCATAGTGTCTGGAGTGGGTGAGCAGATTGAGCTAGTGCATGATTAGGGTGGTAATCTCCTATATCTATAATTATGATGACAAGTAAATATTACATTTATGGCAGGCAAGTCAGGTCAAGTTGCTCAGAGGTTGTCTGGCTCACTCAGCTCTGTAGGGATACCTTCACATTATGTACAAGCATCAGAATGGATCCACGGTGACTTAGGTAAGAGTCTTAGAGACTTAGACTGGTGCTTGTCTAATCATGCAAGCAGCGGCCAAGTCTTTGTACACGCGTGGATATACACTGCTCTCTTTTTTCCTTACTTCATTGCACCAATAATTGCATTTCAAGCGGCTAGANATCCGTGCCATTCTTGTGTACCCAGTACTACCGTACTGGGAATAACAGTACAGCTTTAAATTAATTGTCGTGCCACTGTATTTCGTGACTTCTGTTATTGGGCAAGACATTGAGAAATTTTTCCCACAAAGAAGGAAAGAGGATGTGAATCAGGAAATTCAGAAAAAGCAAGCATTTTGTGTTATTAAACGTACACCATAATGGTGAGAGCTAGCATTCTCAACCGCATAGCGTAAAATTTTCGTACGGTGCAAATTTTCGTATTTTCCGTATGCTGTTCAATTATACGAAAATTAAAACTGCTAACTTCCACATTATGCGCAATACGACCGTACTCTGCATATACGAAATTTATAACTACAAAAACTTCTGCTGCGTTTTTAACGATTTATACCAAATGTCATCAATGAACATTTCCCGCTATATGGTACTAGATTAGCTCAAACCATACAACAGTAAGTGTTTTGGACACACCATGAAGGTACTCATGCATAGGAAACTACTCTACTAGAACAAATACCTCTAATTCCTTTTCGATAAGTCTGATAGGCATAACGAAGTCCTGCCACAATCTCCCTCTGTACTCTAAACACAACCTTGACACGATACACACATCCCTCCTTCATCACTGTAGGTACCTCTTTCAATTTTGACAAGTTTTCTACAGTAGGAAAACATTAATATCAGATTTTTTAGTATCAAGTCTCAATGGCCTGATGCTTGGCTTCATGTCTGCATGATAAACTTATAGTGTCCAGTGCCTTCTTGATGATGTAATGATCATGTCTACGTTATTGTAAAGTAAATGGTGGAACTATTTTGTAGTACTTTCTTACTTGGATCAAGATCGATGACAATTTCATCTCTTCCTTCTGGTGCAATTATCATTTGCTTCACTATTACATTACTGCCACCTTCATCTGTGCAAAACAAAAGTTTACAAACTCAATAAAATTGGTCATGTGAATTACATCTGAGGTAGATGTAGAATGGATGTAGAAATAAAAAACCACCTCAACATAGACTGGCTTGTCCTGAAACTGTTAGTTGTTGAGAAATACATATTTCTATGCATAATGCTAAGTGTGTTTCTGGAAGCTTTAAGGCTCTTTCATGTTTCACCATGCCTTCTGCTAGGTACCCCCTGTAAGTTTATTTTCTGCTATTGCTGTGGGTATGGCAGGCTTCAAGGCCTAACTATGGATAGATAGCATACTAGGAAAGCTTACAAATTATCTTATCTCTGGACTATTACTAGCATAACAATTCACTGGAACACACACACGCACACTAAAACCATTTTCGCTCCCACACGGGGTCATGCCTAGATGGTCAAGCAGGTTGCCTGTGCACTAAGCGAAAATGTGAAGCTGTACAAATGGCCATTCCCTGGAGCCAGTCTAGACCCACCTGGGCCACACAGCTGATTATACCTAGAATTTTTGAGTAGTAAAGCTAAAAGTTTTCAAGGAGTAAATTTTTTGCGGTTTGATCATCCTCAAAGTTTTCATAATTTTTATAGTCACCTGTTACCTCAGCCACCTGAGTAGGGCACGACCACAAGTGCTATGTCTAAACCTATCAGGCACCCCCAGCTGATGGAAGTCTATGAGTTTCAGTCTTGTATTAGAGGCTACTATGCAGTTAATTGGTCTCCTTTCATCGGCAAGTTGGGTGTGCTTTAATGACTGACTAGACTGACTATATGGTGGTACGTTCTGCAAAAGAGGTCTGTGAAGATTGGGTAGTTTAAGGGAAGTAGCGCTAGCTAAATAGAGAGCTATGGGATTGTTCATTTTAAGGATGTAAGCATTGATAAAACTGTCAGCCAAGTGCGCTCATGTGTACAATATCGTACGTAATTGACAAAAATTTCTGTGAAAAAATTTCTAGGATTGCATTTGATCTGTGAAGACTGCGTAATTTTTGCTCCTGAAAATTTCTAGCTATAATTATGGTAGTCAGATGGAAACATTGTGGGGCGAGCCTGTGCAAACTGTCCACAATTTTCACGCACAAGGTTGATGTAGAGGGTATGCACAAGGTCATTGCTCAATGTAACTAACTCAGTGAACTGAATTATCAGTAGAAATCTTGAGTTGCCTTGAAAAGAAATATATGTGTACAGTGTGTTTCATTTTGATCCAGCTATTTCTGACAAATGAAGCAGCAACTAACTTGCAAAAAGTGTAAGAATAACTGATTTTTTGACATTCAGTGCTGGTGGACCATAGCCAGAGCACTTGTTTGCTACCTTTGCATGTAAATAGAAATAGCGAAGATAAGTCACATGCACCCTAGATGTCCTAATTTTTTTCTTGCTTTTTCGTTGTTTTTTTGGGGGTGTGTGTGTGTGTGTGTGTGTGTCTTCATGTAATTCAAGCATTGACTAGTTTTTTCTTGGTTAGGTGAATGTCATGACATTGTGTGCATGTATTACACTTGCTTCAATAATTTTTTGTTACAATGGGTCTCACTCAGGCTCTCCCAAATAAGAACTATCACACGC
>CAXIPT010000001.1:12659881-12756376 GCA_964030475.1 Tethya wilhelma | reverse complement strand
ACACACACACACACACACACACACACACACACACACACACACACACACACACACACACACACACACACCACACACTAAAGGCTATGCATCATGGTGGCTGCTGGTTGCTGACAGCTCAGACTTCATGCAAGAGTTGAACGGAATTACCAATAGTAGCAAGTTCACTCGTGTGGATGAGGCCAGGCTGGAATGTATGAGGGTTTATAGGTCATTTTTTGTAACAGTTCTTCACAAACTACTCCATCCCCAACATTTCCTAGACGATTTCTAGGTGAGCCACCAGCAATTTAAGGTATTGCACATGTACAGACAGATACAGTACATATGACAAGAAGTGTTTTGAGAGAGCACACCATTGGACTTCTATAGTGCAGTGGTACATGGTGCAGCTTCATGCCAAAAAAAGGTACTCTTTCCTATGTTTGGGACACCTGGAGTCCCACTCTATCACAATAAACAACAATACACACAATACAAACTCTCAAACTATACGTACAACAGTTTCAAGAATGCAAACTGTTTTCTGAAAGGAAATGAACACAACCAAATGTACACGTAGCCTACATAAGCTCATATAAGCAATACGTAAATACACACATCTTGCATACATAAATAATACACAAAATTAATATTTAGCCACCACATATGCTTAAAAAAACTGACACATATGTCACACATGCAAACTAAACTCAGCATGAAACACAATGACAATGAAATGTCCATTGAACATTTGTACACATATACAGCACATGTCATGTGTCCCCAATATACTCATAAGATAAGAAGAAATTTATTGTATAGACATATATTATACAAGTATTTGAGATGCCTTGTAAGTGACACCACCTGACATCATCATTGAATTACAAAGGGCCACATGATACAACTCTCCCTTTTAGGAGAGATCAAATAATGACTACCTACATTCTGTGAATCTATCATAAATAGAGACACAGGTGAGATTGTGAGGTGTGGGATGGTCATTCCAGCACACACAACACATACAATGACATACCTTTGACTCCTGCGGTTTGTCCTAAAAGTTGTTGCTTGTACTTGACCAAAGATTCATCATCTTGATCCAACTTTTGAATGGTGTCAAGATCCACCATCTTGGGTGCCTTATAACCTGGAGTCACCTCATCTTCATCGTCCTGTACATAGGGAGTGTGTACGTTGTATTACAAGGAGGAAATCACTAAAACTTTTTAAACATAAAACAATTTACTATCAATTATGTTTTGTGTTTCTACTTCATTCATAACCAAACTACGAAGCCTTGTGCAGCAACAATCAGGACATACAGCTGTAGACATGTGCATGTAACACTGTTCACAAACAATCAATCCCCTTACCGGAGCAGCAGCACCAGCAACTGGTTTGTCATCAGCCATTATTTTCCTCCTTAAAAAAGTGAAAACCTTCAGAAAATTATAAGACACAAACATCAAAGCATAAGAACAAGATAATTAGTACACACACTTGAACTCAGACTTCGAAATAGACTTGTGCCTAGCCCCTAGACCTCGAGGGGGTAAGCAAATTATACCACGTAGCAAATAAGCTTAGTATGTATTTCTTTGTGGTTATGGATATATCTGTTCAACTTATACCCACATATACAACAAAGCTGAGTGAGAAACTCACTTGCAGTCTCTTCTTAAGTTCGATCGACTCGCTGACCCTTACAGTCCCAAAAAGGTAACTGCCTAATTGACCACCAATACTGGGCATGCGCCAACTACTAGGGGCGTGGTCGGGTGAGCTCAATTTAGAAGTATTTCTCTGGACTAGCAGAGTGTGAGTTGAATATCCTATGAATGATTGGTTCTGACAAGGTGACATGGTTAATGAAGACCCTTGATATTCCATCTAATAGTCAGTCTTTGTTTTATGCTTATTACCAGTTTAATCTGCAAGATATAATGAAAAACAAGCTACCTTGAATCTTGATATTGAAGTATAATTTAGTTTAGACTGTCTTTAGTCCATTCCAAAGACGTGGTTTATCTGTGTGGGCGTCGTATAATGTTTGTACGTTTAACTCTATCACTGAATTTAATGTGCATGTGTTTTACGAGATCATTCATATTTTGCTCAGACGATTTGGATTCTTTGTGTGTGTGCGCACATGGGTCTGCATGTGACTGCAGCTGTCAGAGATGCTGGAACACTCTAATTTATAGATTTCAAGTTTGTTATATATAAGTATATGATGTAGAGGTATTGTCCTTTTTTAATTTTTTTTTTTACATAGAGTTACTACTCATGATTACTTCTTGCATACATTACATATTAAATGCCATGCAATTTGCCATCACACAGCCTTTGATCAATTAACTAGTTAGTTCTATGCTCCAACTGTTACTGGTCATTAGTTGACAATCTTCATGGCCCATTCCCACTCCAAGTAGATGTTCTTGTCATCATCTGTAAATTTGCTTTTTGTAAGATAAGTACCACGTTGTATCAAACCTGATGGAGCTTCTTCAACTGGTGTTGTGAAGACATGTGGTTCAGATTTTGGACCATAACTGCCAACCATGTGGTTTGCCTTGTCCACTGTGTGTGTGTGTGTGTGTGTGTGTGTGTGTGTGTGTGTGTGTGTGTGTGTGTGTGTGTGTGTGTGTGTGTGTGTGTNTGTGTGTGTGGCTGGGTGTGTGTGGGTGTGGCTGAATGTGATACAGTATAATATTATTATCTATGTCTGGTTATTACAGTCATCACACCCATTGTATCAAGCCTAGATCATCCAGATAATCCTATACTATGTAATCATGCCACAAGAGGTGTGTACGAGTGGAAAGGTTTTGCAGATTTTTACTGAATACGATTGATATGTGAAACTTTATAGACAGCTAACTTTTTCAAAAGTTTTGACTTATAGCTAGGCTAAAGCATTTTATGATTATGATTCTGGGGTTACGATTTCTTTCACAAAATACCATATTTTGCATGGCTGCCGGGCAAATGTACTAGGTTGTGTTAACAATATCAGTACTGGTTATGTCACTAGTGGTTTCTTTTACATTGTACTTAGTATTTATGTTGGTCCAGGCCTATAAACCCTATTAAAAATTCAATATCATATGCTTTAGGCCATACACTCCATGACATTATACTCACACAAGAACTGAAGTACATAGAACAATACCTCTAATTCCCTTTCGATAAGTGGTAGAGAAGAAACGAAGTCCTGACACAATCTCCCTCTGCACCCTGAACACAATCTTGATACGATACTTACACCCCTCCTTGATCTCAACAGGAATGTTTTTCAATTTTGACAAGTTTGCTGTACCAGAAAAACAATTTGATACGGTATAGCGAGGATTTAATTTTTTCCCCATGTAAACTGACTATGCAGAGAAATAAAAAGGTGAAACTTTATTAACTTAACTCAGCATTGTACATTCAACTAGAACTTTGCTTAGCCTAGCTTATACCCAGGCCACTTCATCCTCAAAAATAAATTGAAAGGCCAAAGGAAAGAGTCTGGAATCTTTGCATCTTACTTGTTAGATCAAGAACAACTTCATCTCTTCCTTCTGCCGCAATAATCATCTGCTTCACTAAGACATTATCGCCACCTTCATCTGTGCAAAATAAATAAAAATTAGTCATAAAATATTGATAAATACTGGTGAAAAGTCATTAATTATGTCACATGTAGCATTCAAAGGATGCAGAAAAAGGACACCATCAATTAAGTATCACCATGCTGCAAGCAGCACGTATAAATTATCATTTCACAACCATTGATTGCATGGGTAATCCACATTAGCCTGTCCACCTGGCACTACTATACGTACTAGTAAGTAGGTGTGAACAATCCGCTTGAAATACTGCAATCTGATTGGGCTGCAATATTTTTGCAACAGAACAAGTTGCAGTATAGTTAGGGCTGCCACCCGATTTCCCAGTTTTTCGTGAAAGTTAGGCTCCACCCGACTAGTTATGTGTGTGTGTTTATGTAACAGCTCAATGTTATTTGGCACTTGATATATATGTCAATAATGGACATTCTTTGTTGCTTTTTGTTCTGTTTTGAGGAAAGAGTATATAGATTTAAACTGCTTCAATAGGTCATCTTAATCCCAGCACTGTGACAATAAACAACTTTAGCCTAGGTGAACTACAGTATAATGTCTAAGCTGCACTGAGTAGGCAGATACTGTGTTGCCATACATACCCGCTAATTACACCACAGTGTCCATACCTACTTAAACTAGGCAAACTTTTGTGAATGTTGCACAGTAGCCACATATTGCTAATGTAGATGATATACCTCTCTGTCTTGGCTCCACTTGAAAAGTTTAAACAAGGAAATTTGATTTTGGATGGAACTTGTACAAATCTACATATTCATGCAGCTTTTCAACTTTAATAATGAACATTATGTACGTACCTATTCCAGTGATTGTAGAAGTTTATGTAATATTTACTATTGAGTTGTACCTTTGCTTTTATTTTCTTTTGTAGGATTTTTTTAATCTTTACATTACATATGCCCAGCTATGTTTCAAGAATTAAGAGTAATAAAAAATTCATCCTATTTACAATTATTGATCGATGTATCATTACGTGCAATGGAGCTACATCCCTGACTCTGTATGAAACCTTTAAATGCAAAGCAATATTAGACATTGTTTTATAATTGTTCAATCTTACCTTTGAATCATGTGACATTAAGCACTGGTGTATTTTGTTTGTTACACTCAATTAACATTCTTGTAAATCAACACATGAATTGTTAACTTCTTTACACATGCACTCAAGATATTATACACTATGTAGTGTATAATATCTATGAAATAACCAACTTCTGTTATTTTGTCGTAAGTTAGAGTTTGTGATTGTATTTATTTGTATTCTGCAGCAACTATGAAAATTAATAGAATGCATGTGCGAAAATGTGTTGACTTCGGCACACCACACACGACATACCCATGACCACTTCAGTTTCTCCTAGAAGTGTTTCCTTGTACTTGACCAAAGATTCATCATCTTGATCCAACTTTTGAATAGTGTCAAGATCCACCATCTTGGGTGCCTTGTAACCTGGAGTCACCTCATCTTCCTGTCATTATATATTTGCCACACACCAGAAAACAAGAGAGTAAACACACTAAGAGAGCTCTTGTACAATCTTTATGACATACTTTTCAATACAATATTGCAAGTTTTTGTTGTTGTTGTTGTGTCAATGATTATACACAACCAACTATACTGATGTATAAGCACTCTCTTACCTGGTCCACAGCAACAGTTCCTTCTCGTGTCTCCTCAGCCATTAGTACGGTGTCAAAGTGAAGAAATTCTGAGAAAGATGCTATTTGACAGTGGAATTTTATCTCATAATTATGTATGTATATACTGGGCATGCGCCATCCAATGTAGGCGTGGTAGGTGCACTCAATTTAGGAACATATCATGGCCGTTTCCGGGATTTGCAGGACCTGAGCACAAAGAAGTTTGTACTCACAGTTCAGTGATCTGTGCATGCTGTTTATAGTATTCTCATATACTGTACTATCGTAAGGGCCGCGGGAAGTTATAGTGGGGTTTCGGAAATGAGTCGATCGAAAGCAGACCTCGGGAGAGACCCACGCAGAGCTACTCTACCGACAAAATTGCTCAACAGTGCATTCACTAATGCCACAGCACCTCTACATTGGGCAACGAGTCACAAAGTGGAGAGACCAGCTAAGAACACCAACTCTGTTCCTATATATGACAGGGTAGGCTATTATAACTGTACTCTAGTGCTAAATAGTTTATGACCATGGGTTCAACCGTTGTGAAGTAGACCATGTGGATCAGGATGATATTCACTGGTGAGAACGATCACACGTACCAGTAGATGTGGTGTGCAGGTGCAGGCTGGTACAGGCAGTATATATATATATATATCCATGCATGTGTCCTTCAGTGACAATGGACNTTTGATTCAAACTCATGCCTACGGCATAGTGTGTCATGAGCACTACCAGAGCCTGTTGGGCAGTGTGGACCCCTCACAAAGTTCCTGATGCCTGATTGGCGTCGAACACGAACACCAGATAGTGGGATGTTTAACAACTCCTCATCTTGATCCTGTCCCACATGGAGTATGTTTATGAGCCGCTCCTCATCTGTTAGGATACCTACGTGCCATATGGCATAAACATAAATTCATAATTCAGCTTGAGACTCAATATTTAGTCGCCTATATTATGCTGCTATTAAGATAGCAGATTAATATGCCACGTACTGGTCTATATATTCGTACATAAACTGTCATGTGATGGTTACTACTCTAAGTGGCCAAAGCTGATGTATGTGTAGGGAATCATGTTAACTCTTAGGGAAGTCCAATAAATTAGAGACTTGCATGTATCTATTAAATTACTAGCTGATATCAAATTGAAGAGATCTAAGATCATGACAGTGTAATACTTGTCACTATAATTATAAGTATAATATTTTGTGCTAGTATTTTGACTTACAATATTGCTTCAACTCTTCCAAATTTGGACATTGTGATGAGTATCAGCAGTGGAAGATTTAGAGCGAGACCATGTTGTTGCTTTACCATTCTTACACCTGGACCTTGGAGCAGGTGCATCAGAACCATGGATACGCACTGGAGTTAACCATTTATCAGAATATACACACTTGGGATTTACAGCACTTGAATGAGGTGCTAAAAATGATGAAGAAAAGTTAAGTAATCATTTAATATGTATCAAGAGCATACAAGTTATTTTGAACAAGGCAGCTTTTATGCTGTATGCACTTGATCCTGCATGTAAGCAATACTAATAATTATAATGGGTTACCAATGATCTTGACTATTGTTGCACTGTGGTTAAAGTCAGGCTCAATTCCAGTCGGAAGTCCACTGGCAGTGGTGTTTAACCACAGTGTAAAAGTTTTATTTTTTGTAGAACTTTGTGGATTAGATTTGATGAGCACGATAACACAATGGCGAAGATTGCCACTGGTGAAAGGTCCAAGAATGGCATTAGTAAGTGGTCTAAAGTCGTTTACAGTATCTGCATGATATCGCATACATATCATTGAGCTTAGTGAATCAGACTGTATTCTCAACCTACTTGCAGTTCCATTGTGTGTAGTAATTTGTAGGTTGAACTGAAGATAGAGGTCAAAAAAATGTGTTGCTACTGCACACACAGAAATTAACCTTTGAGATGCAGTTGGTTGTATTATCCGATATTCAGACCGCTCAAAACCAACAGAAACTTTTGCTGTAGTAATACATTGGTGTCACAAAGTATGCTTGCATGCATGTACGATTTTGTAGAGTCGATAAAAGCAACCATATCTAAGTTTTGCACTGTTATAAATAAAACTATATTATTATTTTAGCTTACAACATGTTACAGAAGCATCTTCGTAATGGGAGCAGTCATGATGAGCACTGTGAGTGCAATTAAAGAGTCGAGTTTCATTTCCATTGCAGTGTACATCATCCAATACAATGAGGCCTTGACCTAGTCCAAATCGAGCTCTACGATGACTGACAGCATCTGAACATTAAATTGTGTAAGCAAGTCAACAAAACAATAGTAATAATTATATAATAATTTTAGTGTTATTTGCATGTGCACAGACCTTGTCTTAAGTATCCCAACTGAGCACACACCACCCCAGCATCAGTGTCATCCCAGTAGTCATCACACACTGTACCCCAAGCTCCATTGAAACAAACCTCCACACGTCCTTCAAGTTTGTTACTGCCACCAACAAGTCTTACATCCCAGTCAGAACATTGACTCTCTGTAAAACAAGTTTTATCTAAGTGTATAATTATATCACTTGCTATAATTTACCTATGCATGACACGAAAGTATCCTCAGATCTAGAGTGGTCCTCATTGCAGTCATGAGTCCGGGAGTGGTAACAGTCTAGCAAGGTCTTTTCGTCACCAGAACAAAGCATATTATCAAGTGCTATTGGGAGATCATTGACAGCAAATTCGGTTGATGGTGCACATCCAAACCCTATGCAAATAATGAGTAAAGTGTGTAAAGTTCTTTTCCAAAAATATTGTCTTTTTGATAATCATAATAATTATTTTTTTCATAATTATTTATAGCCTTATTGGTTTGCAGAATATGCACAATAGGTGGGGTTGAAATTTACCTTGAACCATGTAATCCAAATAACAGTCATTTTATTACCTTTGCAGGAAACTCCAAGCTGTGCACAGACTACAACTGTGTCATTGGTGTCCCAGAAATCACCACACACTGTCCCCCATTCATCATCAACACACACCTCCACACGTCCACTGTAACTACTACCACCTCCCAGTCTGACATCACCAGAAGAACACACTTTGGCTACATGTAGAACAGTGAGAAACATTAAATTATTACAACAATTTGATTGATGAGGGTCTATTATTGTACATAATATTGATTTATGAAAAAAAAAGGGCATTATATATCCTTGTTTCTAGGCTGCATGTCTGGAAAATTTCTGATGGATGCACAATGAAGAGGAAGCCCCATGCAGGCCCTGGGAACAATTACGGCTAGAAAACCTCACATTCAGTGATATAGGTCACCTTGGCAGCTGATGCCAGCATCCTTATTGTGTCCGCAATTGCTGCTAGATGTAGAATGCTGGCAGTCTTGAAGCTGGGTCTCACGTCCAGAGCAGTCAATACCACTGAGATGAATTGGATCAATTCCTTGACCAAAGTAAGCACTAGACCTAGCAAAAGAGCCTGCATGTAGATGGATACATTATTACCGTAATAGTAACAAAGACATAACAATAAAAAATTAACAATAGTGGCATTTAGCAACAAAAGTTTTACCTTTTCTAGAGTATCCAAGCTGGCCACATATGACTCGTGCATCATTCTCATCCCAGGAATCATCACACACTGTCCCCCAAGTCTGTCCAAAGCACACCTCTACACGTCCTTCACGATCATTTCCATGGACCTCCAACTACTCTCACATCCCAGTCAGAACAAACTGTGTTAGCATGAACATGTTTTTAGATAATCAACTTTCATGTGTGCATGCAAAAATAATTTCACCAATATAACTATACACCATTAACCAATTATTTTTGCACATGGAACAGCCTACCTATACAAGTGACCCCAGCATCCTCAGGATGGCCACAGTTGTGGGTCCTGGAGTGGATGCAGTCTTGAAGATGATCTTCATCACCAGAACAAAAGAAGTCATCCAACACAATATCACCAACTCCCTCACCAAAATGAGCATAACGATGTGCAGTTGCTATAAGAAGAAATGACATCATTTAAGGATACATTTTTGAGTATGTACATATTGTTATTATAGCACTATATGCATTCACAATTTGTACCATTCTTAGAATATCCAACCTGAGCACACACCACCCCAGCATCAGTGTCATCCTAGAAGTCATCACACACTGTACCCCAAGCTCCATTGAAACAAACCTCCACACGTCCTTCAAGTTCATTACTGCCACCAACAAGTCTTACATCCCAGTCAGCACATAATTCTACAAGGTGATATCATTGAGATTTATCACTATAGAAAATTTATTGTAGCTGTAATTACCATCACTCTTTTGAATGAAGACTGTCAAAGTCACAGTCACTAAGTATTGAAGTAGCAGAGTTCTCATCCTGATTGCAAATAGGGACTAGGTATAAAACTGATTGAATTGAATTTCATTTTATTCACTCAGACTTTAAAAGGAAGTAGACTTGTTTCCTGTGTGGTTTAATGGCATATGTCATTATGGCTGGCTTCTATAATTTATACTGTATTGACATGGGGAAATACACTGAATACAGTGAATTACTCTCCTAACATAATTAAAGATCTTACTAGCATCTGAAAGATGTGCTGTATGATCAGAATTCCATTAGTTATAAGGCAAGTATATGACAGTGTATTTGGCCAACAATAATTGCATTCCACAGCAAGTTCAAAGTTCAATCACAAAGTTCACTGGTCACGTGACCAAATCTGGTCTCAATTTTTGACGAAAATTTGTTAACACAATGAACGAGATTGCATGCTTACCCTATAACTATTATCACGGATATTATGATGTTGATTTTAATCAATTATAATAGATCACGAAACTCAAAAGAACCAATAAAATATTACAATGTATACGAAAGTGGCATTTTCATACAGCACTATTATATAGATTCTGAGGAGTACGTATGCACAAACGATTCTCAACTTGCAAGAAGGAGTCTTGAGAGCACTACTCCTGAAAAATTATGAGAATGAGACAATGAGGGATGGGAATTAATCTTTGGGACCTTCTCTTGGAAGGTCAAATTCTCTTGGGTGGGAAATACACTGTCATATACTTGCCTTATAACTAATGGAATTCTGATCATACAGCACATCTTTCAGATGCTAGTAAGATCTTTAATTCCACATCGTTATAAGGCTGCGTATATGACAGTGTATGGTTCAAAGCTCTTAAGAAAATTTCTACTTACTTGTTTCTCTTTGTTGAACCCAAATTAACATAATTGGTATCATTAGAGACAGTCTTGTTATAGAATCGTTGGAACGTCTCTCGACCAGTTCCCTGCTCTCATGTCTCCAACCGAAACCCCTCTCTGTTTTGCAGCAGAGGCCGAAGCTGCGCGAGTGGAATGTGCAGTGCAGGATGAATTAACACCTGCCATCTTCAGCATCTCTTTAAGCCATCTGCTGATGGATGTGGTACTAACCGAGAGATGAGGTTTCCTGAAAGAAATGAATAGTCTAGTCTCTTTGGGACTCCGAATACCCTCTGTAGCCTTCAAGTAAGCTTCTAGACACCTAACTGGGCACAAGGTAGTGGTTGTATCAAAATGAGGGTAAAATACTTCCCTAGGAGGTCCAGAACGTCTCGTTTTGGACAGAGCCGACACGATGAAGTTTACTCCATTTGGTTTAAACTGCATGAATGAAGTCTGCAACAAGTGAAGGTCTGAAGCTCGATCTGCATTCGCAAGAGCCAAGAGCATAACTGATTTCAGGGAGACAAGTTTGAGTGACAGCTTCTCTGTCTCACCTAGTTTCTCTATAAAACTTAGCACTTGTTCTACATTCCAGATGGTAAAATATTTGGCAGCAGGGGGTCTGGAATTAAACATTCCTTGGAGCAGCTGTCTAATAGTAGGGTGTGCACCAATTGGAGCACCATCAATGTACACATGAGTGCTAGAAAATGCAGACCTGTACGAGTTTATGGAGGAGTACTGTTTTCCCGTGTTAAACTCACTTGTGAGGAACTCAGCAATGTTCGCTACAGACGAAGAAATCGGATCTGTATTCCTTTGCTCACACCAATTGCTCCACTTCCTCCAGGCAGAGGAATAGGACTTTCCTGTACTTCCTCTCTTGGAGGCGCAGATAATGTCTGCTGCCTGGCTAGACATTCCTTGCTTTTGGAGGGATTGCCTGACACAAGCCAAGCGGTCACATGAAGATGGTTCTGGTGAAGGAGGGGGTGACTTTCTCCCCACGGGTTCGTTAGGAGCATTCTCGACTGTGGTAGATACATTGGACGGGCTATCGACATCTCCAGGAGGAGGGGAAACCAAACCTGATTGGACCAAGCTGGAGCAATCACCATTGCTCGCTGAACCTTTTCTCTCTGAATCTTGTTGTCCATGCACCAGTTCCACAGGGACAGAGAGAGATCCGACAGCTCTTTGAAGTGAGTTCCTCCTTTCCTGTTGATGTACGCAATGGTTGTCCGATTGTCCATTCTGATCGTCACCTGCATGTTTCTCTTGTCTCTCAGGAAGGTTTGCAAGGCTAGAAATGCTGCTTTGAGCTCTAGAATGTTGATATGTCTCACTTTCGAGTGTGGCAAGTAGATCTTCATTGTTCTCGAGTCCACAACGAATCCTAGGAATTCTATCCTGGTCTGGGGATCGAAAATGCATTTCTTTTGACTTAGCACGAACCCTAGCCTTTCCAGCCACTTTGCTGTCTCCGTAATGTGTTGTCGGAGCAACGATTTGGAATCTGCTAGGATCAAAATATCGTCTAGATACTGAACTAGACGAATCCCTTTCCTTCTTAAGTGACATACTGCCTCCCTCATGACCTTGGAAAATACTCTTGGAGCAGTGGCTAGTCCAAACGGCAGTGCTTTGTACTGGTAGCACTTCTTCTTCCATTTGAATCTCAGGTACTTCCTGTGCGAGGGATGGATCTTCACACTGAAGTAGGCATCCTTGAGATCTATCTTTCCCATAAAATCTCCTGGTTTCATGATATCTCTCAGAGAAAAGATGCTCTCCATCTTGAAGTGGGAGATAAGGAGGTGGCTGTTCAAATCTCTCAAATNGACATAAATACATAATTCAGCTTGAGACTCAATATTTAGATAGCAGATTAATATGCCACGTACTGGTCTATATATTTGTACATAAGATCATGACAGTGTAATACTTGTCACTATATAAGTATAATATTTTGTGCTAGTATTTTGACTTACAATATTGCTTCAACTCTTCCAAATTTGGACATTGATGAGTATCAGCAGTGGAAGATTTAGAGCGAGACCATGTTGTTGCTTTACCACTCTTACACCTGGACCTTGGAGCAGGTGCATCAGAACCTTGGATACGTACTGGAGTTAACCATTTATCAGAATATACACACTTGGGATTTACAGCACTGGAATGAGGTGCTAAAAATGATGAAGAAAAGTTAAGTAATCATTTAATATGTATCAAGAGCATACAAGTTATTTTGAACAAGGCAGCTTTTATGCTGTATGCACTTGATCCTGCATGTAAGCAATACTAATAATTATAATGGGTTACCAATGATCTTGACTATTGTTGCACTGTGGTTAAAGTCAGGCTCAATTCCAGTCGGAAGTCCACTGGCAGTGGTGTTTAACGACAGTGTAAAAGTTTTATTTTTTGTAGAACTTTGTGGATTAGATTTGATGAGCACGCTAACACAATGGCGAAGATTGCCACTGGTGAAAGGTCCAAGAATGGCATTAGTAAGTGGTCTAAAGTCGTTTACAGTATCTGCATGATATCGCATACATATAATTTATATCATTGAGCTTAGTGAATCAGACTGTATTCTCAACCTACTTGCAGTTCCATTGTGTGTAGTAATTTGTAGGTTGAACTGAAGATTGAGGTCAAAAAAATGTGTTGCTACTACACACACAGAAATTGACCTCTGAGATGCAGTCGGTTGCATTATTTGATATTCAGACCGCTCAAAACCAACAGAAACTTTTGCTGTAGTAATACATTGGTGTCACAAAGTATGCTTGCATGCATGTACGATTTTGTAGAGTCAACAAAAGCAACCATATCTAAGTTTTGCACTAGCTGTTATAAATAAAACTGTATTATTATTATTTTAGCTTACAACATGTTACAGAAGGGTCATTCCATGTGAGATCAACATGAAAAATGACAGACCCTCTTGGATTTCCTTGATACCGTATGGCCGGTTATTTTGGCGGGAATTAAATTTGGCGAAAGGGAGCTCAAACGATATTGGCGAACATTAATTTTGGCGAATGAAACTTTGAAAGTGCATTACGTAATACGGCGAGGTTAGTAGCTACGCCTTCTTTTTGTTTTTCTTTTAGTAAATAGAGTGGAGAAAGCTTTTTCTTGCAATGAAGCTAAGAAGCAATCAGGCTAACTCTGCTGAGAGCCTTTTACATTAACAGTGAAGCTTTTCCCGTGTAAAAGAAACTACAGGACGATCGTGATATTGCCGCGCATCTGAAGCTTTTTTTCTAGCCAGGCAACCAAATTTTCAAAAGCGATGCTAGAGATTTTATAGCCTAAGTATCCCTGCACTTAGATAGCATGTTTCAAGCTTATTTCGTGAAGAACTGTGGAGAAAACGTAGCTCTATTACCATTTTATCGTGATCGCACCGGCGCGTATTCCAATATTTACGTTTTGCGGTTAAATTTTGGCGGATTTAATTTTGGCGATTTGGCGAAATTCGCCAATTTCGCCAAAATAAAATCCTCGCCAAAGTTTCCGTCTATACGGTATGATAATGTTGTACCACATGCAGTAAGCTTTCATTTCATGTACTTGAAAGGTTTCCCAGACGATAGTAGGTCAAAGGTCAAACATCGTCATAATTAGATTCGCTTTTTAAACAGTTCGGGATATTTCAATTTTTTTCATACTTTAATATAATGTTGCTATGGTATCACTCTTCAAACACCAGAAGTTTGGTTATGGGACCAAAATGGGTTCAAGAGATATGATGTCTTATGTATGTGGTTGTACATTCTAATATTTTAATGTGATCAAAATAACTGTAATCTTGATTATGAAATGGTTTTAGTTTAGCTGTAGAAGCTCTGCTATCTTCTTGGAGTATGTTGTATGTACGTCCAGTGGTAGTTCTAGGTTCAACGAGAGTTAAAATACTTGACAAAGGCAANCAGAACTGCCATGATGTTGCCCACAGCAACTCCAAACAACGTACAGAAATTTAAAATAAGCTGTTCTACATGTCTCTCTACTCAAAACCTGATTGATTCCACATGAGCTGCCTACATCCAGAGAAAATGCTTCAAAATACCAAAAATTGATGTCTGACGTTTGGCGTCTTTGATCTCGCTGACATCATGGCTTTGTTTGGGACAGTGCTACATGCAACCAGCTCCCCTCTTGGAATATCAATAGTAGGAAGACTAAGCTTCTTGATTTCCAGATTTAGTAGCTCTGGCATAAGTTTCTAGATTTATTTGAGCTGCCGTCCGAAGTATGGCACTTTTGTCTGACATTTGAGCTCATTCGGACACCTCCTTTATGACGTCAGGAAGCCTTACACGTACGTGGGTGGGGCTTGAATTTTGTCTACCCTGAGGTAACTTTTCATGGGCTATCTTGTTGTAGCACTCTCGAAGCACTAGCACTCACAGGCAAGTAAGAAGTAGCGTCCGTAATTAGATTTGTCCGAGGATTGGCAGCTTACTCTAGCATTTGTATTTTTGCAGTACCTTGTCATGTGTACACCATTCAGAGGTGTGGTTGTCCCTGCAGTAGTGCTCGTAGAAGTTCTGGATTCCTTCCGAGAACTTTGCAAGTGGGTCTTCCTTTTCCAGCACAGAAGCAATGAAGTTGTTGAGGGCGGCTTTGCAGCTGGCAAGGAATGACTCTGGCATTCTCTTGCATCTTGGAAGACCCTGACTACAGCACTGTGAACAGAATAATGTGAGATACATGTAAATGTTTATTGTAATCATGATGAATTCATTACCGTGCACTTGTTCTGTTTGATTTTAGATAGATTGTAGTGAAGTGTCTTGGAGCAGTGGTTGCTGCAGTATGTAATCGTTCCCTCCGGAAAGTGTTGGCAGTAGATGGCATTGACACTACTGTCCTTGTCTACCACCAACTCGGAAAGAACGAATCCCTCTGCCTTCACACCAGTGAGGATCTCTTCCAGCATGTCACCTTCCACGCTGCCAGTGGAGCCCTCCCAGTTGTGACGTGGACCCCGCTTGGTTCGGTATGCATACCTAGTTGAAACATGGAAAATGGTGAGTATTATTTTGATTATAAATTCAACAAAATTACCATGCCACTGCTCCTGTCTCGTAGTCGTGCATGATGGCAGAGCTGTTGTTGGAGTAATGGCCTCTGGTGAGATAGAACCCATCATACGAGGCCATCCAGTTGGTGTTGTCTCCACGCTGTCGTATCTTCTCCCTCACCTGCTCACACGACCAGTCAGCCAGTGCAGTGGTATGTGTCTCAAGCCACTCAATGACGCGATGCCACTGACTCTCGGAACACAATGGGAGCCCAATCATTCAAGCTATGTGATCGTATTCCGAAAAGATCTGACCGTTCATCATGAATGACAGAACTGTGTAGTTCATCATCCATGACTTCGTGCTTCCAGTGACGACGGGGGAGTCTGCTCCAGACTTCGACAGGTGGAGAGAGGTGTTGGTGATGAGGGACAAGAATTGACTCACATTGATGGAAAAGCCCTGCTTGTCAAGACAGTCACTGACATCTGCCATGACGTCACTGTCTACCTGAGACCCAGCCTCACCAGTACATGCACTCTCCTCCTCACCATGGCTGCGTTGGGGGTCAGGGTTTAGTAGTTCTCTGTCCTGGGCAGTAGCTTGCAGCTCCTGTTGCTCTACCTCACTCTCCTCCTCACCGACCAGCTCTCGAAAGATGTGGTCATTGGCAGCTGCTGGAGATAATTTTGTTGTATTGTTCAATTATTGTTTATTTTTTGTATTATTTTAATAATTACCTCTCCTGTTGCTCTCTGGTATCTGGTAGGGTTGCCACCTAGCCCTGTTAGCCTCCTTTGATGCCTGCTTTCTCCTTGAAAAAGCATCGTTTTTGTTGCAAAAATAATTGCAATCCAGCTGTCTAAGAGCCCGCGCATACTTTACACATGCGCAAACTTGCAGGACTTCCGGTTGAGGTTTGTGGTGATGTTAAACTACAAAATTATGACACAATTCTTCCTGACCGCGCTCTTCGCGTGCTATTCGCGTGTTGCTATGACCGACCACCCTTAAGCCTCGAAATTGCTCAACAGTTCCAGCACACAACAAGAAACCTCACACTAAAATTTAACTCTATACAGTTTGCCAAGAACAAAATTTTAGAGCTCGAACGTGGAAACTAAGCGTAGAACAGATCTAGAGGTGACTAAAATTCAGAACTTACCTTGGATTTTTAGAGTGCTACTCTCCCCCTATGGTACTAGTACAAAATCTTGTTCTGTATACAGAGTAGTATATTGGAAAAATTTTGGTCAAGTCTATAATACCCATTGCAATTGCTGGCAATGCAAGATCACTGACAGTCATCCAGTGAAGTTCAACTGAGATTATTAAGCCTCGGCTTTGCACGTGCAGAGGATTACGGTAGTCGTTTTGTCAGTCTGTCTGTCTGTCTGTCTGTCTGTCTGTTCAATCGAAATCTCAAGAAAGGCAGCTCTAGCAACAAAATTGATGGTACGTACGTTCATAACTCTGAATGATCTTGTAGAATTACATTTTTGCTGTCCAAAACGCTGTAGTTGCTGAGATTTGAGGCTTTTGTGCTTCTTTTTAGCGCTTAGCTTCGAGGCCACGCCTACTAATCTAGTGTGCATTATTTAGAATTCGTGTTGACTTCAATGATGCTGTGTGTGCTCATGGTGCTCTAAATGCTGCTGTTGCTGGTTACCGTTAGTGCTGCTTGCAAGACAGACAAGAGTTGGCTGCTTTCTTTGTAAGCATAGAGGTATTGGCTTGTATAGATTTTTCAGTGTGACCAGGCTTTGGCTGCATTTTGTATGCTGTATCTATCTATCAGGCTACTGAGGATTCCAGTACATGCCAGTCTCTGCCCCTGAGATCTACTGACTGAGCTGATTCAAGCCCAGGTCTTTCGAATTGCTCTTACCACTGAGCTACTAGAACTCACTGGTATTGGGTCAGCAAGATTTTTTCTAAAACCAGCTTTCATGTGCTAGTGCTGCTTGACAGTTATGTGGCTACTTAAACCGGGTTAGTTTTCTTGATACATTCATAACTATTATACATTTATACATATGTATATCAGTGCATTAACAATAATTAAGTTGAGTGTGCCGAGGCTTATGCACCGTGGTGCCTTCATTTTCTAAGGAGCTCAGGCTTGTCATCTTGTAAAGTAAACCACTATGATACATAATGCAGTGGCGGATTTAGGCATGGTTCCATGGGTTCCATGGAACCCCCCTTTCAGCTGAGACCTCGCATTATAATTAACTGTGCAGATTGGAAAAGGTCAAGCTGGAACCCTCCTTTCAACTTAAAAATACTAAAAGCAACTCAAAATCACAGTTTTTTGTGAAAAATATAGAGTTTCTGACTCTTTCTTGCCGTTTTTGTCTTCCACTCAGGCTTTTTTGGCAAAATTTTAGCTGCACGAGCGCTAAAGAGGCGGGGCTGTTGCGACTGGAAGTGGGCGTGGCTACATAAAAATTTTCGCGCGCTCTGCGCGCATTGATTAGAACCCCCCTATACAATTTTCTAGATCCGCCACTGTAATGTTTGTAGTCACCTGCGAATCTTGAGTTACTTACACATTCCAGCTAAACACATGCACATAACCAGCTAGTCTAGCATTTCTAGATAAAGCACATGACACACGATGGGTACAGCTTCAAAGTTAAGCGCTCGGAGAAGCCAAAAGCCTCAGATTTTAGCAAGTGCAATATTTTGTACGATTCTCAATTTGAATGGATTCACTGATACGATTTTGAGGCTGCCATTCTTCAGCTAGTAACAACAGACGTATGTACACACCAAACAACTATCTAGTGTATGTGTAGTCTCGCGTAGCCAGACACATTTCACGCTCTGCTTATATGGCTCTATATAGGCTCAAAAGACTACATTTTACAGTTTCACATACAGTCATTTCACCTACATATCAATTTGTCTACACTACCAGAAGTGACCAAATGTAGGTAATGCATATAATACTAAAAATGGCTATCACAATGATGCTAAGTAGCTACCCCCTTTTCTTTTTACAACGACAGCTCAAAAACTTACTTCTTTCGGGCTTTAGTAGCTTAATGCAAGCTTCAAGCTTACATGGAGAAAGGCTGTGGAGAAAACTTAGCTTAAGTGTGCTACGAAGGAGTAGTATTAGCAAATTTAATTTTGCCATTAATTTCTCTAAGGCTTTTTCCAGAGCTTGGTAGCCTAACTGTTGAAAGGGATGCCATTGCTGCACAGCCAAACTATCCCAAGAATACTGCTTGCTTTTAAAAACTCTATTTTTCCAGTCCTTAGGCTCAGGGCCTTGTCAATTGTGCACTCGCTACATGCATCACAATTTCTAAATGTGTCTCCACTTAAAAAACGCGGAGGCATGTTGATACTACGATTCCAGGTAGGCGAAATGCAAAATGACTGCAGACAAAATGTTACCAAACCTATTTTACATACCCCACCCATGATGGATCCATCTGCACAAGTTTAGCATGCAGACCAGACTCTTTTTCCTGCGGAGCCATAGAGGCAGAGTGAAAGAGGTCTGGCTACGCAAGACTAGTGTGTGTGCTGTAATTACCACTAGTTCAGTGGCTTGAAAGTCCTAGACATCATAATGACAAAAAAAAAAAAAAAAAAAGGGGGGGGGGGGGAAACGACAAAAAAAAATTGNTACAATCAACATGATGTCATCTTACTTCAAGACACACACAACATACAAGCTTACATTCTCTAGATAGTTCTTTGTCTCTGCCACTGGCTCAGTCATCTCTATGGTGGTTTTGTGCTTCTTATCAGGTGGCTGGTTTATTAGAGACAATCTTGCAGGGCACTAGTTAGCCAGGCTGAGCCTGGAGGAGAGAAAGAATACCAGAACTTGACGGAAGGAGAAAGTCTGAAAGTCAAGCCGCCAAGGGCCTGCTGCTTCTACACGTGGCTTAATTACAATGCGCATGCGCATTCCAATTCCGCCTAAATTTTGCCCACTGCATGTTCACTTTCATCCCAAAAAGGCCACAGTTAGGTAGCTATAATAACAAGTCACACATACCTGAGTGAGTGGACGGTCCGGTCCTTTGAGGTTATCAGCTGTGATGATAGGTGATTTGATAATAGAAGTTATGAAAACAAGCATGGTCTCTCCATATGGCTCCTCTCAGGCTGTCAATTGTAACTTCAATGAATGTCATGTACTACTGATGTGTAGATAGCTGGCGGGCCTTAGATTAAATTTGAATTGAATTAGTTTTATAAACATCATGGATACCACAACCCTATGCTTGTCAATAACTTATTATCGCAGTAAACAGTAAATGTTTATGAGAATACCTTTGACCATGCAAGGTTCATCCCATTGCCCAGGACTAACTACACAAGTAGTAAAAATTTCAAAAAAATAAGTAGTGTAGGAATGGGCAGTGCGGTAAAAAGCATTGGAACAAGGCATGTCTCAATTTCGGCACATGACTACTTTATTTTTGATTTATTCTTGATTGATATCTCTAATGTGGATCTTCAGTGTCATAGCTTTGTGTTGTGTTGGTTCAATCTAATCAGTTGGCTAAGCAGTGGAGTAAACCATAACAATTAAGACAGGCAACTTAAACTGAACTGCGGGCCAAGAGTTGCATGGGCATAAAAAATGAAGTAGTCATGTGCCGAAATTGAGACATGCCTTGTTCCAATGCTTTTTACCGCACTGCCCATTCCTACACTACTTATTTTTTTTGAAATTTTTACTACTTGTTCATTCACTTTTTTCCACACTACAGTGTGTAGACTGTCAGAGACTGGCGAGTCCCAACAAAAAGCTTGAGTAGCAGCTAGCTACATGCATTTTATTCATTATGCTGGAGGAGGCTAATGCGCATGCGCAGAATAAGGGCACGTGGAGAATAATTAATGACCTTTGAACTCTACCTACAAAGATGGCTGCATTGTAGTACATGAATTTCAAAGCTTTCTAGTTTTTGTTTAGGCCTATTTGAGGTTGAAAAGAGTATCAAGGAATGTAGTACCCATGAAAAGAACCTACTTTGTGCTGTCAAAGTTGGCTCAACACATTCTGGTTCTCTGGAAATCCTTTTCAAGTAAGTCAGTTACGAAGTAAGTACGTATACGTAAGTACGTTAGAGAACAAAAATGGCACTATGGTGGCTTCCCAATAGCGCTCACTACGAGTGTTGAGGAAAGTTTTGGTGCGTTTTAGGCCTTGCATGCAGTTGGCAATCTGTCAGTAAGAGCCTCTGAGCAACTTTGAAGGTTTAATTTTGTACTACCGTACGTATGATATCAACAGTTACCTTTGATAACCACAAACTTCTTATTCATCAAGTTGCTATTATAATATTATTCAGCTGCAAAATTAATTATTGGAAGCTTGCAATTTATAACTTTATTGCATAATACATTTTAATAACACTCGATGGTATGGAGAGCTAATACCTTTGAAAATCATATCATCTGAATTGCAGCATAAAACTAATTCACTGTATTCAGTGTATTTCCCCATGTCAATACAGTATAAATTATAGAAGCCAGCCATAATGACATATGCCATTAAACCACACAGGAAACAAGCCTACTTCCTTTAAGCCTGAATGAATAAAAGGAAATTTAGTTCAAGTTATACCTAGTCCCTATTTGCAATCAGGATGAGAACTCTGCTACTCCAATACTTAGTGACTGTGACTTTGACAGTCTTCATTCAAAAGAGTGATGGTAATTACAGCTACAATAAATTTTCTATAGTGATAAATCTCAAATTGAATGATATCACCTTGTATATAGAATTATGTTCTGACTGGGATGTAAGACTTGTTGGTGGCAGTAATGAACTTGAAGGACGTGTGGAGGTTTGTTTCAATGGAGCTTGGGGTACAGTGTGTGATGACTTCTGGGATGACACTGATGCTGGGGTGGTGTGTGCTCAGTTGGGATATTCTAAGAATGGTACAAATTGTGAATGCATGTAGTGCTATAATGAATTTGTACATACTCAATAATGTATCCTTAAAATTAATGATGTCATTTCTTCTTATAGCAACTGCACATCGTTATGCTCATTTTGGTGAGGGAGTTGGTGATATTGTGTTGGATGACTTCTTTTGTTCTGGTGATGAAGATCATCTTCAAGACTGCATCCACTCCAGGACCCACAACTGTCGCCATCCTGAGGATGCTGGGGTCACTTGCATAGGTAGGCTGTTCCATGTGCGAAATGATAATTGGTTAATGGTGTATAATTATATTGGTGAAATCATTTTTGCATGCACACATGAAAGTTGATTATCTAAAAACATGTTCATGCTAACACAGTTTGTTCCGACTGGGATGTGAGAGTAGTTGGAGGTGGAAATGATCTTGAAGGACGTGTAGAGGTGTGTTTTGGACAGACTTGGGGGACAGTGTGTGATGATTCCTGGGATGAGAATGATGCACGAGTCATATGTGGCCAGCTTGGATACTCTAGAAAAGGTATAACTTTTGTTGCTAAATGCCACTATTGTTAAATTTTTATTGTTTTGTCTTTGTTACTATTACGGTAATAATGTATCCATCTACGCATGCAGGCTCTTTTGCTAGGTCTAGTGCTTACTTTGGTCAAGGAATTGATCCAATTCATCTCAGTGGTATTCACTGCTCTGGACGTGAGACCCAGCTTCAAGACTGCCAGCATTCTACATCTAGCAGCTATTGTGGACACAATAAGGATGCTGCCATCAGCTGTCAAGGTGACCTATATCACTGAATGTGAGGTTTTCTAGGCTTAATTGTTCCCAGGGCCTGCATCCATCAGAAATTTTCCAGACATGCAGCCTAGAAACAAGGACATATAATGCTACTTTTTTCAATAAATCAATATGTACAATAATAGTACCCTCATCAATCAAATTGTTGTAATGATTTAATGTTTCTCACTGCTCTACATGTAGCCAAAGTGTGTTCTTCTGGTGATGTCAGACTCGGAGGTGGTAGTAGTTACAGTGGATGTGTGGAGGTGTGTGTTGATGATGAATGGGGGACAGTGTGTGATGATTTCTGGGACACCAATGACACAGCTGTAGTCTGTGCACAGCTTGGAGTTTCCTGCAAAGGTAATAAAATGACTGTCATTTGGATTACATGGTTCAAGGTAAATTTCTCTATGTGCATATTCTGCAAACCAATAAAGCTATAAATAATTATGAAAAAAATAATTGTTATGATTATCAAAAGACAATGTTTTTGGAAAAGAACTTTACACACTTTACTCATCATTTGCGTAGGGCATGGATGTGCACAATCAACCGAATTTGCTGTCAATGATCTCCCAATAGCACTTGATAATATGCTTTGTTCTGGTGACGAAAAGACCTTGCTAGACTGTTACCACTCCCGGACTCATGACTACAATGAGGACCACTCTGAGGATACTTTCGTGTCATGCATAGGTAAATTATAGCAAGTGATATAATTATACACTTAAATATAACTTGTTTTACAGAGAGTCAATGTTCTGTGGCAGTAACAAACTTGAAGGCCGTGTGGAGGTTTGTTTCAATGGAACTTGGGGTACAGTGTGTGATGACTACTGGGATGACACTGATGCTGGGGTGGTGTGTGCTCAGTTGGGATACTTAAGACAAGGTCTGTGCACATGCAAATAACACTAAAATTATTATATAATTATTACTATTGTTTTGTTGACTTGCTTACACAATTTAATGTTCAGATGCTGTCAGTCATCGTAGAGCTCAATTTGGACTAGGTCAAGGCCTCATTGTATTGGATGATGTACACTGCAATGGAAATGAAGCTCGACTCTATAGTTGCACTCACACTGACAGTGCTCATCATGATTGCTCCCATTACGAAGATGCTTCTGGGTCATTCCATGTGAGATCAACATGAAAAATGACAGACCCTCTTGGATTTCCTTGATAATTGGTGCATGTGTAGAGGGTCCTAGGACATCAATCCAGTATGAATAATTTTGGTTGATATTGTATGGCTTCTGAGATATACGCAATTAAAGTTGCCATTTTTTTGAGATTTTTTGTCTACCTTGCTACCTTAAACTGAAATTTTCTCGAAAGTAGATCAATTTCATGAAAAACTAATATGATAATGTTGTACCACATGCAGTAAGCTTTCATTTCATGTACTTGAAAGGTTTCCCAGACGATAGTAGGTCAAAGGTCAAACATCGTCATAATTAGATTCGCTTTTAAACANTGCAGTTGGCTGTTTAGTTTCATAGTACTTTTTCTTATGGGATAGCCGATATTTACGTCCCATCCTATTAATTTGGATTCAGTGAGAAGAGCTGAAGTGCATAGTAGTATAGGATGTATATTATAGTATGCAGGACTTCAAGTACATTATCTACCCAATCTTGTTGCTATTAGTGATTAAATCACTTGTAGTGTAAGTACTTGTAGTAAACAAACTGTTCAACTGAAAACTAAAGGTCCCCACTAATAAAGACCCTGCCCGTTCTATGTAACATAGCCTAATGTATCAATATTAGCTATAGCCACAGAATATTATAAGCACGAGAGGTACAGAAAAGGCTACATGGAGCTACAGTATGCATGAAATTTTTTTGTATCCCTTTGTTTTATGCCACACAAACAGTAGCCCAGGTCATAGAGCATCAAAAGCACTAGTTTATGTCATAACAATTATTGCTATTGTTGGTTAACTTTAACGGTTAGAGGTACAGGAAAAAATGAGAGCCCATACTCACTGCAAAACTAGCCTGGAATGCATAATTATGTACGTATTTGCATTCTATTATTTTAGTAGCAAGTAAATATGTTCTTACCTGTTTCTATAAAATCTTCGCTGTAACAGAATTCTCGCTTCTCTTCACTTGTTACAGACATTCTTTGGCATACTTGACAGCAAAGATTTGCAAAATTTGTGGCAGCTGCCCAAAAAGTGCAACACGCGTGGTTCCATTAGAGCATATGGGTGTTTCCAATCCCGGGTACGTAGTCTATAATATCTATGCCAGAACCAAAGAAAAGGAAGACAAGAGGTAAATATGCCAAGTATTCTGACAAACAATATGCAGTAATAGGGAAGTATGCTAGTGAAAATGGAGCTGAAAATGCTATAAAGAAGTTCACCGCTGAATTTCCCAATCTCAATGAAAGTACTTCAAGACCTTGTATCAGACATAACTGCAACAAGAATCTAAGAAAGCTGTTCTTCAACCAGTTACAGCACTCACTACTCTTCCTAGGGGTCGTCCACCATTGCTACTTGAACTGGATACCAAGCTTATCAAGTTTCTTCAAGCTGTGTGACATAAAAGTGGAGTAGTCAACATCTATGTCATTCGAGCAACTGCTGATGCTTTGATTAGATGCAACCCAGCATTTGCACAACAACTGCATGAGTCGATTTGAAATGCCACACAGCTGGGTTCAGTCTATGTACAGACCCATGCATTTCATTCGCAGGACTGGAACAACATCTTGTCCACCTGTACCTAAGGGATTATATGAAGAGTGTCGAGTTGAGTACTTGAGGGATGTTAGTGAGAAGCTGAAACTATATTCTACAAGTAAAAAAAACATTGGAAATGTAATAAGACATAGGAATGGCCGAATCCTAAATAGAAGGCAAACAAGATGGAATGGCTGGTGCAGAATTCTTCCTGTGTGGGCTGCATGTAGTACTCTCTTTCCATCTTGAGTCCCTCATGTTGCCCATAGGAATAATTCTTAACACACTCTGCATCTTGTTTGCCTTCTATTTACGATTTGGCCATTCCTATGTCTCATTACATTTCCAATTTACTGGTTTGTTCTCATTTTTTCATAATTCTACAAATCACATTCGAGTTTGTGTGTATACGGTAGTTACTTGTACACTATTAGAATGGATATTAAAGCTAATCTATGCTCAGGCTGATTAGTACTGAAGTAATCTCAGCAGGCTGCCAAAATTTAATTGCTTTGCTCATCGTATAATAAAATTACTACATAACACAGTAGTCTATTCACCTCCTAAATATTGAAGACTGAAAAGTTACAGAGCTAGAGAGTCCAGCACAACCAGAAATCTTCAGGTAAAACAGGCAGGCAGCGAATATTTGGATTCCAAATAACGCACACTTATTTACCTGGAAAAAGGTTGTCAATTTGACTTTTCAAGTAGCTTATGAATTTATGCATGATGTAGAAATCAATGGCTGCCATACGGAGAAGCGCTTTTCGCCTTGTATCTAGCCATTCAACAGGAGACTCGAGCACTATGCATGATACCAAAAGCACGTGAAGACAATGGTACCAAGTTTGTTCGTTCAAGAATCCGCTTCTGAAAGTGAACAGTCTTCCGAGATACGCTGAAATAACATAGAAGAAGGAGAAAATTGGAGGTTTGGCATATTTTAGTTTGGTACCTTAGCGATGGTTTTAGGCCATGTTTTTAGGCTTGTTAGAAAGAGAATGAGCTAAATAGTAGCTTTATAAGCCTTTTAGTGCCAAGCGCTCAGTTTTTGCAGTTATTCGCGTGAATATTTGTATTGCGCTAATAGGCCATCCGTGCGATTCCTATGTACCCAGTACTACCGTACTGGGAATACCAGCTGAGTTGGTGTTAAATGCTGACCAAACACCAAGTTCTTACGTCTCCATGGGAAAGCAGACAATGGCTCAACGTGGTACTAAATCAGTCTATATTGCTGGTCTCTCTGACAAGAGAAATATCACTTTGACTTTTATTGTTGTACGTGTCTCTCGCCGGAGAATTTTACCGATGCAAATTATAAAACAAGTAAAAAAAACCCATTGGAATTGTAATTTCCAGTACGGTAGTACTGAGTACATAGGAATGGCACGGATGGCCCATTAGCGTAATACAAATATTCACGCGAATAACTCAGCAAAAACTGAGCGCTTGGCACCAAAAGGCTTATAACGCTACTATTTNTCACCTCCTAAATATTGAAGACTGAAAGATTACAGAGAGCTCAGCACAACCAGAAATCTTCAGGTAAAGCAGGCAGGCAGCGAATATTCAGATTCCAAATAACGCACACTTATATCTGGAAAAGGGTCGTCACTTTGAAATGTTCAAATAGCTAATGAATTATGCATGAGTGTAGAAATGAATGGCTGTCATACGGAGAAGGCGCTTTTCGCCATGTATCTAGCCACCTAACGAGAGACACAGAAAAACGATACCAAAAGCACGTGAAGACAAAGATACCAAGTTTATTCGTTCAAGAATCAGCTTCTGAAAGTGAACAGTCTTTGAGAAAAGTTGAGCCATGATAGAAGAAGAAGAAGAAGAATATGAAGAAAAATGGAGGTTTGGCATATTTTAGTTTGGTACTTTAGCGATGGTTTTAGGCCATGTTTTTGGGCTTGTTGGAAAGAGAATGAGCTAAATAGTAGCTTGAGAAGCCTTTTAGTGGTAAGCGCTCAGTTTTTGCAGAGTTATTTGCGTGAATATTTGTATTGCGCTAATGGACCATCAGTGCCATTCCTATGTACCCAGTACTACCGTACTGGGAATATTCCGGTAAAACAAAGCGATCTCAACCTCGTGGTTTTGTATTTCCAAAAGGATTTTCCATCACTCAAAACACCAAACACTGGTCCATCGAGCAGGAGACTCAAGTTAATCGATGAGGTAATACATCCCTATGTTGTCAACAAAAGAAAGGAGTTAAAGCTACCACCCACACAAAAGCATTACTTATATGGGATGTCTTCAAAGGTCAGATGATAGACACTGTGAAAAGCAAACTAACATCTTTGTCTATCGAACTTGTAGCCGTCCCAGCCAATATGACTCACTTCTTTCAGCCACTGGACTTGACTATCAATGGAGCTGCGAATAAACTTGCCAGGAAGGACTTTATCCAATACTAATCTACTTCAGTTCAACAGCAGCTTAATAGTGGGAAAAGTGCTGAAGAAATACAAGTAGACCTTAGAATGAGTGTTGTTAAGCCACTTCATGCGCAATGGCTGGTTAACATCTACCAACACTTCACTAGTACTGCAAATGGCAGAGGTGACTGGAAGAAGGCTGGAATAAGTGGCCTCTTAGATGGTACTACCAAGTTGCCCCCAGAAGATCTATTTGTACAACTTTATTCTAATTAGATGGTTGCTAATATTAATAATTGTTATTAATTGTTCATTTTCAACAAAACAGTAAAATTTAATACCAGTAAAATACATGGAATCCAAAATCCGCAAAAAAAATGTAAGGTAAACGGGGGGAATTTCGACTAAAATTTTTAAATCAACTTGCCATTCTCCGAGGATTAACCATTAAACTCAAACCTTTGGTGAATCTGAAAGCCTGTTTACTGAAGATAACNATGTAAGTATTATAAATACTAGATGGTTTGTGACTCATGCATCATACAAAACTATAATGTATGTTTAAAAATTTAAGTTATTAATTAACCACAAATATTTAATTAACTATGAATAAATGAATACTTAAACAGCCCGATAAAAATCACAAATTGAAATTAACAGCTATGATAACCACTCAATTAAGCAACTTTGAGTAATTCAAACGTTACTTAAGTAAATTTTCACCATAGAATTTTTGTATTTAGCAAGTATTTAGGAAGTTAGCTGCAAAAAACCATGTTGTTCAAGTTACTTAGCTAATCATGCAAATAACTTGCCTTCTGTTTGATTAATCCAAAATTCCTATGATAGATCATCATTATTATTAATCCAAACTTAGTATTCGTGCCTTCAGAAGCTTCCTAGCACTGTTGCAGTAGGCTGTACAGAAATCACATCAAACCAGGACACAAAAATTGCAAACCATGCGGCCTTTGCCTACTACTGCATTATGTCATACTAACATTAGCGCACAAAATTTTTCCAGAGACTGCATGCTTTTGGTCGTGCTTCATGTCATGTCGTGCTTCATGCTATATTAAACTTAGCTTGAGGTTAACTGAAGCTAAAAACCTTTGTAACGTTGGCAAGCTCAACTCACCATCGTAAAGTAAGTATGACGTCATTGCAAAATTGATGTTGCTAAGTAACACATTAATATCTTACGAGGCGCGTGCGCACATTTTGCTAAATCTAGTGAGACAGTCCTTATAAGTGCACTGAGTTAAATTGTTTGAGCAATTTTGAAACACAAAAATTTCCTCTATCACTACTTTTATTATTTTATGAAGCCATGCAACTGCAAAAACCTGCAAATGCTAACAAAATGCACTGTTTCTAACAAATGATAAGGGCTTTCACTGCCAAATCTTGCACACAGTTTAAAAGTTCCTTTGTCTATATATATATACAAATAAAATCTGAGTTTTTAAATCTCAGGAAAAAGTTGATTTTTTATTGGTTACATTTTTAGACTAAAAATTAGTTAATTTTGAGCCTTTATGCAACTGTTTTGGGCTTAAACTCTTAAGTTAAAAGCTCTGGTCTTGTATATAGAATTATCAATGTAATGTCTAACTGTGTAATATTTCATTACTTAACTCTCAGTAGTTTAATAAATCTTTTTCTCTAGCCTCATCCCTAGGCCCCTCCCTCATCAAAAAATAAAGAGGATGAGGGCCTGGTACATAATGTCAAGAGTTCATAAGACAGAGAAGAGTATCGAACAGTGCATACTCTTGTAGAAACACTGTGTACAAAGTAACATGACATGCACGTGAGTAAACCTACATAAATGGGGCGTGGCCATGCATATTACGTCTTCAAGAGCGTTGAAAAACGCGCAAATAAACTAAGCTGCTTGTAAATTATCAAGTGCAAGCAAGCTTATTGATGGAGGACCTAACAAATCTGAGCGAATTCGAAAAAGCGAACAGCCAGCTTCAAGAAGGCGAGAAAAGGACAAAGAATATATGTAAGTGCGTGGCCACGCCCAGTATACGACGTCAAGGTAGAGATTTACTAGCAGATTATGGATAGATATACGTTGTTTAGTCACGTGCATGTCATGTTACTTTGTACAGTGTTGCTACACGAGTATGCGCTGTTCGATACTCTTCTCTCTCTATGAACTCTTGATAACGTCACACACGTGACGCTCAAGGTAAAACTGTGGTATAACTGACTTAATTGAACATGAGTATGTTCAGATACAATTTAAGCCATGCTCACACTTTCTGCTTCGACAGCTTTGTAGGCTAGGAGCACGTATACATGCACTCTACAACTAGGTAGAAAATATCAAATTCTATGGTTTTTATGAACTCTAATCTGTGGCAAACGTTCTACTTATTGTGGCTTAGTTCATGACACTGACCTTGAAAAATGTCAGCTGAACAGGCTTTTGAACAGGTCATAAGTTTCTACCTCAAACTGCACACAGCAGCTAAGCTAGTTTGCCAGCAAGACACTTTCAGACTGTCTACGTGCATGGCTCCCATACAGACGAACTGATTGCACTTGCATATGTGATTGTGCAATGCTAGTAGCTACTAACTGAATCTAAATTTAGATATGGTTGGAAAGTTATATGACATAGCGACCACAAAATCACTATATTTAGTAGCTATGACATATAAAAATGTTGCAAAATAGCTGCACTCATGCAGAATATAAAGCAGTTGCATCCAGAAAGAGGTGTATATTTGGCTGTTATTGTGGAATTCAATGCAAAAGTGAAGAGAGTATTGAAGCGTCTTTACGCGGAAACACCAACGAGTGGTTCCGATGCAAAGAAAGTTAAATTCAAGTTGTATGATTTCTCAATTGGGGTTATCGACTGCAATCAATTCTGAATTACCAAAATCTGTAAGCAAAAAGAAAGGAAGTCTAGACATATATGTTGTAGGAATTGGTAAGGTATGTGATAATGCATGCATCTTCGTCATCCGCTGTTCCTTACAATACCAAAGCTGTACAGGAAGTTATGGAACAAAACTAAGATCTCCAAGCACAGCTTGACACATTGCAGAAGAGAATTAGAAAATTGGAAGAACAGGAACTCCCTAGCAGAACACTGTAGACTATGTGCACGGGATTGGACTCGCACCCACACACTAGTATTGTTCTAGTACTCTACGTAATCTGCAATCTCTGTTTCTTTTTCTCAGATATTTTTTTGAAAATTTTTTTGGTGAAAGTAGAAAGTTGTTGTTTAGACACTAAAGCACAAGCTATACCCTAGTAGACAGTGAATTATGGAGAACGAAGATTCTTTTCATTACAAAGAGAGGCAGAACTACCTGACCTGCATGGATCTCGTAACCCAAAAAATCCTGTCAAAACGACAATTTTAGCTGTTATGCTGATCGGTTGTACCTCTAAGAACTGCAAAAAGAGTCTTTTCCAACTTTTTGCTCCAGGGGAGATGATTTGTACATGGAACCAGGTACCTTAGAGCCAAAGTCTTACAAGTAAACGGATACAGTGGCTGACTTCTTTGTCTTATTACATTTTAGTTGTTGGATGTTTTTTGTCAAAACGGTCGGACCTGTAACTTTCATTAAACCCTCTTTGTTGAACAAAGAATAGAACCATGTACTTCTTCAACCATTTCTACATGGAATGGGCCGTAATAACTGGCTAGAAAAGGAGTAGGTTTTGCAGTAGCGAAAAAATGTTGGGCATATTCACCACCATTTTCTAGCTTGCTGCTCAGCCTGCTTGCTGTGAAAGTACAGTACCATATGGCAGCTGTAATTAATTATTGAGCCTGGGTACCCTCTGCTTGCATAACGGAGATGAATGGCGGGAACGGGAAGAATCCAATCCCGTGCACATAGTCTATAGTATCTATGCACAAATGAACTATACTTAATTCTGTGGCCAGATTTCAATGTGTTTCATGAGCCTGATACTGTACAGCACTATGATTTTTCAGTGGAGAAAGTTATCGAGGAGTTAAAATAGAATGCCCCTGAAGTAGTTAAGTTATTCAAAGTGTTGGGACAAACACATCGGCATACTGAGCAAGATGAATAATTATCCAGCTTACATTCATGTTAATTGCAAGATCTACAAGTAAACAGGTATGTTAAACTGATATCAAACTATACAATGCATTTTCATGCATGTACATGCAGGCAATAGCAGCCAAATACTTAGAAGCAATACGAAATGGCCACTGGATGTATTATTATTATTGTTACTATCATCATCATAATCTTTACAGCATATAGCTGAAAGACAGACATTGTCTAGCAATGATGCTTGGGACAAAAGCAATTAACTAACATAATAGAATAAGGTAGTAAAGATAAAGTTATAGTTGAGAAATTAGAGATCTTGTCAAGACTTTGACACATTTATTGCAGGGGCATGTATAGTGGAATGAGCAAACATTGTTGGAGTCAAAGTGGTTGATGAAATGATTCCAAAGATAGGAGAGTAATTTGGACTTGATGGATAAAAATGAGTCATTTAAGTTAAAGTGGGGGAGGGCATTCCATAAACGAACCATCCTGTTGAAGTGTCAAGTTGAACATGCAAAGTATAGATCTATTGTGAACAAGTTTGCTCGATGTGGCTGACTGAGTGCTTCCTTGTGAAAAAAGTAACATAGTTAGAAATGTCGAAATTGTCGACCTGGAGGATCTTTGAAGCATTTAATGAGGAAGAGAATGCATGTCCTGTATCTTGTACCAATACATCAGGGGAAACAGATGCAGAGATATTAGCCTAGATTTGTAAGTGGTGGCATTCCCGGTAGATTGGTTAAGAATAAACCTTGTTGCCTGCCTCTGGAATTGTTCCAATATGGGATGATAGATGTCCTTGAGATGATTTCGTCTCCAGACCTGAGAGCAGTACACAAGGTGTGATCTGATCAAGGAAATGTAGAGTGTTGTTTTTGTGGAGACTTGAGAGTATTTTGAGATAGCTCAGCAAATGATAAAAAATATTTTGTATGCTTTGGAACAGATGTGATTATAGTGAGTGTCCCAAGACAGATTACTATATAGTTAACATGAGATCAACCCAGATCACGTTGTAGGTTGACAAAGTTGAGAGGTGTACCAATAAAGAGTTTGGAGAAACTCTGAGAACTGAGCACTTAGTGTCGTTAAGAGAGATCGAGGTTTCACTCTATGCACCATGACGATAAACTGTCCAGGTCGGTTTGAATTAGGAGGCGGTTTGCTTTGCGATGTGATACACTTCAGCAGTTTAGTATCATCAGCAAAGGAGAAGGAGATGACATTGGTTAATGGGAGTGGCAGGTCGTTGATGTATAACAGAAAAAGCAGCGGGCCAAGAATACTTCCCTGAGGAACACCAGACCTGACAACCATATATGTTTGGGGAAAGATTACCATTAACATGAGTGGAGTGGACTCTGTTGCTTAGGTAGGACTTGAACCAGATCCAAAGAGAACCAGTAATACCAGTTATAGCCACATCTTGTAAAGCAACTCATTGTGAGAGACAGTATCAAATTCTTAACGGAAACTTCCAAGTAGATAATGTCAGAACTGTATTTGAGGTCCAACCAAGTTCTTGTTGATGTCTGCAAGAAAGAGCAGCATTTGAGAAAGGCAAGAGCAGTTTTTTAAAAAACCAAATTGATTTTTATTAATTAGTGGTCAAACAAATGAAATTACATGTTTGAGTATTAATGATTCAAGAACTTTAGACATTATTGGCAAAAGGGAGATCGCGGTCTATAATTTCTCACATCCTGGGGCAGGGCATTTTTGTGAAACTTTCAATCACTTGGGAAGATGTTGGTTGCAAGACTCAGATTGAAAATGTGAGTAACTGGTTCTGTGAGACCATAGCAGCTGATTTTAACAGATTGAAGTGATTTCATCGTGCCCTGGGGATTTGGTTGGGTCAAGGGATTTAAGAGCTCGTGTTCCTGAAAGGCAATAGTGTGTAGTTTGGCAGAAGGTGGAGATAGTTCGTCCATGGCAGGAAGCTGAAAGGAGCTGTCTGCAAAGGTAGAGTTAAAAAAAAATTTGTTTGCTATTTCAGCTGCATTATTGGTAACTGTGCCATCATTCTTGTAAACAAAACCAGGGACGGATTTGGTTATACAGGACTTTTTTTAAAGCTTGCAATTGGTAAGCCTCAATGACCAAAAACCACTAGTTAGATTGGAGTAACTGAGTGAAGAGCTTACATTTAGCAAAACATAACAGAATTGATATCATTCGAATGCTCTTATCGCACTGAATGCAATGCAAGTCCAAGTACCCTATGACCTTCCTAGTCTTAAAAATACACAAGATGTTTTTAGGTGCTTTCTTTGTACTGACTACGTATTTTTAAATATACCCGCTCAATTTTATGGTTTGTTGCATGAGAATGGAACTTGAATTAATGTAACCAGCATAAAATGAACTTTCAAATGATATATAAATATCCACTTTTGGAGTAAAATCAAAGTATACAAAGTTCATTCAATTCATAACCCCTGTACAATTACTATGGGCACACAATCACACTCATATTCAGCACTTATGGGTGAAAAGCTAATTTGGCTAACATTTAGAAAAACATAACAAAATGGATGTCATTTAAATGTTCTTATCACACATAGTAAGGGTTCCATATTTACATGACCTTCCTACTCTTAGATATTCACAAGGTGCTTTTAATAGGTGCTTTTCTTATATATAATTAACTATTATCAGTCAATGGTTTGTTGTATGAAAATGGAACTTGTACCATTGTAACCCCTATATAATGAGCTTTCAAATGATATATAGATTGTGTTCTTTTGGGTAAAATCCCATGATACAGTGTTGGTTCAATGAATAACACCTGTACAATTCCTATTGGCACACAATCACACTCATATTCAGCACTTAGAGTGAAGAGCTAATTGGGTCTACATTTAGCAAAACATTACAAAATTGATATCATTCGAATGCTCTAATCGCACTAAATGCAATGGCGCAAGTCTCAGTACTATATGACCTTCCTAGTCTTAAATATACACAAGGTGCTTTTAGGTGTTTTCTTTGTACTGACTACATTTCTTTAAATATACCTGCTCAATGGTGTGTTGCATGAGAATGGAGCTTTGATTAATGTAACCAGCTTTCAAATGATATATAGAGGAGAGTATTAATTCCCAGACGGCATATATTTCCGGACTGGCCACGCTGAACCTGCTAATGCCTGTCCTACCTGATAATATTGAAGGGTAACTATCAACAAATCTAGTGCACAGATAAGAAGTCCCACATACACAGGATAGAGCTTATCCGAGCTTATTTGATTGCGTGCTGTCCAGAAATTTGTGTCCAGCGTCCGGTTTTTGTTTAACCCTTTCTGAACTCAGTAGTACAAGTAGAGGGCTGAATGTCTGGTTGGCTGCAGAGTGCAAGTAAGAGAGTCTAATTGTGCCATTACTTGGGCCTTAGCCAATTCTCTCTTGCAAATTTCTACCCTTGTCTGACAATGCATGTAAATGTCCGGGAATAGCTTGACCAAGGGTCACAATAATATTGCATGTGAATCTACATGTGTAGGACTACAGGCTGCTATTTGTGGGGTATGTGTGAGAGGTATGTCTGAAGTATGCACCAGTACTATATCAATATCCCCAGCATTGGCGAACTTGGAGTAAATTGGTGCAGTAAAAAAACTGTCCAGACATTAATTACTTCCTCTAGATATCCACTCTTTAGATAAAATCAAACGATACAAAGTTCGTTCAATTCATAACTCCTGTACAATTCCTATGGGCACACAATCAAACTCATATTCAGCACTTATGGTTGAAGGGCAAATTTGGCTTACATTAACAAAACATAACAAAATGGATATCATTTGATTGCACTGAATACAATGGTAAAGGTTCCATTTCCATATGACCTTCCAATTCTAGGATATACAGAAGGTGCTTTTAGGTGCTTTTCTCATACTGACCATAATTATATAATTAACTATTATCAGTGAATGGTTTGTTGTATGAAAATAGAACTTGTACATTCTAACCAGTATAAAATAATCTTTCAAATGATATATAGATTTTGTTCTTTTGGTAAACTCTGATGATACAGAGTTGGTACAATTTATAACCACTGTACAATTCTTATGGGCACACAATCTTACTCATATTCAGCATTTATGAGTAAAGAGTTAATTGGGCCTACATTTAGCAAAACAAAAAATGGATATCATTCAAGTGCTCTTATCGCACTGAATGCAATGGCTCAAGCCACAGTACCATATGACCTTCTTAGTTTTAAATATACACCAGGTGCTTTTAGGTGCTTTGTTTGTACTGACTACATATTTTTAAATATACCGCTCAATGGTTTGCATGAGAATGGAACTTTGATTAATGTAACCAGCATAAAAAGAGCTTTCACATGATATATAGATATCCACTTTTGGGGTAAAATCAAAGGATACAAAATTCGTTCAATTCATAACCCCTGTACAATTCCTATGGGAACACCATATTCAGCACTTATGGGTGAAGAGCTAATTGGGTCTACGTTTAGCAAAATATAACAAAATGGATATCATTTGAATGCTTTTATCGCACTGAATGCAATAGCGCAAGTCCCAGTACCATATGACCTTCCTAGTTTTCAATATACACAAGGTGCTTTCTTTATACTATTTACATATTTCTAAGCATAATCCCTCAATGGTTTGTTGCATGAGAATGTAACTTGTATCAATGTAACTAGCATAAAATGAGCTTTCAAATGATATGTAGATTGCCATCCTTTTGGAAAATCAAAGGATACAAAAATTGTTCAATTCATTACCCCTGTACAATTCCCGTGGGCACACAGTCGAATTCATATTCAGCACTTATGTTTAAAGAGCTAATTGGGCTAACAATAATTTTAGAAAAACATAACAAAATGGATGTCACTTGATTGTTCTTATCACACATAATGCAATAGTAAGGTTTCCATTTTTATCAGTCAATGGTTTGTTGTATGAAAATGGAACTTGTACCATTGTAACCCAGTACGGTGTAAGCATTCAAACGACATCCATTTGTTATGATTTGCTAAACTTTGGCCTGATTAGTTCCCACCAATAATGAAGGCACCGATTGGTGCATAAGCCTTGGCGCACTCAACTGACACAGAGTTGATTTATTCTAAAACTCTATATACACTTCCATGGAAAACAATCAACAGTCCACACATACTGGGTAGGACCTAATCAGGAGAAAGTTTTGCAAATCATAACAAAATGGATATTGTTAGATTACTGAATACCATGGTGCAAGTCCCAACCATATGACCTTGCTACACCCTCACGGTGCTTTTAGGTGTTTTTTTCTGTACCTACCACATACCTTTAAGCATTGCCAGTAAAGGGTTTGTAGTTTGAAGATGGAAGTTTTATCATTGTATTCAGCATGAAATGAGCTTCTTATAGTATAATATTATAAGATGTGTCATTTTGAATAAAAATATATAATGCATAGTTTGTTATATTCAAAACCATGCAGTAGTCCATTTTCTCTCTGGAAATGATGATAACCCTACTGAAACAGTACTTCTTATGGGTGGGACCTAATCAGGCCAAAGTTTAGCAAATCATAATGAATGGATATCGTTTGAATACTCGCATTGCACTGAATAAAATGGTGCAAGTTTCAATTCCTTATGATCATCCTACACTGTAATATACTCAAGGTGCTTTTAGGTATTTTTTCCCTGTAACGACTACATACTTTTTACTATTGTTAGTAAAGCGAGTGATGTTTGAGAATATCAATGGTACCATTGTATTCAGCATGAAATAAACGTTCAAATGATATATAATTTATCCTATTATGAATAAAAATAGATGATACAGAGTTGGTTTTATTTAGAAACCCTATACAATTCCATGAGAAACAATCATACTTGTAAACAGTGCATAATTATACTGGTACGACATAATCAGGCCAAAGTTTAGCAAATCACAACAAAATGGATATTGTTAGAATGCTATCATTGAACTGAAAACAATGGTGCAATTCACAATTTCATATAACCTTCTTAACCTGTAATAATTGTTTTTAAGCTGCTTTTAGGTGTTATTTTATACCGATTACATAGTGGTCGGCTGCTTAGACAGGACTGTTCTCCCAAAGGTTGGGCTCTTCACTGGTTTATAATAGAAGTTTTGGAACACAGAGCTACTGGACCAATCCGCAGCTTTCAGGATGTCAGCAGTGGTTACCCCAGCATTGGCAGCTGTGGAGACTGCAGCATTGCATACCGAGTGGGCAGTAAATGTCTATCCCTGCCATTCCCATGACGGTTTTTAACCATCTTGCTATGGTGCATGATGCCACTGGTTTGTGTGGTTTGATAGTCGCTATCAGTAACTTTGTCACTCCGTTTCTTTTGCGTGTGTCCGCAGTCGCTTGCTCATAGGCCTTTAGTGTCACTACTGGACACAAATGTTTGTTGTGTGGGAAGCTGGCAAAGAAGAAGTCAGCCACTTCCTTCTCTGGTCTTGATTGCTTGGCCAACTTTGTTGGCTTAAAGGTCACACCCTCGGGGCTGTATTTTCTGAACTTTAGGTCCAAACTATAGATCACTTGACCTTGTTGGTCGTGTGAGGGCTAAGAGCATTGTGAGCTTTAAGGTCAGTTTGTACAGGTGTTATCACCCATGTTATTAATGAAGGATGTAACTGTGTTCACATCCCATGCACGTGGCCATGCACCTTGGCTGGGGTGGTCATTCATTGAACACGCCTCTAAGGAGTCTCCCTACTAGGGGATGCTGACCAACGTTGACACCATCCACCTTGTTGTGGACAGAGGATATTGCTGAACGGTATGCATTCAGGGATCTATATTGGTATCCCTCCTCAAACAGGTAGGCAAGGAAGTTTACTACCTCACTCACATCTCCTGAAATGGTATCACTGTCCCGTTAACTACACCAGCTTGCCCACTTGGAGAATAACAAGTCATAGGATCGAGATGATTTCTCTCGCCATGAGGCCAGTAGGAGTTTCGAAGCCTCTCCTGAAAGTCTTTGACCTGAGAACTTTTCCCTGAGATAGCCCATGCGACTAATCACGGGGTAGATGTCTGGTCTGTTGGACTCGTGTGTTGGCTGGAACAAATCCTTCTTGGTCAGCAAGAGGATTGGGGTGTCTACCACCATGCTCAGTAATACTGGGTACCAGGCTTGTGCCCTCCAGAGAGGGGTTATTAGAGTTATCCTGGCCCTTTGGGCCCTGACTTGCGTCAGTACCTTGCCGATTAGGTTCCATGGAGGGTTTGCATAACCTTCCAGCTTCGCCCAGTCCAGGGAGAATGCATCACATGCAATCGCCTCTGGGTTTGGTCTCCAGCTCACATACTGGGGTAGCTGATTTGACAATCTCGAGGCAAATAGGTCCACCTGAAAGGGGTCCAGGAGTCTTTCTAGGTTCCGGAACACCGCTGGGCAGAGTTTCCAGTCGGTCCTGCATGTCCTTCATGCAGCGAGATTCCTCGTCTGCTATTATGTTCAGTCTCCCTGCCAGGTGCACGGCTTTCAGGGTGATGCCTCTGTTCATGCACCACAGCCATAAGTCCCTTGTGAGACGGTTTAGCCTGGGGGAGACAGTTCCCCCCAGTCTGTTGATATATGAGACTGCTGTTTATCTTTAACAATACTGACACATGCAGGTTTCTCCTGTCCTTGGCAAAGCATTGTACTGCCAGGGTTGCGCCCAGTAGTTCTAGACAGTTGATGTGCATCTCCGCCTCTGTCGGAGACCATGGACCTCCCGTTCTCGATCCCTGACACACGGCTTCCCATCCTGTCGTGGAGGCATCCGTCTCTATTGTCAGAGTTGGGGGTGGGGCTATGAGGCTCCTTCCATTCCACACCCTGAGGTGGTGGTTCTCCCACCAGGTAAGTTCTTCCTGACACTCCTTGTTCAGGAGAATCTGAGATTGGTAATCTTGATTTCCCCTGTCTAGTCTCTCTTTCAGACACTGTTGTAGTTCGAGTGGAGCTGGGGAAATGGCTTGGGTAGCGTGATTCAGTTTGCCCAGGAGTCGGGATAGGTCTAGGGCGGTCCGGGTTTTCCCCGTGCGTAGGCGGGTTGCATGCCTCCCCCCTGATCTTCTTGATCTTGTCTCCTGGGAGCTTTAGCTCCATTGTAGTGGAGTCAATGATAAAGCCCAGAAATTCTATTACCTGGGTTGGAATGATTTGGGACTTCTGGTAGTTTATAACCATGCATTCCTAAGTTTTCCAAGAGGAAAATCAAGGCTGCCGTGTGTTCCCTGGCCTGGGTCTCTGACTCGGCTAAGATGAGTATATCGTCGATATACATGATTGTTCTGAGACCCATCGATCTCAGAACTGTCATGATAGGCCTCATGATCTTGGTAAAGACCCATGGGGCTGACGATAACCTGAAGGGAAGGCAGTTGAATCGGTATGACTGGTTCTTCCATCTGAACCTTGTCAGATTTCTGTGTTTCTTTGAGACTGGAACCATAAAGTAGGCATCTTTTAGGTCTACCTTGGTCATGTAATCCCCCTTCTTGAGGATATCCTTCAGCATGTGGATGCCCTCCATTTTGAAGTGCTGTGGTCGAACAAATTCGTTCATTCTCTTCAGGTTGATAATGGGTCTCTGACCCCCATCTTTCTTGGGGACAGTGAACATTTGTGAATAAAACCCTGGGGACCTCTGGTCCACTCTGGAGATTGCATTCTTTTGAATCATCTTGTCTATCTCTGTCCCCAATGTTTCCATTTCCTCCCCCTTGAATGCTAGCTCTTTTGGCTGCAGGCATTGGTGAGGTGTCGCTGAGAGGTCTAACTCGTAGCCCTTTACTACGTTCAGCACCCACGAATCCTTCGTTATATTGCTTCCCAATTTTGAATAGAGTGGGAAATTCTCCCTGCAAGGGGGAGACATGACTGGGCTAGTTCTGGAGCTATGTCCTTCACACCCAGATCCAACAACTGTTTACTGTTGTTGAGCCATAAAGGTTTGTTAAGTATTTTTCTTTCATTAATTTAGATATAACGAGAGGTAGAGAGGGAAATACATTTACAATTTCTACAGTAATTAGTGAAGTTCTGTGCTTCTTTACTGATTGTTGATCCCCTGCTGGTGGAAGCTTGGCTTTCCTTTTGCGGGATATGGGCGACTCCTCTGGAATCTCTGGTGGCCTCTGAAGCTCCCGCCGCCCCTGACAGCCTGTGAGTACGAGGGGCGGCTTGATCGAAAAAAATTTGAATCCTTGCCTGGGTTCTTGTTCCAGTTATTCTTCTTTCCTTGGGGTGGTTTTGAGGCCTTCAAGGCTTTCAGTTCTTCCACTCTTTCCTTGGCTTTTTTTGCGAAGCCATCCCCAAAAAGGTTCGGTGCCGCTTTGGTAAAGATTCTGTCCTCTCCTGCCATTTCTCTGATGGAGGGGTTGAGATCATTGAGGAAGAGTCTCCTTCTCTCAGTGGCAATGTGTCCACTGGCGTTTCCCAGTAGTGCCGACTGTGCGGCATCTAGCACTAGTTCCGGTGTAAGGCTCCCCTGGTTTGCAACTTTCACAATTGCTGCTGGGGGTCCCACAGCATCCAGGACGAGGGCCTGAGTTTTACACAGCTGTCTGTCCTCTTTCTTTGCCTGTGCTGAGACCTGTTGCTTTAGAAGCTTGTCGAGCTTTGGACAGGCTGTAGTGTCTAACTTCGGGGCACCGTATTTCTCGCGCCATTGGCGGCGAGTCGGGTTATCAATGGTGCTTGTGAAGCTCTGCTTCAACACCTCCTCTGCATGTCTCCTTGCTCACACAGAAAAGCTTCATCCCCTGAGAGGCGTCGTGTTCCTCCTCCTCGTCTTTCTTGTCCCACACTGGTTCAGTTGACATCGAGGGGTTTCCTCCCTCCATGTGGTCAGCCCATCGAGCTGATAGGTGAGCCATCGAGTCGGGTAGGCCATTGTCCCTGGTGGAGGTTCACACATTCCCGTCACCTTTGTTCTCCAAGGATGAAATTCTCTTGGCCATGCTTTGCATGGAAGTTTGAAGTTTCTTTAGGATGCCTATCATCTGTGATGATTGTGGATCCTTAGGGTTTGGGTCGACCACCTGTGGTGGGACTAGAACCTTGTCACCAACTTTGTTGGGCTCAGATCCGTTGACAATGTCCGCCGCTAGCTGTGCTAGGTTGATTCCACCGTCCTGGTTCTCTTGGATAGAGAAGTCGTTGGCATTGAACACAATGGTGATCCGTGTGCCATGATAGTAGTTGAGGAAGAAAACAGAAGTTGAAAACTTTCGAGCTAGAAAAAAGACTGATCTTGAGTGTGAATATGTCTCCATTTAAACGGCGCAGGTGACACGCGCCATAGTTACCCGACCTGTTCGTAGAACATAATTGAGCATGCGCACAAAGTGCGTCAATCAGGGAGTGATCCTTCCGGATATAGGAAGATCCTTAACTGGTAATCATGTCATAAACCTACAAATACTAGCTGCTTGAGTTAGGAAACTAGGCTAAACACGTTGATATGGAAGACTGAGCATTCTGAAGTATAATTTATCCTATTTTGAATAAAAACAGATGATACAGAGTTGGTTTTATTTAGAAACCCTATACAATTCCATGAGAAACAATCATACTCGTAAACAGTGCATAATTATACTGGTGCAATATAATCAGGCCAAAGTATAGCAAATCACAACAAAATGGATATCGTTAGAATGCTATCATTGAACTGAAAACAATGGTGCAATTCACAATTCCATATGACCATCCTACACTGTAATATTTTTAAGCTGCTTTTAGGTGTTTTTTTACATCGACTACATACTTTTGACCATTGCCAGTAAAGGGTTTGTTTATAAATGGAAGTTATGCCATTGTATTCAGGATGAAATGAGCTTTCAAATTATATATAATTTATCTTGATTTAGATGAAAACAAATGACATAGAGTTGCTTTTATTGTAAACCCCTATATACACTTACATGGAAAACAATCAATATACTTGATCAGGGCAAAGTTTAGCAAATCATAACAAATGGATATGGTTTGAATGCTCACATTGCACTGAATACAATATGGTACTAGTCACAATTCCTTATGACCTTCCTACACTCTAATATTCTCAAGGTGCTTTTAGGTGTTTCTTCCCTGTAATGACTACATATTGTTATTAAAGGGTTTTCTGTTTGAGAATAAAAATGGAACCATTGTATTAAGCATGAAATGAACTTTCAAATGATATAATATTATAATTATTTATCCTATTTTGAATAAAAACAGATCATACAGAGTTGGTCTTATTCGGAAACCCTATACAATTCCATGGGAAACAATCATACTCGTAAACAGTGCATATACTGATAGGACCTAATCAGGCCAAAGTTGAGCAAATCCTAACAAAATGGATATTGTTAGAATGCTCTCATCGCAATGAATACAATTGTGCATGTCCCAATTCCATATGAGCTTCTTACACTCTACTACACTCAAGGTGCTTTTAGATGTTTTTGTATTTACCGACTACATCTTTAAACCATTACCAGTAATGGGTTTATTGTTTAAAAATTGAAATTTTACCATTTTATTCAGCATGAAATGAGCTTTCAAATGATAATTTATCCTGTTTTGAATAATAATAGATGATACAGAGTTGGATTTTTTCAGAAACCCACCCAGTACATACTGGTAAACATTGAATATACTGGGTAGGACCTAATCAGGCCAAAGTTCAGTAAATCCTAACAAAACAGAATCTGATATTGTTAGAATGCTATCATTGCACTGAATACAATGGTACAAATCCCAATTCTATATGATTTTTCTACACTCTAATATACTCAAGCAGCTTTTAAGTGTTTTTTTCTGTACAGACTACATACTTTTGACCATTGCTAGTTAACAATATAATTATTATTTAAAAACGGAAGTTTTGCTATTGTATTTAGCATGAAATGAGCTTTCAAATTATATATGATTTATCTTATTTTAGATGACACAGAGTTGATTTATTCTAAAACCCTATATACACTTCCATGGAAAACAATCAACAGTCCACATACTTGGTAGGACCTAATCAGGAGAAAGTTTGGAATCATAACAAAATGGATATTGTTAGATTACTGAATACCATGGTGCAAGTCCCAATTCCAAATGACCTTGCTACACCCTCAAGGTGCTTTTGGGAATGATAACCCTACTGAAACAGTGCTTGTTATGGATGGTACCTAATCAGGCCAAAGTTTAGCAAATCATAACAAATGGATATCGTTTGAATGCTCACATTGCACTGAATACAATCCCAATTCCTTATGACCATCTTACACTGTAATATACTCAAGGTGCTTTTAGGTGTTTTTTCCCTGAAACGACTACATATACTTTTTACTATTGTTAGTAAAGGGTTTAATGTTTGAGAATATCAATGGTACCATTGTATTCAGCATGAAATGAATGTTCAAATGATATATAATTTATCCTATTTTGAATAAAAACTGATGACACAGAGTTGGTTCTATTCAGAAACCCTATATACAATTCCATGGGAAGCAATCATACTTGTAAACAGTGCATATACTGGGTAGGACCTAATCAAGCCAATCTTTCGTAAATCCTAACAAAATGAATATTGTTAGAATGTTCTCATCGCACTAAATAAATTGTGCAAGTCTCAATTCTATATGACTTTGCTACACTCTGATATACTCAAGGTGCTTTTTTTCTGTGCCCACTACATACTTTTGACCATTGCCAGTAATGGGTTTAGTGTTTAAAAATGGAAGTTTTACCATTGTACTATTCAGCATGAAATGGACATTCAAATAATATTTTATTTATCCTATTTTGGATAAAAACAGATGAGACAGAATTTATTTTATTTAGAAACCCTATACAATTCCATGAGAAACAATCATACTCGTAAACAGTGCATATACTTGGTAGGACCTAATCAGGCCAAAGTTTAACAAATCATAACGAAATGGATATTGTTTGAATACTCTCATCGCACTAAATTCAATGGTATAAGTCCTAATTCCATAATTATGACCTTTCTACTCCGTAATATACTCAAGGTGGTTTTAGTTATTTTTTTCTGTACCGACTACATACTTTTGACCATTGCCAGTAAAGGTTTTATAATTTAAAGATGGAAGTTTTACCATTGTATTCAGCATGAAATGAGCTTTCTAATGATACATAAGATGGGTCATTTTTGAAAATAATAGAAAATGTATAGTTAGTTATATTCAGAACCATGCAGATATTCCCACTGGAAATGATGATAATCCTACCGAAACAGTGCTTATTATGGGTGGGACCTAATCAGGGCAAAGTTTAGCAAATCATAACAAATGGATATCGTTTCAATGCTTACATCGTACTGAATACAATGGTGCAAGTCACAATTCCTTATGAGCTTTCTACACTCCAATATACTCAAGTTGCTTTTAGGTTTTTCTTCCTACATACTTTTACTTTTTTGTAGTAAAGGTTTTTTTTGTTTTAGAATATAAATGGTACCATTGTACTCCGTATGAAATCAATTTTCAAATAATAATATAATTTATCCTATTTTGGATAAAAACAGATGATACAGACTTGGTTCTATTCAGAAATCCCATGGGAAACAATCATACTCGTAAACAGTGCATATACTAGGTAGGACCTAATCAGGTGAAAGTTTAGCTAATCGTAACAAAATGGATATTGTTAGAATGCTCTCATCGCAATGAATACAATTGTGCAAGTCCCAATTCCATATGAGTTTATTGTTTAAAAATGTAAGTTTTACTATTGTATTCAGCATTAAATGAGCATTCAAATGATGTATGATTGATCCTATATTGGACAAAAATAGATGACATAGAGTTGGTTTCATTTTAATCCCCTATATACACTTCCATGGGAAACAATCAACATGCATATACTGGGTAGGACCTAATCAGGCCAAACTTTAGCAAATTATAACAAAATGGATATCGTTAGAATACTCTTATCACACTGAATACAATGGTGAAGGTCCCAATTCCATATGACCTTGCTACACCCTAATATACTGAAGGTGCTTTTCTAAAACCATCGCTGCTTCTTCTTCTTCTATTATCTTGGAACAACTTTTTTCAAAGACGGTTCACTTTCAGAAGCTGATTCTTAAACAAATAAACTTGGTTTCTTTGTCTTCACATGCTTTTTGCATCGGTTATTCGTCTCTCTCGCTGAGTTGCTAGATAAGACGAAAGTCCGTATGGCAGCCATTCATTCCTGTACTCATTAATAATTCATTAGCTTTGTTGGGAAAGCCCTTCTCCAGATACACAAGTGTGCGTTATTTGGAATTTGAATATTCACTGTTTGCCTTTTTTACCTGAAGATTTCTGGCTGTGCTGAAGTCTCTGTAACCTTTCAGTCTTCAATACTTAGGAGGTAAATAGCCTACTTTCATTATAGGAAGATGAGCAAAGCAAAGAAAAAATTGCTCCAACCTCCTGAGATGCTTCACTGACTTTACTGATAGCATAGATTATAATATAATATCCATGCTGATAGTGTACAAGTAACTACCATATACATGCAAACTCAAATAATGTGATTCGTACAATTATGGAAAAATAAAAACAAACAATTAAAAAATAATATTGGAAATGTATTGAGATAATAATATATATATTCATAGGAATGTCCAAATCGTAAAAAGAAGGTAAACAAATGGGAATGGTTGTTTGAGTGTAAAAAGAATTACTCCTATGAGCAACATAACATGGAAAGAGAGTACTAAATGCAGCCCATGCACAGGAAGAATTCTGCACACACTCAAACAGCTATTTGCATCTTTTTACGATTAGGCCATTCCCATGTCTCAATACATTTCCAATGTATTTTTTTACTTGTTATATTCAGAACCATGCAGTAGTACATATATCCATTGGAAATGATGCTGAAACAGTGATTATTATGGGTGGGACCTAATCAGGCCAAAGTTTAATAAATGGATATCATTTGAATACAAAGGTGCAAGTCCCAATTCCTTATGACCTTCCTACACTCTTATAATATTATACTCAAGTTGCTTTTAGGTGTTTCTTCTCTGTAACAAATACATATTTTACTTTTGTTACAAAAGGGTTTACTGTTTGAGAATAAGAATGGTACTCTTTGTATTCAGCATGAAATGAGCTTTCAAATAATGTATCATTGATTCTATTTTGGATGAAAACAGATGACACAGAGTTGAATTTATTCAGAACCCCTATACACTTCCAAAGCAAAAATTAGTTCGCGCAAATTTTAATTTTGGGAACATAATTATAATGAATATCATTAAATTGGTCCATGGTACGCAGTAGATGTACACGTAGGCACTACAAGCCACACCCATCAACTCTCTGGATTATCAACAGATACAACAGCTGGTTCCATATCTTCCTGTACTGCCTCATCATCTGTCTCATCATCTACATCTGATTCTAAGTCCTTGAGCACAGTATCAGTAATGTCTTCAAATTTTCCATCTACTGGTTCTTTGTAAAATGTTCCTATCAGTGACTCATACTTGAACAGGGCATCTTTGTTCTGAGGATTGTACTCCATCTTCACAATGACTTGAATAGGCCTCCCTGCACGAGGGGTGACCTACGATGGTGAGTGTCTAGTACTTTCACGACGACTATAGCGCCATGTAGCATTATGAAACGCGTCAACCTTGAGATTTCTCTAGGAAGATGCCCAACAGTAGATTCGACAGCTAAGATTCCTGGTAGAGACTTTCTAGCAGCTATGGCATAACGATCATATGGATTAGCACTCTCGTGGATAGTATAGAGTATTTCACGGAGCACGGGTGTCCATACGACTCTGTACACATGATAACCTCGCAAACCACACAGGAAAGAGAAAGAGAGGTCTATGGCAGAAGCTGTGGCCATGACACGGACCACAATAACTGATAATGCATGGCTCAGCCACGTGATCTGCCATGTGTAGTCCAGCTGTTCTCTGCCAGCTATTTGAATATGTCTCTCTTCAGCTTTGGATTCACGAAAAGAACCTTACAATCTGGACCCCAGTCAAACAAAAAGGCCTCATCTTCCGGACCAGCTGGAATCTGGATTAGAACATGATATCGTCACAACAACTACTGAGGATTTAGCCAATCCAGAACCAAAGAAAAGGAAGACAAGAGGTAAATATGCCAAGTATTCTGACAAACAACGTGCAGCAATAGGGAAGTATGCTAGTGAAAATGGAGCTGAAAATGCTAGAAAGAAGTTCACCACTGAATTTCCCAATCTCAATGAAAGTAGTGTGAGATATTTCAAGACCTTGTATCAGACAAAACTGCAACAAGAATCTAAGAAAGCTGTTCCTCAACCAGTTACAGCACTCACTACTCTTCCTAGGGGTCGTCCACCATTGCTACTTGAACTGGATGCCAAGCTCATCAAGTTTCTTCAAGCTGTGCGACAAAAAGGTGGAGTAGTCAACATCCATGTCGTTCGAGCAACTGCTGATGCTTTGATTAGATGCAACCCAGCATTTGCACAACAACTGAGTCGATTTGAAATGCCACGCAGCTGGGTTCAGTCTTTGTACAGACGCATGCATTTCACTCGCAGGACTGGTCTCGTCCACCTGTACCTAAGGGATTATATGAAGAGTGTCGAGTTGAGTAGTTGAGGGATGTTAGTGAGAAGCTGAAACTATATTCTATACCAGCTGAGTTGGTGTTAAATGCTGACCAAACACCAAGTTCTTACGTCTCCATGGGAAAGCAGACAATGGCTCAATGTGGTACTAAATCAGTCTCTATTGCTGGTCTCTCTGACAAGAGAAATATCACTTTGACTTTTGTTGTGTCTCTTGCCGGAGAATTTTTACCATGCAAATTATATATTCCGGTAAAACAAAGCAATCTCAACCTCATGGTTATGTATTTCCAAAAGGATTCTCCATCACTCAAAACCCCAAACACTGATCCAAGGAGCAGGAGACTCTCAAGTTAGTAATACATCCCTATGTTGTCAATGAAAGAAAGGAGTTAAAGCTACTACCCACACAAAAAGCATTACTTATATGGGATGTCTTCAAAGGTCAGATGACAGACACTGTGAAAAGCAAACTAACATCTTTGTCTATCGAACTTGTAGCCGTCCCAGCCAATATGACTCACTTCTTTCAGCCACTGGACTTGACTGTCAATGGAGCTGCGAAGAAACTTGCCAGGAAGGACTTTATCCAATATTACTCTACTACAGTTCAACAGCAGTGGGAAAAGTGCTGAAGAAATACAAGTAGACCTTAGAATGAGTGTTGTTAAGCCACTTCATGCGCAATGGCTGGTTAACATCTACCAACACTTCACTAGTACTGCAAATGGCAAAGAGGTGATACTAAAAGGCTGGAAGAAGGCTGGAATAAGTGGCCTCTTAGATGGTACTACCAAGTTGCCCCCAGAAAATCCATTTGTACAACTTTATTCTAATTAGATTGTTCCTGTAATGCTAATATTAATAATTCTTAATAATTGTTCATTTTCAACAAAACAGTAAAATTTAATACCAGTAAAATGCATGGAATCCAAAATCCGCAAAAAAATGTACCTGCAAATATTTGTTACATTAAGGTAGTAAACAGTGCATATACTGGGTAGGACCTATAATCAGGCCAAAGTTTAGCAAATCGTAACAAAATGGATATCGTTAGAATACTATCATTGCACTGCATACAATGGTGCAAATTCCAGTTCCATATGACCTTCCTACAGTCTAATATACTCAAGCTGCTTTTAGGTGTTTTTTCTATACTGAATACATACTTTCGACTATTGGCAGTGAAGTGTTTATTGTTTAAAAATAGAAGTTTTGTCATTGAATTCAGTATGAAATGAGCTTTCAAATTATATATATTTCTTGTTTTAGATAAAACAGATGACACAGAGTTGCTTTTATTTCAAATCCCTATATACACTTCCATACAAAACAATCAACAGTACAATATACTGGGTATGACCTAATCAGGCCAAATTTGTAAATCATAACAAAATGGATATTGTTAGAATACTCTCGTCACACTGAAGACAATGGTGCAAGTCCCAATTCCATACGACACCCTAATATACTCAAACTGATTTTAGGTGTTTTTTTTTTTAATTCCCACTATTTACTGTTGACAATTGCCAGCAAAGTGTTTATAGTTTGTGGAAAACGCTAGAAATGTCAGTTTTTAGGTCAAGAAGAGTTTCCCCGTGATTTTTCAATACATTTTCTTAGTTTATAGTAGTTTTTGTGCTATATTGCAATTAATAATAATGTACGCTTCCGGTGAGTCAAAAGGGGGGACTCGAGCCCGCTTAGCCCTATGCTAGGTACGCCCCTGTATAAAATGTGTCATTTTGGATAAAAATAGATAATGTATAGTTAGTTATATTCAGAACCATGCAGTAGAGCATATTCCCACTGGAAATGATGTTAACCCTACTTAAAATATGCTTATTATGGGTAGGATCAAATAAGGCCAAAACTTTGCAAATCAAAACAAATGGATATCGTTTGAATGCTCGCATCACACTGAATACAAAGGTGCAAGTCCTGTACACTTTAATATAATGAAGGTGTTTCTTCTGTCTATATACGTTTTACTATTGTTAGAAAGGGTTTATTGTTGGAGAATAAAAATGATACCATTGTGTTCAGCATGAAATGAACTTTCAATAATTTACACAATTCCATGGGAAACAATCATACTTGTAAACAATACATATACTGGGTGGGATCAATCAGGCCAAAGTTTAGTAAATCCTAACAAAATGAATATTGTTAGAAGGCTCTCTTCGTAATGAATACAATTGTGCAAGTCCCAACTCCATATGATCTTCCTACACTCTAATATACTTTAGGTGCTTTTAAGTGTTTTTTCTTTATCGACTACCTGCTTTTGACAATTGAGAGTAATGGGTTTATTGTTGAAAAATAGAAGTTTTACTATTGTATTCATCATTGATACTATAAAAACAGATGACACAGAGTTGGAGAACCAGTATACACTTCCGTGGGAAAAAAATCATACTAGTAAACAGTGCATATACTGGGTAGGACCTAATCAGGCCAAAGTTTAGCAAATCATAACCAAATGGATATCGTTAGGATGCTATAATACAATGGTGCAAATTCTAATTCTACAAGTAAAAAAAACATTGGAAATGTAATGAGACATAGGAATGGCCAAATCGTAAAAAGAAGGCAAACAAGATAAAATGGCTGGCAGAGTGTGTGCCGAATTCTTCCTGTGTGGGCTGCATGTAGTACTCTCTTTCCATGTTGAGTCCCTCATGTTGCCCATAGGAATAATTCTTTACACACTCTGCCAGCCACTATTCCATCTTGTTTGCCTTCTTTTTACGATTTGGCCATTCCTATGTCTCATTACATTTCCAATGTTTTTTTTACTTGTTTGTTCTCATTTTTTCATAATTCTACAAATCACATTCGAATTTGTGTGTATATGGTAGTTACTTGTACACTATCAGCATGGATATTATAGCTAATCTATGCTCAGGCTGATTAGTACTGAAGTAATCTCAGGAGGCTGAGCTGTATCTACCAAAATTTAATTGCTTTGCTCATCTTATAATGAATACTATATAACACAGTAGTCTATTCACCTCCTAAATGTTGAAGACTGAAAGGTTACAGAGAGTCCAGCACAACCAGAAATCTTCAGGTAAAGCAGACAGGCAGCGAATACTTGGATTCCAAATAACGCACACTTATCTACCTGGAAAAGGGTCGGCAATTTGACTTTTCAAGTAGCTTATGAATTTATGCATGATGTAGAAATGAATGGCTGCCATACGGAGAAGCGCTTTTCGCCTTGTATCTAGCTTAGCCATTCAATGGGAGACTCGAGCACACGATACCAAAAGCACGTGAAGACCATGGTACCAAGTTTGTTTGTTCAAGAATCAGCTTCTGATAGTGAACAGTCTTCGGGATACACTGAAATAACATAGAAGAAGAAGAAGAAGAAGGAGAAAATTGGTTAGTTTGGTACCTTAGCGATGGTTTTAGGCCATGATTTTAGGCTTGTTAGAAAGAGAATGAGCTAAATAGTAGCTTTATAAGCCTTTTAGTGCCAAGCGCTCAGTTTTTGCAGCTATTCACGTGAATATTTGTATTACGCTAATGGGCCATTCGTGCCATTCCTGCCATTCCTATGTACCCAGTACTACCGTACTGGGAATATGACCTTCCTACACTCTAATATACTGAAGAGGCTTTTAGGTGTTTTTTTCTATACCGACTTTTAATCATTGGCAGTAAAGGGTTAATTGTTTAAAAATGGAAGTTTTGTCATTGTATTCAGCATGAAATGAGCTTTCAAATTATATATAATTTATCTTGTTTTAGATAAAAACAGATGACACAGACTTGCTTTTATTTTAAACCACTATACACACTTCCATGGAAACAATCAACAGTGCATATACTGGATAGGACCTAAGTTTAGTAAATTGTAAAAAATCAATATTTTTAGAATACTCTCATTACACTGAATACACTGGTGCAAGTCCCAATTCCATATGACCTTGCTACACCCTAATATACTCAAGTTGCTTTTATTTGGTTTCTCCTGTACCGACTACATACTTTTGACCATTTCCATTAAAGCGTTTATACTTGAACATGGAAGTTTTTCCATTGTATTCAGCATGAAATGATGATTGGATAAAAATAGATAATAGTTTTATTCAGAACCTGCATATTCCCACTGGAAATGATGATAACACTACTGAAACAGTGCTTGTTAAGCCTCAGCCCGTGCATAGAGGGTTACGGTAGTCGTTTTGTCTGTCTGTCTGTCTGTCCCATTGAAATCTCAAGAAAGACAGCTCTAGCGACAAAATTGATGGTACTTACGTACGTTCATAACTCTGAATGATCTTGTAAAAATATATTTTTTGCTGTCCAAAACACTGTAGTTTATGAGTTTTGAGGCTTTTGTGCTTCTTTAAGCGCTTAGCTTCGAGGCCACACCTACTAATTTATCTAGAATTTGTGTTGCTGAGGTGCAATGCTGCATGGCTGGCTGTTGGTTAGTGTTGTTTGGCAAGGCAGACAGGAGTTGGTCTGGTTTCTATGTAAGCATATAGGGCATGCAAAGACTTTACACAAGCTAGCTAATGTAGCTAGGCTCTTAGGCCCACTGAGCTCAGTGCCAGACTTTGACACTGAGCAGCTGAGTATTCCAATGCATGTACATAACCGTAGTAGAGCTCATCTGTTTTGTAGTCTGTGACATGTGCTGCTTCACCACAGTCATGTTAGCTATGCCGGCCACAAAATGCCTGGATCATAGCCTGTAGTATTGAAGTTTTCTGTGATACTGATGGTTATGATACACTCTTTTACACTGTGTATGCACTGCTAGCTAGTTAAGTGCGCCGAGGCTTATGCACCAATCGGTGCCTTCATTATTGGTATGAACTATAATCAGGCCAAAGTTTAGCAAATCATAACAAATGGATGTCGTTTGAATGCTTACACCGTACTGGGAATTACTATTGTTAGTAAAGGATTTATAGTTCTACAATAAAATGGTACTATTGTATTCAGCATAAAATGAACTTTCAAATGATATATAATTTTTCTTATTTTGGCAGATGATACAGAGTTGGTTTTATTCAGAAACTCTATACAATTCCATGGGAACAATCATACTTGTAAACGGTGCATATACTGGGTAGGACCTAATCAGGCCAAAGTTTAGTAAATCATAACAATTATGGATATCGTTAAAATTCCCAGTATGGTAGTACTGGGTACATAGGAATGGCACGGATGGCCCATTAGCGCAATACAAATATTCACGCGAATAACTCTGCAAAAACTGAGCTCTTGGCACTAAAAGGCTTCTTAAGCTACTATTTAGCTCTCTCTTTCTAATGAGCCCTAAAACATGGCCTAAAACCATCGCTAAAGTACCAAACTAAAATATGCCAAACCTCCAATTTTCTCCATCTTCTTCTCATTCTATCTTCGCTCAACTTTTCTCAGAGACCCTACACTTTTAGAAGCTGATTCTTGAATGAACAAACTTGGTTTCTTTGGGGTCAGTCGCTTTTGCCATCGGTTTTATTTGGTCTCTTATTCAGTCGCTAGCTCAAAAAGCGCCTTCTCCATATTGCGCCCATTAATTTCTAAATCATGCATTATTCATTAGCTAGCTATAGCTAGCCTAACAACCCTTTCCATATTCAAGTGCGCATTATTTGAAATCTATTGCAGCATGTAGTGCCCCAACCTATTCTCTGTGTTCAATTTTTAAGTAGAGAAGTTATCTATAGCTAACAAGTATAATGGACATAAATCACGTTCACCCCGGGGGTTCAGAGTTTCAGCTGTTTAAAAGACATGACTGTACTGAAGGGCTGATGGCAAGTTCTCTGCTCAGGCTAAAGACTAAAATCCACTGATATTGTAAACAATTAATCAAAAAAATAGAACAAGAACAAAAAACATTAGAGATGTAGTGGAATGGCCAAATCGTAAAAAAAGTGAACAAACAAGACGGAATGGTTGTCACATTGAGCGAGTTCATTCCTGTGTCTACAATGTCATTGAGCTAGGGATATGAACATAAGGTGACACAGTAAAATGAACTCACTCAATCTCACAACCATTCCATCTTGCTCACTTTTTTGCAATTTGGCCATTTCTATGTTTGCATTACATTTCTAATGTTTTCTGTAGTTATCATTGCACTGAATACAATGGTGCAAATCTAATGACCTTTCTATACTTTTAGGTGTTTCTTCCCTGTAACAACTACATACTTTTTACCATTGTTAGTAAAGGGTTTATTGTTTAAGAATAAAATTGTACCATTGTATTCCACATAAATGAACTTTCAAATGATGTATAATTTGGATAAAAACCGATGATACAGAGTTAGTTTTAAAGTACAAAAAACATTAGAAATGTAAATCAAACATACGAATGGCCAAATCGTAAAAAAGCGAGCCAACAAGATAGGAATGATTGCCGGATTGAGCGAGGAGTTCATTTCACTGTGTCACCTATGTTCATATCCTTACTGAGCTCAATGACATTGTAGACACAGGAATGAACTTGACAACCATTCCTATCTTGTTTGCTTGCTTTTTTACAATTTGGTCATTCCTATGTACATTTCTAATGTTTTTTGTACTTGTTTGTTCTATTTTTCGAATAATTGTTTATAATATCAGTGGAACATAGTCTTCAGGCTGAGCAGAGAACTTGCTTGTGATAGCCCGCCTTGAGTCATGCCTTTCAGACAGCTGAAAATCTAAACCTCCAAGCAGCCAACGTGTTTGTGTCAATTACATGCATGTGTATCTATTGACTTCCCTACTGAAGAACTGAACACAGAGAACGTGAGGATAGGATCTAGGACAGAACTTGGGTGCACTGCATGATTGCAATAGATTCCAAATAACGCACACTTGAATGTGGAAAGGGTCGTTAGGCTAGCTAAGCTTATGAATAAGTTTATGGTGGCGCCATATGGAGAGGCGCTTTTCGCCTTGTATCTATCGACTCAAAGAGAAGCACAAAAAACCGATGGCAAAAGCGATTGAAGACAGAGAAACCATGTTTGTTCATTCAAGAATCAGCTTCTAAAAGTGAATGGTCTTTGAGATATGGCGTGAGAAGATAGAAGAAGAATAAGAAGAAGATGGAGAAAATTAGAGGTTTGGCATACTTTAGTTGGGTACTTTAGCGATGGTTTTAGGCCATGTTTTTGGGCTCATTAGAAAGAGAAAGAGCTAAATAGTAGCTTAAAAAGCCTTTTAGAGCCAAGTGTTCAGTTTTAATTTGCAGTTATTCGTGTGAATATTTGTATTGCACTAATGGGCCATCCGTGCCATTCCTGTGTACCGTACTGGGAATTCAGAAACCCTATACAATTCCATGGGAAACAATCATACTCGTAAACAGTGCATATACTGGGTAGGACCTAATCAAGTCCAAATCCTAACAAATGGATACTGTTAGAACACTGATTACAATTGTGCAAGTCACATGTGAAGATGGAAGTTTTACTATTGTTATGAAATGAGCTTTCTAGGATGCATCATTTCTTAAAACAATAGAAAATGCTATGTTAGAACCATGCAGATATTCCCACTAGAAATGATGATAACCCTTCTGAACAATGCTTATTATGGGTGTGACCTAATCAGGCCAAAGTTTAGCAAATCATTAAGCCTCGGCGCGTGCGTAGCACGTGCAGAGGGTTACGGTAGTCGTTTTGTGTGTGTGTCTGTCTGTCTGTCTGTCTGTTACTAGATTATCTGAAGAATGACAGCTCTATGGTCCAAATGAAAGGTACTTACGTTCATAAATCAAAATTATCTAGAAATTTGTTGTGTAGAATCTTGCAAAACGCTGTAGTTTCTGAGATTTGAGGCTTTTGTGCTTCTCTGAGCGCTTAGCTTCAAAACCGCACCCATTGATCACGCCCCGTGTAGTGTGCGTTATCTAGAAACAATACAGCTTGAATCATGGACTGGAGTTTGGCCAGACTGGAGTTTGGCAGGCTGGCTTAGCCTGCTGCTTGGAGAGTACAGGTAAGTAACTCAATGATTGCAAGTTGAATTAATATAGCTTTGTGTAGAAGTATCTCGAGCTGAGCATTAAAGTGCAAGTACTAAGTACTACAAGCATCAAAAGTATATTCAATGAATTCTAAAACAGCGGTTTTATAACTAGGTTAACCACAGGTCAATTGCAGCAGGCTTGAATTTGCTAGGCCGCTGACACCTCTCAGTAGACCGTGCTGGTCATATGTCATGCATACATGTGAGTGCGCCGAGGCTTATGCACCTTGGTGCTTTCATTACAAATGGATATTGTTTGAATGCTCGCATCGCACTAATACAATGGTGCAAGTCCCAATTCCTTATGACCTTTCTACACTCTAATATACTCAAGGTGCTTTAAGGTGTTTTTTTCCCTGTAATGACTACATACTTTTTACTATTGTTAGGAAACGGTTTATTGTTTAAGAACATAAATGGTAGATACCATTGTATTCAGCATGAAATGAACATATATGATTTATCGTATTTTGGATAAAAACAGATGATACAGAGTTTGTTTTATTCAGAAACCCTATACAATTCCATGGGAAACAATCATACTCGTAAGCTGTGCATATACTGGGGAGGACCTAATCAGGTGAAAGTTTAGCAAATCCTAACAAAATGGATATTGTTACTGCACTGTGTAAGTACCAATTCCATTTAACCTTCCTACACTCTAATATACTCAAGGTGCTTTTAGGTGTTTTTTTTCTTTACCGACTACATACTTTTGAAAAGTGCCAGTAATGGGTTTATTGTTTAAAAATGAAAGTTTTACCACTGTATTAAGCATGAAATGAGCATTCAAATGATCCTATTTACAGATGACACAGAGTTGGTTTCATTTTAAACCCCTATATGGGAAACAATCCACAGTGCATAAAAACTGAGTAGGACCTAATCAGACCAAAGTTTGACAAATCATAACAAAATGGATATCGTTAAAATGCTATCATTGCACTGAATACAATGGTGCAAATCCCAATTTTGCATGACCTTCCTACACTCTAGTATACTCAAGCTGCTTTTAGTTTTTTTTTTCTGTACTGACTACACAGTTTTGACCCATGCAAGTCCAGGGGTTATTGCTTAGTTTTGCCATTATATTCTGCATGGAATGAGCCTTCAAATTATTGGAGCGAGCCTGAGCGAGCCCTAGATAGCGAGTAGTACGTCAGGTGCATCTCTCTGTCTGTCATCGTTTGGTCTTGTGCGCTCATGTAAGCTAATTTCTAGCTAACATAATTATCGGCCCGTACCGACCATGTACCATGTATTTCTAGCATTTTTAATGCATGTGCATAAGATTATAGTGCACACGTGTCGAGACAGTCAATCGAGAAACCAGATCAGACAGAGGCAGCTAGAGCAGAACAGTTGGATATAGTTCTGCTAGTAGCTAGAGGTTGTGAGATTTAGACAGTTGCTAAGCATATCTTATGAGAGAAAGGCACAGAAACAGTTTAACAGCAGCGCCCAACAGAAAGATAGGCAGAAGCAAGGAGAAAAGGGTGATGCCAGGCTTGCTCTACATACAATGTCAGAGATACCAAGTTTGAAAATAACCCTAGACTTTACATCTCATTAGCAATCCTTCGTGTAAGCTAACTTCTGATGTCCACACCAAAGTCATTTGAATACTGTCAGTTTATACTCACACTGACAGCCAGATCTATGCCATAATTGGGCATTCTGACAAATCTCTATACACTCGCTGTAAAATTCATGCAAAATGCTCAGGCTTGCCCCACAATGCCTTGCATTCTTCTAGTATATAATTTATCTTGTTTTAGATAAAAACAGATGACACAGAGTTGCTTTTATTTTAAACCTCTATATATACACTTCCATGAAAAACAACCAACAGTGCATATAGTGGGTAAGACCTAATCAGGCCAAAGTTTAGCAAATTATAACAAAATGGATATTGTCATTGCACTGAATACAATGGTGCAAGTCCCAATTCCATATGACCTTGCTACACCCTATTATACTCGAGGTTCTTTTACCATTTTTTTTCCTGTACCAACTACATACTTTTGACCATTGTCAGTAAAGGGTTTATAGTTTGAAGATAGAAAGTTTTACCATTGTATTCAGCATGAAATGAGCTTTCTAATGATATATAAGATGTGTCATTTTGGATTAAATATATAGATAATGCATAGTTAGTTATATTCAGAACCATGCAATATAGTGCATATTGGCATAACCCTACTCAAACAGTGCTTATTATGGGTGGGATCAATCAGGCCAAAGTTAAGCAAATCATAACAAATAGATATCATTTGAATGCTCGCATTGCACTGAATACAATGGTGCAAGTCCCAATTCCTTATGACCTTCCTACACTCCAATAGACTTAAGGTGCTTTTAGGTGTTTTTCTCTGTAACAACTACATAGTTTTTACTATTGTTAGTAAACGGTTTATTGTTTGAGAATAAAAATGGTACCTGTAGTGACTTGGACTTGAACTGTACACCTGTGTTTTCATAGTGTAACTACTAACTAGTGTTAATCTTTAGTTATGTTCATTGTATTCTTTAGGTGTGTATTTAATGTAAATTACCTTTATTATGTAAAGGTGTTATGTTTCAGTTGTTCAGTTCTGTTCTGTTAGAGTTTTTGAGTTGTACAAAGCCGTGTTGTTAGCTATTACAGTTGTACTCTTGAGAGTCACTGTCACTTTGTTACTTACTATGAACGTAAAAAAATTGGCGACAAGGATCCACAAGGATGGCCACTCATGGAACTGTTGGGTCGTTTGTCATGAAACTGAAGATTGGAAAGCGTATGCTGAACGCTTGGAACAATACTTCTTAGCCAATGGTCCAAAAACGTGCTATTCTTCTGAGTATTAGTGGTCCTACGACTTATCAACTGGTTTAGTCTCTAGTGGCTCCAGCAAAGCCAACCAACAAGACATTTGAACAACTCGTACAGCTGGTGCAAGATCACCATACCCTGACAGTACAGCGGTACAAGTTCCACTCTCGGTCACAAAAGCCTGGTGAAACCATCGCTCAATTTGTTGCTGAACTTCGCAACCTTTCAGAACATTGTCAGTTGGCAGATACCCTGGATGACATGCTACGTGATCGCATTGTCTGTGGTGCGAGAGATGATCAGGTACAACGTCGCCTCTTGGCTGAGTCTGAATTAACCTTCATGAAAGCTTTTAAGCTAGCACAAGCTGCTGAAGTTGCTGAGCAGCATGCAAAGGAGCCTGCAACTCAACACCCCATACACACGATGGGAGGAAAGACACAAGCTACACACGAGTGTTACAGATGTGGAGGAAACCACGCCCCAGATTCCTGCCGTTTCAAGGAAAGTGAATGCCATTTTTGTCACAAGAAAGGACACTTGGCTCGAGTTTGTCAAACCAAGCTGAAACAGTCGACTCAAAGCCAGAGTCAGCACCCTGCAACTCGTGGCCATCGCAAACGCCAATCCAACAGCCACTGTACTGGCATGCAGAATGTGTTCCAACCACAAGAAGAAGGAGGAGCTGAACATGCCACAACGTACGATATGTTCCCAGTGGTGAATGCTGTGAGCAGACCAGAGCCAATCAAGGTGACGCTGCAAGTGAATGGAGCTGACCTGGTGATGGAAGTTGACACAGGTGCTTCATGCTCAATTGTTAGCGAAGAAACTTTCAATTGAGTTTGGCCAGGACAGCAAGCCCCACCCCTTAGTGCAACACAGAAACGACTGTGCACTTATACAAGAGAGCCACTCAACCTCAAAGGTGCTTTTACTGCCACAGTATGTTACCAAGGACAAACAGCAAAACTGGAACTCATTGTCGTAGCCAGCTCAGGATCTACCCTATTAGGACGAGACTGGTTATTGAAGATCAGGTTGGATTGGCACAATTTGAATCAGATTCATCCACAACGGACCTTGCAGGATACTCTCAAGCGTCATGAGGCAGTGTTCAAGGATGAACTGGGACTAGTGAAAGATGCCTCTGCAAAGATCCACGTAGACCCTGCTGCCAACCTCAATTTTGCAAGCCACGTACAGTACCCTATGCCCTGAAAGCAAAGTTAGAGCAGGAGTTGGAGCATCTGGGAATCATCTCACCAGTTCATGCAGTTCGCTGATTGGGCAGCCCCAATTGTTCCTATCGTCAAGAAGGATGGCATAACATTGTAGGCCATACAGCCTTGATGATTACTGCATTGTAATCGAAACCTTTGGTAGAATCGACTGGTGTTAAAATTTAAACTTTGAAATATGTACTTACCCAGTCAGTAATCCCATTTTTCTCAAGTAAATTTGGATATTGTAGCCTAGCCACATACTAGTCGTGCGGCGTTGGGTGTCCATGTGACCAGGGTCGAGGCGTCGTTAGATGCTGATGACATCATGGTCTAGTTGCCACACCTGGCGTCAGCATTGCTAGATGCAGTACGGTTATACTGTTTCAGTTGATGATACTCATGATGGAGATGACACCATGCTGCCCCAGTGCTGCTGATGAGGCCTGGTATTGGCCGAAACCGGTTCAGCACAATGGGCAATGGATGTTGAGGTGAGTTACTTTACTGAGTTGAAATTGTTTCATAGATATACCTGTGCTGCTAGTGCAATGGCCCTCCCCCCCTGGTGGAGAATCCGTGTTTTTTAAACATGGATTGTGTCTACTGCATTGTAGACCATAGAGCCTTGTTGATGATTACTGCATTGTAATCGAAACTTTTGGCAGAATCGACTGGTGTTAAAATTTAAACTTTGAAATATGTACTTACCCAGTCAGTAATCCCATTTTTCTCAAGAAGGATGGGAGCATCCGTATCTGTGATGATTACAAAGTCACTGTAAATCAAGCAGCCAAGCTTGACACTTACCCGTTTCCACGAGTGGATGACCTTCTTGCTTCACTGGGTGGTGGTCAATTTTTCACCAAGGTGCGATCTGATCATCAGAATGAGTCATTGCATTACTTTAACTTATATACATTGAAGGAGAGAATTGACAGTTCAAACTTGAGTGATGTCAAACCAACGTCACTCCCTACTGAAGTAGGTGCTACCCTCAGCTTCAGATGACTCAACATTGCACGAAGATTTTGCAATGACATATTGCCTAATCCAAGCAGTGTATGGATGGAGTCAAAAGAAGAAAGGTGGTCACTCATCTACAAAATTGCTCAAGAAATTGTGTCCAAGTACATTGACTTTGCATTCATTAAACGTACAGACGAAACTCAATCTGCTGGCATTGTTACATATGCTGGTGAGGTGTTGAGTTTAGAATTGTTTTTACATAAGCTATCGAGATACAATCAAGGAGGGAGATGGTCTTCGAGTGCTTAGTTATTGGAAGTACTTACTACCAGTATTCAAGCTGTCACAATGTAAGAATTACTCCATCGAGGTATTTTGGCTCTCTACAATCACTATTTTCGTGTTTTCACAATGCCCAAGATCACCAACAGATATATGGTCTTAGTTTGTAAATACATGGTTTAGCAGGACACAACATTGCAGGATATCTTCATATAATTATTGAACACCTCTATCATGTTGTAAAAACTACAATCAAAGGTCTTGGAGCTAACAAAACTGAGATGACAATAGTAAGGGTTGGGAATGTCTTGGACCACTTGTTGAAGTCCTTTATTCATTTGATCAAAATGTNCTCCTACAAACAAATTATGTGATTTAGTTGCTATGCATGTACACAATTGAACTGTATAATCATGCATCTTAATACCTTCAGTATATGTGGATCAAAATATTATGAATATACTTTCCCATACTTTCCCATGCAATTATGTAACTATGCATACATGGAGGAAATTGGCAGATTTGAGTTAGAGCTTGACCATTACACTGTCGAAGTGTTACCCTAGCTCCTATCAATTTATAAGATAATGATTGATGTCAGGCTCATTGCTACGTGCTAACTATGAACTGAAGGTTGTTATTGAGTATTATGTTATATGTTGTAGCAGATAGATAAACTTTTGTAAAAGAAATGTTTAGACCCGAGAGCATTCATCAGTCTACACAAATGGCCAAATTGAATAAATTATTGATATCCAGATCCGCTCAGGCCAACTACCTAACCCCTGCAAGCATGTGCATATTGACATATAGAGAGGCCTATAGCTGGTATAGGACATCATTGCTCTAGCTCATACCCAGCAGTAATAATTATTTTTTTTGAATTAAGCATAATCTATAATCATGCATATTATTGTTCATGCTAACCTACTAGCAAGAATATAAAAGAACCATTTTATCATTAAAGAGAGAGCTTGCTGTGTCAGCAAACAAGATCAAGCAGTTAGAAGAAATAAAATCTATTGAATTGTAAGTTTAATATGATTATTATAAATAATTAAGTTAAGAGGTATAGTGCTTCAGCCTCCTTAATTCTCTGGTTTTTATTCCTGGGTGTATGTACAGTGATAGACAAACACTTCTGAACATTAGAAAACCAAACCCTGTATATATATTAGTTTTAGGCCTTACATAAATGTAGTTAGTAATCTGTCAGTCTGTGGGACATACAGTCTATTCCTATATATACTGTACGTACATGGTATTTTATATTTTTATCATCTACATAGACTGCAATCACCACTGAACAGTAAACCCCTACTCTCACCACCAGATGTCAACTCCACATGTCAGATAGCAATTTGTGCCAACACTTCACTCAACAGCCTCAGTCACTCCCCTCTCCTCAAGCACAGCACTCCTACACGGTCGATTCCTACAGCTAGCAGGCCTCCCTCTGAAAGAAGCCACTCTCCATTTAGCACTCACTCTTTCACTAGTGCTCGTCACCTCAGTACTGTCTTTGAGAGAGAAGAGAAACAAGTGTCAATCTCATGGTCAGTAAGATCTAGCTGTCAGTCTCCCTCTGAGTCACCTCTTGCTTTGATCCACACACCTCATGAGTATTGCTTCAGAGCTAGTACTGAGAAACCACTCTCTCGTTCATCACCGAACAGTCTGTGTGAGTCCTTCACTAAATGTAGTATCAGCAGCCATCAATCTCAACATACTCTCGATCTGTAAGTATAAATTTAACAACAAACTAAACTTGCATAATTATTTTATTGCTTTTTTATCATGCATGACAGCTTAACTTCTCCACCTCCAGTTGTCTCCAGTCCTCTTCTAGTAAGCATTTGATTGCATGATTATTTATTATCATGCGATTCCCCTCTCTCTCCACATACAGTGCTACCTCTCTCCAGCTCACTCACTCTGCATCAGTGAGAAGGAGAAGATTCTCTCACTCTGTGAACAGGAAGAAGAAGTACCACTAGAAGATCTTTTCAGTGACAGGTAATGTGTGTATAAACACACAATGTCATATAATACTATAGATTATACAATATGCTATACAGTCAAAATTAATGTGAATTGACTCCATAGAATGGTATCAACTCTCACTAAGCTGGGTGAAGGAACATTTGCTGAAGTGTTTGGAGCCCAGGATGGGGAGGACAGCAAATTAGCAATGAAGGTACACACACATTTGCAGATATAATATTACTAGTGCATGATCTTGTTTACGTTGACTCTGTAATCATACTAGATCATTCCTATCGAGGGAGAGTTCTCTTACAATGGAGAGAGGCAGAGCACATTTCATGATATCCTACCAGAGATGGTAGTGTCCCAGGAGTTAAGTTTATTGGGTAGCAAAATCAACACAGACTGTGAGAATTTCACTGCAAATTTTCTACAGATATATAGGTATGATTTATCAAAAAATTGTAACACTTTTTTGATAAATGTGAAGACCAGGTTTTGTGTTTACTACAGAATGAGTCTTTGTCGTGGTAAGTTTCCACAGTACCTCCTTGACACTTGGGACACTTATGACAGGAAGCATTGCTCAGAGAATGACAGGCCAGGTTTGTTCTACTACAATACTAGTCACCATGTGTCTGTTGGTAGAAAGCTTTGCTAATGTGTTTCTATTCTTCTATATACTTACAGATATCTTTCCTGATGATCAACTATACATTGTTTTTATTGCCAAAGATGCTGGTAAACCTCTGGAAGAATTTGTGGTATAAAGAGATAATATATCATTCTGATTGTCAGTTGACCATCAAGGATATTATATACACATGTATAATCACGATTCATTTGCAGTTCAACTCACTGGATCAAGCCAATAGTGTTTTGAACCAGTTAGCTGCTACTTTGGCTGTGGCAGAAGCTGTAAGTACTGATTGCATGTATACTACTCACAATATTGTTCTTTATGCAAACTTGCTTGACCTTATGTTGCATTTCAGGCTCTAGAGTTTGAGCACCGCGACCTCCATCAAGGCAACATTCTGGTTCAACCAACTCTGGAGGAGAGGGTCCATTTCAGATTGAATGGTGTTGACATTTCTATTGAGACTCATGGTGTACTAATAACAGTGGTTGATTACACTCTTTCTAGAATATGTCAAGGTATGTAATAGTCATGTATGCATTTTATAGCTTTCTGGATACTTTCTCTAAACTGCATGTACATGTGTTTGTGTGCAGCCTCTTGTGTGTCATACAATGACCTCAACAAATTGGGGTGGCTATTTGAAGCCAAAGGAGATCTGCAGTTTGACATCTACAGAAAGATGAGGGATGTTACAAAGTAAGCAAAAACCTCATGGATGGTAACATAGCCTTATGGTTAAATTTCTGTTGCTCTTTTGGGCAGAATGGATTGGAAAGAGTATTACCCTTACACCAATGTCCTTTGGCTGAATTATGTACTAACCAAAATCAGCCAACAGCTCAATAACACTAAAGCCTCTAGAGCTCATTTCAGAGCACTGAGAAAAGACTTTCTTAATGAAAACTCCACATCAAGAGATGTACTAAACCATTTGTCAGCAGGTGTCATGTAAACTTACTTTTTCTGGTAAAATTTCAATTCCTTAGTTTTATTTTTCATCTTTAAATTTTTCAGTTCAATTTATCATTAATCTACAAGACTTACATGTGTGTTTGGAAATCAATCTATATTACATATTATTTACCTGGATTGTTGTTTGTTTTTTGTATTTAATGACCATCAATAGAGATCATCTTCCTATGTAGTAGCTTGCATTATGTGCACATAGCTAATCATTTGCATGTCAATCAGTTAGCTAGCTATATATAGTCCCGCATGATTGTGTATATTAATTGCATCAACAGGAGAGTATGCAATATTTTTATAGGTTAGATTTTAAGACGGAAATTTGGCTCCACAATTACAATTATTGCTTAGCTACTCAGACATGTATTCAACATGTATTCATAGCTGTTTCTTTATCTATTATTATTGTTCAAAATAAACAACATCAAACTTACTCCAATACACACACAGACAAAAAATATTTTGTGGTAATTCTTGTGCCAGACTTCGAGATTTTAGTCAGTAATACTACCCTAACCAAAAAATGTTAAGTAACATCAAAATTTCTAAGTTAATTAAAAGAGCATGCAACAAGAACGTGACTTTCGCAAGGGCCAGATACCTAACTACTGACTAGCAAAACAATGACAATAAAAGTGTGAATGCAACAAAAATTAATTATTATTATGATTTTAACACTAAAGAATGCAAACTTGTCCACGGCTACTGATGACAAGAATGTCTTTGTGAGCAGTTATACCACGTGGATAACTGAATTGGCCTAATTTCTTTCCATATGAGTTCAGGAACCTACCATCAGTGGAGAACACCGACACTCGATGGTTGGCATCCTCAGTGACATACACCACATTGTTGGAGTCTATGGTAATACCAACTGGCATATTAATTTTTCCAGCACTTTTTCCTATACTTGAAAATTTCCTTTGAGGTTTTCCATTTGCTGTAAATACCTGAATACATCCTGTTTTACACTCGGCCACATATATGTTGCCACTGCTGTCAAATGCAACATCACTTGGGTCTCCACTATGATCGTGAATATTAGCATAAAATGAGAAATCAGAGTTTAGAATCTGAATACGTTTATTAAGTTGATCAACCACATATACCCTCTTGTTTTGTGGATGAATGGCAATACCAATGGGATAAGAAAACTGCAACCGACCAATACCACTGGACCCGACCATTTTGATGAAGTCTCCATTACTTCTAAACTTCTGGATGCGCCGGTTACCACCATCTGCCACCAGGATGTTGTCATCATCATCCACAGCTATAGCGCAAGGAAATCTGAACTCTCCCTGGCCCGATCCTTTTGAGCCAAATGTTCTGATTTTATCTCCACTTGAATTAAAGATGGAAACACAGTGTTCACTGTATTCAGAAACGATAATTTCTCCTTTCTTGTTGACTGCTACTCCCCATGGCTTGCTTTCTAACTCAATAATCTTAGTTGGGGTTGTTCGTTTATGGAGTGGTAATTTCACTAGTGTAGGCAATGGACTACTCTTGCCAAATTCTCCCTCTACTTTGACATGAAGATGGTGTTTCCCTTGAGTTATGGGATTGTCATGCTCTTTGGTGGAAGATTTGGTTCTATTAGCATTCACAGTGAGCTCTTCAAGCATTGCAGTTTGTTCCCCAATGATACTTGTATAGCTCTTCTCAGGAGAAACACTTGAAGTAGAGTACACTCTACCCAACTGCTGAATATCAACCATATCTCTTACAATAAACTTAAAGTCTGCTTTCTCTGATGGTTCCACAGTGTCTGGTTTGAAGTCAGTTGTAAGTTTCTTGATCTGGGAGACCACTGGTTTCTTCATGTTCATCACTTCTACTTGACTTCCCATTCTGAGACTCTCACTCACTAACTCCAGACAACTCTTAAGTTGGACTTGAACTGTTTCAATTTCATCCCTCTGAGCTGCAAGGGTTTTCATCTTCTGCTGTGTCACGAGATTCAATTCACTAATGAGTTCTGTTCTCCTCAAGTCGAGTGCTTCGTGCAGTCGTTGAAAGGCTTGATGGATGTCGGCTTCAACCGCTGCTCTCTGATCAGTGATCTGCTCACAGCGTTCATCTAGCTGCTCCAATGCTTTATTGATAATTCCCAGTTGATTCTCCACAGGCTTCAAAGAAGCTATGATCTCATCCTTGTGTTTCTCAAACGTGTCATTCACCAGGTCATACTGGTGTCCCTGATGCAGTCGGACTGTGCAATGAAGACATATGAGTTCCTCACACGTTTCACAGTAGAGCTCAAGCTCCTTGCCCTTGTGCTTGGAACAAAGGAAAGTCACTTTTTTTGGTGAGACAAAGTGAGTCACATCTTCTGTCAGGCTAGCAAGACTGACCACTTCATGGGAGGAGAATTCTTCCCAATTTGCATGTATTTCAGTACATGTGTCGCAAATAAACTGGCCACAATCACGACAATAGTTATTAGCAACACGTGAAGCCTTGGTACATTTCTGGCATAGTATGTTTTGAGGTTCCTTGACCTTCTCAAAGGCTTCTTGGATCTCAAACAGGTGGTGTATGTGGAATGCTGATTGGAGGCCTGACACACTGGCTGCTGGAAGGAGGGTGGATTGACGACAGGTAGGACAGCGTACAGAGAGTTGGCCCTGCTGGTCTTGGAGCACAAGTGGAACAAGACATTTCTCACAGAAGACATGGAAACACTGGAGTAGTTTGGGATCCTTGTAGGACTCAAGGCAGATAGCACATGTCAACTGATCTTCCAATTTCTTTAGAGCTTTGCTAGTAGCACTCTGTGGTTCAGCCATGATAAGATTGCTAAGAAGGTATGATTATGACAATAATATACTTGAACAAAAAACCTGACAATAACTGAACTCACAGTCTGGTGTCCAGACCCTTTCCAATTATTAGTAGGCGGGACAGGAAGAGGGAGGAGAAAGAATCCTGTCCCGCCTACATTGTGGAAAGGGTCTGGGCACCAGGAAGTGGCAGGAGGAAAAAAATTTCATCATCATGCAGTTGGCATGTGACTAAAACTCCTTGTAGTCTGGTGCTCTGAGTGACTCAGTCTGTCGCATGCATGTCCCACCCTTAATTAGGTTTAATTTGGTTAGGCCAGAAAATAAGATTAGAAAGAATACTTATCTAAATTCTCTACATTATAATTCAGTCTTTTTAACATTTTATTGCGAAAAAAGTTAAGTAACATGAACTGATACTAAATCTTGTAAAATTTCAAATTGTGTACAAATGAATGTCTACCGTCTAGCAATTGCTATGTGACTAATGACAGTCCAAGATTGGGTGTTATCATCGTACTTGTATACTTCAGTTGTGTCTTCACCATGTTCATCATCTCCACCAACTGACACTAACTGTCCACGGACTGTTGCACATGTGGACTAATACACTAGGAGATCAGCATCGTGCTGCCATACTGTTGAGGTTTGAGTACCCCCAGTTTGACACGACTTAAGTAGTTCCTCAACTGAGCATGAAAAGACTGATCGACATGGACCATTTCTGTCATTCCCTCCCAGCAGGTAGAGGCGACAACTAGCAACGGTTGCTGATCCACAACCAATTGGATGAGGGAGGCTGGCGTGCAGCTGTGGACCAGACAAGGGTGCCTGTATTGAGTACCTTGACTGCGTCTGTATTGTCTTTAATTTTGAACGTTGGTGATCCTCCAGCGACAATGAGATGGTTTTGATACGTTGTGGCTGTAGCAAAACAACGACGTGTGGGCATGGGTGGGAACTGCTTCACCCATTTTCCATCATCTGTGAGGGAAACAAGTTTGTTTGTGGTCTTGGAATTAGACGTGCGATGTTGCCCACCAACCATTGTGAGTAGGCCCTTTACTATAGCTAAAGTACCATATTCACTGTATGGACACTTAGGAAGAGTTTTCCCGGCATCTTCTTGAGGATGAGTTGTACGAATACACTGTTTTACCACTTGAACAGAAATAAGCCACATTGCCGTCCACCACTGATGATCCCCTTTATCACAGAATGGTGCCCTCCCTCCATCTCTCCATCGTAATTGAACATCCCTGGTTCTGCAGCTGATGTCAATCTCTGTCGCCCTTGGAGAGTTTCAACTTGTATCTGAAGCTCTTCAATCTGTCGTTGGAGTCGTTGGTTTGTCTCTTGGAACTGTGCTGTGCACTTGCTCATGTCTATGGTTCAGTTCCTGGAGTTGCATTTCAAGTCTTTGAACTTCCTCTGCCTTTGTTGCTATTTGTTGGTCTTTGATTGCAATTAGTAGGTCCTTATTCTCCAAATGATGATCTTTCTCCTGTACTTGTCTGGCTAATTCATCTCGTTCTTGTTGTAGTGTTCCATTTTGTTCAGGAATAGCTGGAGCTGTGTTTTGACTGCTCTCAATGTAGTCCTGGTTCTCCTTTAGATCAGCTAGTCTCTGACAGAGCTCTTCAGCTGAAGGTCTGTCTCTTTCTCTGTACTCTAGACAAGCCAGAGCAATGGGAAGCAGAGGCTGAGTGGGATCAATTAAATCAATGTGATTTTTTCTACGTTCACTTTCAGGTACTACGACTTGCACCATTCCCATAGGATATCGAGAATCTTCAATTTCTTTCACTGGAGGTCCAGGGTCAGGAAACTGTCGTGTACACACTTGAATGATGATCACACCTTGTGAAAAGATGTCTAGTTTCTCAGTGTATCGTGGCGGCTCTTTAAGTGACTCTGGAGACATGTATCCCAGTGTCCCTGGACAAATGGTAAGTGGTGTTAAGTGGTGCCGAGTCCTGACTATTCTTGACATTCCAAAATCAGTCACTTTAGCTTTTCTTCCAGCGATAACCAGTACATTATTTCCAGACAAATCACGATGAATGATTCCATTTGAATGAAGATAAGTAATGGCTAGTGCAATGTGGTGGCAGAGGTCCACCTGAATATGGTAGGAGATGGGAACGTTGTGGTGAGTGCTGAAGCATTTTGGTCAAACTACCATCTAGTAGTTCCATCAAGAGAGCTGGTAGGTTTGAATCAGAGTCCCTACACACTCCTAGATATTGTACTATATGGGGATGGCGTATTTGGTTGAGAAAGTCACATTCTTGTTGAAACCTCTGGAGAATCCTCTTAGATCCAGGGTCATAGGAGTCCACAATAGTGGGGTGTAGAACTTTAGCTGCACATGTCAACTGGTCACATTTAGGCTTGTAGACAGCTCCATAGGACCCACGATCGAGAGCCTGGTCTTTTAGAATTGTGACGTTTCGATAGAGGAAGGAGTGCTGGACTTGGCAGTCGTTTTCCTATTAACGGACACACCCTCGACCTCATACAGACGATTTACATTTTGGGGGAATCACCAAAACCCTAACCATAGATATGCCCTAACCAACGACCAAAACAACAATTAATTGACTTATGTACGCATAAAATGATTTATGGCTAATTTGATTTGGTAAAATTGGATGGAGAACATTGACTATGAATGAATGGATCACTAGTGCTCTGGTTCCTGTAGCTGTGCCAGTATCCTCTCCACCTCACTCCTCTTGTCCTCTTCAGCTGGTGGAGGAGGTAGGGCAGGTGGACCCCCAGGAGGAGGGAGATCAGGCAGGAGAAGATCAAGAAGATCCTCCTCTGGCTTGACACTCTCTTGGCTGCCGTGGTGCTGCTCCTCTTCAGAGGTCTGATCTTGCAACTCATTGTGAGTGCCCTCACGATACTGTGAGCTCAACGCCTGTAGATCAATGCCCAGTTCAACTTCAATGGGAAACACTGCAGCTGGTTTGAGTGTCTTGTGGCATTGACGGTAGTAGACGTACATGCCAGCAACTAGCCTCTCCAACTGAAAGGCAACATCTTGAACTGTATGCATGACAAGTGATTTCAATTTACAGCATTGATTTCTTTCACAGATAAGAAGTCAAAAACTAAACAATGATTATGATGGAAATACTAGAGTGTAGCCCTCCCCTTTCACCTTTCACTCACGGAGCAGAAGGGGAGAGTCTGGGAATGAGGCTAACAATGAGTGATGTCACTTTGAAAAGGATGTGACTACTTATCACTATGACCACTCACCCCTCTTGTTGTCCAACAGTTGAAGTTTGACAAGAACGTCAGATCTCAATTTGATGAACCTTATCTTAGCAGCATGACGACATCTCAAGAACATACGATACTCAAAATTCCCCAGCAACACTCTGTTGAGAGGCTGACCAAAGTTCTGTAGGAGAATGAGCAAAACATCATCAGATGAATCACTGACATTATGGTGACTTGAACTGTTCACAAGCTATCTTACATACCACAGCCTCATATTCTTCGTCATCCATTTCCTTCACTTTCAAACAATAAGCCTGTATGGTATATGGAAGAGAGAAGGTGGGTGAGAGTAGGCCATCATTTCCCCTACAATCTTATGTCAGGTCATACAGTAGACATTGACTTACCAAGAACTCAAACTTGGCATCAGAGTATTTTTTCAGTGTCAATTTTGTGTCAGGCACGGCCTACAAGTACCAAGGTACACAGAGATAAATCTCAACCCACTACCTACATTCCCACACCCCTCCCACAGCAGTTCATGGTAGAAGCAACACAGGCTTCTTCCGTTGGGGTTGAGGGTGGAGCCTGGGATTGAGACTAGCTATCATGTTTTGTGCTTGCCCTAATACCTTTTCAAGAAAAGTGTGAAGGTCTCTTAGCATCTGTATACAACAAACGCAGACAAGTGTAGTATAAAACATTGAAATATTGTGTGCACAATCATACTCAAACTGATGTACACAGATTAACGTACCGGTCCAACATTCTTAATAAACTTCATTCCTTCCTCTGCCATTGTCCTGAGAATGGGTGACCAATAAATGACATATAGTATACACTATATTAGTCTGTATACACCTACCGATGAGCAGATCCAAAGTTACTGAATGCAACACTAGCACTCTGCTGGGTCTCATACACACCAATGTTGGAGAAAACCTGTCCAAAATCTAAGACAATGGACAACAATATAAGGTTAGTAAGGTGAATCACATAAGTACACAATATAAGCCCATTATAACATTATTAAGCTATGTAGGACCTTTGTGTGCTTCTGTGAGGGCCTTGACAGCAATTAAGAAGCTCCTAGCACGCATTGCAATCCCTGGAATGTAGACAAAATAATAGTCCATTAATAAACAAGAAGAAGAGACAATGATGACAATAATGGCTACCTTTATAAACCTTTGCATTTCTTTCTAAATTCTCAACCTTTCTCACAAGTTTGTCTGCACAGAAAAGAGCAGTACTAGTGACTGAACACAAGTGACCCGTTACATTAGACCAACCATTAACTAGAACTGCTCTGCTCAATCCCAAAGAGTCTGCTGTGCTTTCATTCATCTTCTCCACCAAACGATGCTTCACTTTCTTCATACCTACAGATGAAAAACATGATGTTCATTGTGAATATTTCACTTGCAAATCTTACCCAGGAAAACCACAAAACTACAGTAAAACACACTCCACAGACATTAGAAGTGCCACTCTAATATGCATGCCTACATAGACTCACTGATGTCCATGTTCTTTCCTTTGGGAGGCTCTATCCTGTTGAATACTATTGTTATGGTGCCCTGTGGAGAGTTAGAGAGAGGGTAATAACTTCCTGAAGTTATATTAATCACTTCCTCAAAAATGTGTGACACCTCACACACCATATGGAATAGGTATGGCAGTACATCATTAAGAGTACAGGCTAAAACTCACCTTTTCTCCTTGAATAAGATCGGCTGTCTGCTTTCGTGAAAATCCTCTCAGACTGTGTCCATTGACAGAGACAAGCTCATCTCCTGGACACAATGATCCATCCTCATAGGCTGGGGTCCGATGAAACACCTACACACACACACACACACACACACACACACAGAAGGTTGTCAACAACATAATGATCTGATATTTACTTTATTGCATTAGGATGAAAAGAATAACAAATAATATGGGGAAACATGGAGCTATAGAAGGCCACTGTAGAGATACATAAAGCTGGGCATGTACATACCTGTACAACATAGAGCACTGGACAGAGAGGAGCACCTCCTCCAATACTGATCCCTATCATGTTGTTCTTGCCTTTGACTAGAGACACTGAACGAGACATGATTACTGCAGGGAGGAAAGTAAAATAAAAATTATCATATCTAGAACAATTTTTGATTAGAATTAATCTAACCTGACTTTTTTGGGTCTTGGAAGGAGAAGCAGTGGGTTGGTTGACCTGAGGAACGACGGGCAGAGACGGTTGCATTGACGGTGATCCAAGAGGAAGTAAGATCTATATTTGTTCTAATTAACGCCCAGCCATACGATAAAAGTGCTTTGTCAGCAAACATGCAAGGTAGGTGTGGCTAGATATTGATCTGTTGCTGTTGCCGCCCCAGCAAACTAAACTGAGTTAAACGACAGACGCAGAGATTTCAAGAGATGGCATCTAAAATGCCTGCTAAGAGAAAGTTGTCAGCTCCCTGTCTCTCAGGTATACTACTAGAATAATGTAAATAGTACCATATGATAGTACAACGTCCACTGAACGTCGTACTTCAATGAAGTACAAATCATTTAATTATGATTTTATGGAATCATAGATTTAGGGAATATGCAATCTATGATGGAATGCATACTGACTTGTGCACTGCTTTTGATACGGGATAGATATTGCTTAAGCTTTCACTGCATTCAGTCAATGATGCTCAGTTGTTACTGTCTCTGTATTCCCTATTGTTTCAGTTCAAGATGCTCAGGGCATAACTATTCTCCATGAAGGATGGTGTGTTAAAGAGAGTGGGTCAGCTTTCATGGGAAAGACCAACTGGAGGAAGAGATGGTTTAGGCTTGTGCAAAAGAGACAGCAAGTTGTGCTGCAATATTACAGGTGAGCACAGTTATCCATCCAATAACTGAGAGACTGAGATTGTAAAAACATTTATGAAGCACAGTCTGCACAGTCTGTGGAGAAAACAATAGCCATTTACACACTTATGGAATATTTGTAGTGAAGTGTGTAGACAGGGTTAAATCTTGACCTCTTTTGGTTGATCATGCCATGTAGTGTATCTGTAGCAGGTGTAGTGCTGTGTTTATTCATTGGTTGGGACTACTCCACTATCAACAAGCAGAAAACAATACCATGAATGACACTATGTATTGCAATGACTCAACTTGAGGTTATTGTATGACTTGTTCTTCAGGAATCGATCGGACAAACAACCTGCTGGCTCTGTTGCTCTAGATGTCACTTGTAAGTTCCGATTACTCAGTCACTAATGTACACACAGAATGTGATAAGTGTCACAAGAGTGTAGACAGGGTGTTAATGTATATGGAAATGCTTTTACGAAACATCTGCCTAGGATATAGCCGTATGTCACAACATACACAATGAGATGTACCATATCCTCCCTGTAGATACCACTCGTCAGGTGGAGAGCCATGAGAAGAGCCATCCTAACTGTTTTGCTGTTGGTCCACTGATTGACGATGGTGCTATAAGGACATACTACATCAGCTGCCGTAAGACATGCATTATAATTTGAACACCACCTGCTCTATTGCTAGTGTGCTCATATATAGCAGATGATACTGACTCACTGTTGTAATGTGTGTATACAGCCACAGTTCTAGCGATGCAAGAGTGGATGACAGTGATAGATGCTGCCATTCAAGGAGTGCCAGAATTAGCCCAAAGAAGACGACAAACAATCAATAAAAAATACTCTACCAAAACAAGTATAAACTTTAAGGTGATAGACTGTTAACTACACATACTAGTAGAGTGCTCATTGTTAGCAGAATATTCTCATCTCACTCTTCCTCCAGGGTCGTAGTCATGGTCCTCGTGTCTTGACCAGCTCTGCCAGTGTAGATTCAATGGGAGAGGGTCTGGCCAATGAGGGTAGTCTTGACCTCTCTTTGAGTATGTCACGGTCATTCAGTATGGATGGAGGTGCAGTGGCCAGCACTGTGGACCCAAGGTGAGCTCATATAGGAGATACTCTATACACTACCACAAAGGGTGTATAGATAGACTTACCCAATTATGAATGATATGTATACACAAAGCATATTGCCTCATTAACCAGGCCTCCCATACATCACTTATTGCCTGTACTTAATTAGCAACAAAACCGTGTAGGGAGAGCCTGGTTTATGAGGCTACAAACAGCACAATCATGTCCAATGTGCTCATGTAATGCTCACCCTCTGGCCTTCCTCCCAGTGTCCAACACGAGGAGCTCAGTGATGATGAGGTGTGGGAGAGTGTGGAGGATGAGGTGAGTGGAGATGAAGACGATGAACAGGGAAGGAGGGGGGAGTTCCGCAAGAGAGCAGCCACCATTGACAGTGGACTCTCACCATCGTCAAGACTGATGCTCTATGAGGACCATGTCTGGAGGATGGGCGTAAGTGACTACTAGTAGCTGGCAGGGAAGAGGGTGAATGGGTTTTGCAATAATAGTGTATATCTTCTATACATTGTTATGGTGCTAGCAGTATGTGATTATATCAAGGATATCTGGTAGAGGACTGCCTTGTTGCTGCATTGACCATGAATATTATTGCCTCAATAGCTGTTGTTCTGCATACACTATTCTGTCAATATGTTAGGATGACTCTCCTTTCAACCTTCCTTCCCTTGTAGCGTTGGAAGGAGCTGTGTGTGGCCTCACAGACCCTGCCATGGAGTAAGATAGATACTAAAGATGGCGTCACTGTGGCTAGGTGTAAGTTTGGAAGAAACTGCCACGGCCATGCTATTGTGAAGTTGGAGGGCGATCTCCCTGCTGATCCTGCAACAGTGTTTCAGTTTTTACAAATCACCACTCGAGAGGGAGGCAAGGTATGTCAACACTGAGAACTGAAAGTGAACTAAAGTAACAATTTACAGTTTCTAACTCTCATGAGAATTATAATGTGTCCTCAAAAGTAAAATTATTGACATCAATTTATACAATGTTGTGTCTACTAACAAAATATACTTTACACTGTATAATATTTTTTCTTTTGTAACACCTGTAGTTAGACTACATTTTCCGAAACGAAAATGTTCTTCAAGAATTCATTGGTATGTGGAGCATCACCTAGTACATTGAAGCCGCTGTATTATAATAATAATGTACATTTTTGTTCAAGATGAACCAAAGGGTACTATCATCTCCAATTATTTTCTACTCCCTCTACCACGGATCTCCAAGAGAGAAATAGTTGCCATGAAGCTATGGATACCTCAGTACCTAACAAAAGATGGAACTTCAGGTATTCACAGTTTACACAGGCTGGTGCATCATATGAACCGACCATTCATGCATGACTAAGCTGTGCTGATTGTTGATTGTATAAATGTATACTTGATAGAGTAACGTGTTTTGTATACACTAGAACCATGTTCCCTAAGTCGCATTTTGTTCGTCCTATTGTGCAGGACTTGTGATGTATTCAGTAGAACATCCAGAGGCACTAGAGCCAGATGCAGTGAGTTGAACTTAGTCTATTGTTCCTCTGTTGTTAACTCACATGGACATCTTCTTTTTATACAGGACACCAGAAGGATCAATGTTGATACCTCAGGGTTGATTCTCAAAGCACTACCAAGACCTAGTGAGATGAGAGGCATGGGTGTTAAGTATTACTTTATCTAATGGTATTATTGTGTTGATTTGACAATGAAAGAAAGCTTTTTTAATAACCGTATCTGTACACTATCCATAGTTGTTGTTTACAAACTTGCATAGTCTGTTTACAGTGATGTTTTCTATTATGGTTCACAATGTTATGTACACAGATGGTGAAGTACATAGTCACATGACGATTATATTGAGGGTTGCCTTTTATGGAGCATTGCATCGAATGTTCAAGGGAGCATACAATTCAGGTGACTGTTGTCATTGTATGTACTCAAATACTTTATGTGTCATGGTGTGATTACCATACTAAGCCTGCACAAGGCTGTGTATCTACCACGTGCAATCCCATAGTTCTACTTTAAACAAACAATATATAAATTCAAAATCATCTCAAGCTTGGAAAAGTTCCTCAAAAACTTTTCATTTTCCCAGTTCCTTACATTCACTGGGCTGATACTGATTGCCTCCACTCCTTACTTGCAGGTCTTTTAAAGCTGGGGTTTAGAACCACTTTCACTCACATAGCAGAACAGTTACAGAAATTTGTAGACATTATTAACGTTTAACATAATACTTCTTTTATTGTGTGTTTTTACTTCAAACATCATAATACTTTTTTAATTCTTATCAATATTTATTTAGAGAAAGCATAATATTATATGTATACAGCGTCACTGTATGTGAAACACTTATACTGTCCTCTTATATAAAGCTAACTTCAAAACTGTTTAACAGAATAAACTATTAATAAACAATACCTATAAATCAATAATTGGGGATTAATTAATTTATATATGCATGCATGCACATATGCATGATCAAAACACTACTTGCTATAATACAGTAGTTATAATTATATAACTCATTCTGATCAATTTTCTACGATGCTCCTGTGTCTATATATATATACGGTTAATTCCTCAACTGGTACTGTGTCTCTATCTATGGTGTTGTTCTGGTGGGCCATAGTCTCTCTCTGGGATGGGCACTGACGGGAGAGGGGGGACACTCCCTCCCCCAGGGGGGCCAGGGCCGGGGGAAGGACTGGGCCTCCGTCTCCTGTACATTGTGTACAATATTTAGCACTTATGAACTCATAAATGTTCCAATTATATAATATCACGTACGTTGGTTCCGGAGTAGGCCATATCTGTTCGGCGTATTGCACTGGGAACCAGCCACTCCTAGTAATGATATTTTAACAATTATAGGTAAGAGTAAATTTGATTCCATGTATATAGGAAATAATGGGCATGTCATGAAATATTGAGAGGTCCTAGTAACTATATTTACTGCCTAGGGATCTCCATTGAGAGAGAAAGATACTGGTTTGTGGTTGACTGAGGCCTATAGACACGACATTGTACATGTAGAATCGAACCCAAAATCTCCCAAGGTGCTCTAAACACTATAATAAGTTATACTGATTACCGACGGCATTGCACTAGAGGAGTAGACCCAGATTTATTTTACTCAAACTATTTTGTGACATTTATAGCTATACAATAATTATTATTACTAGAGCCTGTATGATCGAGTATTATAATACATCCTGCCAAAGTATAGACATAGATATTATAGACTACGTAGTCTATAATATCTATGGTATAGAGCAGGCATGTGGACTCACCTTCCAGTACGTGTGTTCTCTCCAAATTGCCATCCTTCTTGAGCATCATCAATAGCATCAATCAAGTCTCCCTACACACAGTGCACATACACACATAATAGACTCATACATTCACAGTGACATTATAGTGAAATTAAATATAGTGGGATAGTGTGATGTTTCTTTATCTCACTGGATTAATTTCAAGTTGTCCAGTGGCTGTTTTTTGATGAGGATATAGTGCCTTCACTCGACAGCTACAGAAATATAATTAAACACCAGTTACTTCAAATTGCTTCTTGGACCTACATAAATGCTGATGTGCAACAATCACCTCTTTCGTCTACTCCTCATTCTTGATGCACCATTCTGACTACCCTGACGTCCATGGCCACCATTTGAAGATCCATCTGTATATGGAATGAGTATACGTCCCATGAATTGATATAGCACTGCATGGGTGATATTTACCTGTGTCCTCGTCACTAGTGTGAGCAGGAAAGGCACGAGGAGATTGAGGATTCTGATAGATAAAGAATCATTTAACTTTAGCTAACAGCTAAAGTGGTTCATGCATTAAACTCACAGCAAGGAGGATGGCACTCTCTGGAGGAAGCTCATTGGGAGTAGAGCACAATGAAGACCAGTCGTTGACTTTGGTTGACAACACCCGGTGTGACTGTGCCATGTGTGTGTGTGTGTGTGCATGTGTGTGTGTGTGTGTGTATGTATGTGTGTGTGTGTGTGTGTGTGTGTGTGTGTGTGTGTGTGTGTACATGTCTGTGTGCATGTGTGTGTGATCATAATAATTATGAGAGCTAGTGTGTTACTCTCATGTACCATCGTGTTGCTAGCAATCTGATTATGAACAACAGTACAGTAGTGCTCCACAACAAAGCAGTACATCTTTCGTTCTTCAATTAGTGCCTACAGATGAAAGATCCATTATATATATTATTGATACCTAGTGATTGTCATTAATAATTGTACCTTCCTCAGTCCTTCAACTCTAGTGGACTGTAGTTCTTGTGAGTAATCTGTTAGCATCTCCTTCAACTATTAGAACAATACATTATTGTTTTCTTACAATGATGCTGATGGCTGACATAGTGCTGCTATCGACAATAATGTAGCTAACCTGCATTTGCTTTTCTATGTGTGTTCTTGAGGGATCTTTCTTTTTCAAGGCACTATTTAACTTTCCTCTTGTCTTGTTCACCAGCTATGATACATATATTTATTGGATGACAATAATTATCATTATGCAGTATTATTAAAGGACTCAATTCATGGCAGTAACCTATTATTACACTTACACTCTCTCGATTTGCATTGTCTTGTTTATAAGCTTTGTGTGATGCCTATAGAGCAACATTGTACCCACAAGTTAACTATGATTACTGTATCAAGTTGACAACTGTTGCTTACTGATATGTTCTTTGATTCTGATTCCAGTTTACTCTCAAGTGGGACAATAAAATCCGTATTCAGGGAATTAATCTGAATATATTGTATGTATTTAACCCAAGTTCACCAGACAGCTCAATGATTTTGTTATACGTTTACCCAGTCTTCCTCTTGAGCACTGATATGCTTATATCCGTCCACAATTTCCACCATACAGCCTCCTAACTTGCACACAGCTCCTGGGAGATGAGTAGCTTTTGCTCCAATAGATTCAAGAATTACAAAGAAATTGTTTGAAGCTTTTGCCATATCTACACGAGAAATAAGCTTGCATTTATTCCTAGATACTTGAAGACTAACGTTAACTTACTTTCCATTGCTTTGTGGTATGTCTTAGCTGCAGACACCAGCCTCTTCAGATCTGACATTAGATCTTCAGTGTTCTTTAGTTTAATAAAATTAATTATCATGATTATTCATTAACTTTACATTGCTATGACGTAAGACTTAGTGTGATACTGATTTATTGAATACTAAAGAATATAACTGCTTCTTACCCTGTAAGTAGTGTCTGCAAGCCTGTTAAATTGCTCTGAAGTCTCCATCACTGTCACTGGCATGTTTACTCTACGTGCCCCACCCACTTATGTCCCCTGCAGTAGCCCCACCCTTCCCACGGGCATGATGTCATTCAAAGCAACATACCTGAGCATTGTCTTGTGTACTGATATTCATTGCAACTCAGCTGCCACTGTACTCAAGGTCAGGTTCACTCAAAGTTCAATTGAAGGTTGGTGGTGTCATGTCATGAGCATCAACATGCTATATACGTGTATAGTCTTCGGCTGTACGGAGGTACGTGACTGAAGGCAAGTAATAGAATTGAAGTCAGTCAGAGGTAAGATTTGCACACACTGTACATTCTACCTATAATTATGGCATAATTTGTGGTGAAATGTGGAGTAGCACATACAAATTAATATGATTCTTGATAGGTATAGGCTAGAATTTAAAGTTCAAAGTTTAGCTATTGATATCCTATGGTGTAATGAGAGAGCTGTCATAAATTGAATATTAAACTTTTATGAGTCTGGCACAGGAAGTGTGCACGTAATTAATTGCTACATGGCTCATACCATAGAGTGGGAATTTTTTGTGGGGGAAAATTTTTGCATTTTCATCTTAAATAGAAATTCAAGGGGAAATTTTTGTGGATTGCGTGCTCAGCATTACGTGACAACCTCGTATATACCTTACAAAATTTTGTGGGGAAAATTTTCGCGGAAAGCTGCCAAACAGCGAAATTTGTAAAAATTTTCCCCCACGAAAATTTCCCGCTATACGGTACATACTTAGCATATAGTCATGTGTACTCTTAAAATAATATGCCAGTAGTGGGAAGGCTCCCTAGTTTTCTCATAATTTTAGAGCACAAGCAGAAATTTTGTTATTGTTTAGCAGTAATTGAGTAATGTTTTCTATTGTGTATAGAACAGGATCAACGGTGTTTCGCTCAAAATTTGTGGTCGAGTTTAAAAGTGTGTCACGAATAATGTTCTCTTCATTGGTGCTAATTTTGGCTTCAGTAAATGTTGTAGTGTCTGACAGCTACTATGTCACTCCTAGTGATGAGCAGTGTCCTTCTGTTCCTGAGCCTTGTTTTATGTTGTCTGAGTATGCATCAAAGGGGCCGCATTACTTCATGCCTAACACCACCATGATTCTACTTCCTGGGAACCATAGCCTCGGATCAAATATTACATTTTCAAGCCTCAATAGTGTAGTGATTGTTGGAAACTACTCTGATATTCAAGATATATCAATAACTTGCAGCAAATATGCATCATTTAGTTTTGAGCACACTTTACAAGTTCAAATAGTGAATGTTTCTTTCAAGGATTGTGTTGGGATGGTAGTCAAACTTGTAATGCAGTTATTAGTAACAGGTTGCAACTTTAGTGGAATGACTGAGACTGGAAGAGGCTTGAGTCTGGTCAACGTTACTCATGGACAGATTGTTGGAAGTTCATTTAGTTTGTTAGTTAATGGTGGAGCGTTAGTTATTAATGGAAGAAGCAATATCTCAATTTCCAATGGTGTATTTGATCTAAATTGCGGAATTGTTGGTGGTGCTGTCTATGCAGAGGGTGCCTTATCTATTTACATTGCGAACAGTATATTTTCCAATAATGTTGCAAACTATACTTATGGAGGAGCAGTATTTGTGCAACATGCACCTGGTGTCACAATCAAGATCACTAACTCTACCTTTGTTAACAACTCTATTAATAAGAACAGCAGAAGGTGTCATAATTGCATTGGTGGTGGTGCAGTGAGTGTCATAGAATCATATCCAGCGATCTTTCAAGTATTGGACTCGAGTTTCACAGGCAACACTGCGTATGCTGGAGCAGCTCTCGCTGTCAATGATATAGCCACTTCAATTACTAACTCAATCTTTAGCTATAACTCAGCATTCAATGGTAATGGTGGAGCTATGCTAGTAGAAAGAGGTACTCTTACAATTGAGAATACTGTATTTGCTGGAAACAGTGCTAGATATATTGGTGGTGCGATTGATGTAAGTGTAACGGCTGAAAGTGATGGAAAAAGTATTTCAATTGGGAACTGTATTTTCACTGAAAATGTAGCAACTACTGGTGGAGCAATTGCTGTATCTTCTGTATTGTCGAATGTCACACTGTATAATAGTTACTTTTATGCTAACAATGCTAGTGATTTTGGTGGAGCTGTGTACCTATACAATGTATTTGTTACATTGAGCGACAATTCATTTATTTCAAACGTTGGGTCTAAAGGTAGCGTTCTCTATATCCGTGGTCATGGTTCCTCCTCCATTACCAGCACTAGTTTACTAGTAAACAATAACACTGCTCAAGTTGCTGGATCTTTTTTTATAGTCGATTCTTTAGTGTCACTCCATGGGTATACTGAATTTTCTGAAAACATTGGTTCTGTCTTTGCTATAGCAAGCAATGTTACATTTTTTGGGCACACACGAATGCTTCGTAATTCCAACAATTTTGATGCTACTGCTGGACAACTTGAGGAAGGAGGTGCTATTACAAGTGTTCAAAGTGACATAACCTTCTATGATCTGACTGAGTTTGAACAAAACAATGCTTCTAAAGGAGGGGCGATTTCCATATCTGAAAGTACTGTATCAATGAAGTATGATGTGATTTTGAATGACAATAAAGCATTGTATGGTGGAGGTCTATATCTTTATCAAAGTGACTTGTATCTTCAAGGAAATAGTTATCAACTATTGAATAACATAGCAACTGATGGTGGTGGAATTTATGCCATTAGTTCGTCAGTAAAGCTTGTCAATGGCTCACTTCACATAGCTCATAACCTTGCTGATCGAGGTGGAGGCATGTTCTTAGAGGGGAATGCTAAACTTTATGTGATAAAGTACAGATATGAATGTGACGGCTCTTTTCTGCCAAGTTTGGAGAGAACTCACAAACTCTGTGACTATGGCCATAACATAACAAGGAATTTGAGTTTTGTCAGCAATTCTGCTCAGAATTATGGAGGAGCTATATACGTCACTGACAAAGCCAGTTCTGGAATATGCGCTAGTATGCCATATGCCACAACAACTAACCCTGAGTCGGAGGAAAGTGAATGTTTCTTCCAGTCACTAGCTCTCTATGAGGATCCAAGCATAGTTTATAGTGAGACAGATGTCGCCACATTGATCAATATTGCTAACACTAATTTCCTTAACAATACAGCAAAATTAAATGGAAATGTGTTGTTTGGTGGTCTGCTGGATAGATGTACTGTGAGCTCATTTTCAGAAATTCTCATGAGGTATCTAGACATTTCATTTGTACCTACGTATGACTCCATCAGGTATTTTTACAACACAACTAACATAGAACAAGGGAACTCTGAAATATCTTCATTTCCAGTTCGGCTTTGTTTCTGTGAATTCAAAGAGGATGTGTTTCAACCAAATTGTGATTACAAACCTGGTACAATAACAGCAATGAAAGGAAAGACTGTGAAGGTGAGAATTGTAGCTGTGGATCAGGTGAATAGGACAGTGCCAGCTCGTATCCATGGTTACATCACTTCAGGAATTGGACGACTTGGTCCGAGACAGACCATACAGAATGTGAGCGGAAATTGTGCAGAAAATATAGAGTACAATATCTCGTCTCCTAATAGCTCTGTGCAATTGAACCTTTATGCTGAAGGTCCTTGTAGAGATATTGGGATATCAAAATCAACAGTTGAAGTGAAGTTTACCCCTTGCTATTGCCCAGTAGGTCTTGTACCAACAGCTTCAGAGTGCTATTGTGTGTGTGATCCTCAACTTTTCCCTTACATAACAGAATGTTTTAACGATAATGGAACACTCTTGAGAAAGGGGGACTTTTGGATTGACTCAGTGGACACTGGAGATGGAGACACTGGTTTCATTGTTTCACCACACTGTCCGTTTGATTACTGTCACCTACCAACACTACCAGTTTATCTCAACCTCAATGAGTCAAATGGTGCTGATAGTCAGTGTGCTTTTAACCGCTCAGGTAGGCTCTGTGGAGCTTGTGCTGAAGGTCTGAGCCTCACACTTGGGAGCTCACGTTGTATTCCCTGTACAAACTACTGGTTGGCTTTGACAATGCTGTTTTTTCTTGCTGGTATTTTTCTGGTAGGGTTTCTTTTGATATGCAACTTAACTGTTGCTGTTGGAACAATCAATGGATTAATCTTTTTTGCCAACATTATTGCGGCAAACAGGTCTGTTTTTCTTCCATCTAATACACCCAAATTTTTTGTTTTGTTCATTGCATGGATAAATCTGGACCTTGGAATTGAGACATGTTTTTACGATGGAATGGATGGTTATGCTGAAGTGTGGTTACAGTTTCTATTTCCTGTTTACATCATTTTCCTGGTGGGTATGATTATTTGGATCAGTGAGCATTCAACAAGATTCGCAAAACTGCTTATTGGTAGAAATCCAGTTGCAACATTGGCTACACTAATATTGCTTTCATTCACGAAACTCCTTCGTAGTATCATTGCTTCACTCTCATTTTCTCAATTGAAGTATCCTGATGATCCCACAGAGACTGTGTGGCTCTATGATGCCAATTTAAGTTATCTCAAGGGAAGACACATTCCTCTCTTTATTGCCGGGCTGTTTGTACTCATTGTAGTAATTGGATACACACTGGCTCTTTTGCTGTGGAAGTGGCGACGATACTATTCATTTCAGAAGCCACTGTGCTGGGTTCGAAATTCCAAGGTTTATTCTTTCATGGATGCTTACAGTGCTCCATTTAATGACAAACATAGCTACTGGCCTGGACTGCTGCTACTGGTTCGTTGTATTCTCTATCTAGTGTCATCTCTAAATGTACTTGGAGATCCTAGGATTAATCTTCTTTCTGTGTGTATTGTTTTGGGAGTGCTCTTTGTTTTTAAGGAGACTTTGACAACTAATAACATTTACAAGAAGTGGTCTCTAAATTCATTGGAGAGTGTGTTCATGTTCAATCTATTTCTCTTCAGCATTTGTTCTCTCTACATCCAAGAGATTAGTGGTGACCAACGTGTTCTAACATGCATTTCACTAAGTGTAGCCTTTGTCCTTCTCCTTGGGATTTTAATTTATCACACATTTGTGTTTACATTCCCTGGACTGCAAAAACCGTTTAAGAAACTTTTCTTCAGTCGAAGCCGTAGGAGCAATGAAAATACAAAGCTTCTTGGTTTTGAATCAAGTCACATGAAGAGAAAGAGAACACCAGCATCTAAACTCAGAAAACCTCTTGACTTAATTGATGATGAGTCTCTTGATGTAAGCACTTTAAGCAGTGATCAGGGTAGACCAATAGATGTGGAGGGTAGACTACAACCAACACCAACACACACGGTGATCGATGGAATCCCAAAAATGAACTAGTCCAAATTATTATGGTTTTGCAAGCTTAATTTGTACTTTTATGTGATTATGATAATATTCATGAAAAACTAATTATATTAATGTACCATATTTTACAACGTTGTTTAATTATTTAATTTAGCAGTATGTGTTCAATAATATTAACAATTAATTTATTGTCATCATTAAAATTATAATTATACAGCAAAACTTGAAAGAAAAATAGTGTGAAATCACAAAATTTTTTATTGATTTTATAGTTAAAATTGTGCTTGAGTCAGTCCAGAGAATTTTAAACCAAAAGCTATCAATAGCTGAAGCTGACAGCTGGCTTGAATTAGGACCCACACAGTGATTCCCCTACAATTATACTTGAACAGGGATGCTCAATAGTATTCGTTGAAGTTAAACCAATTCTTTTTCTTTGATATTTTCAATTATGATCTGAGCAGGCTAGCTAGGGTGGCCCCAAAGTTGCCATGCTCTATGCACTGGAGGAAATGGCTATGACACTTTACTGACCACATCAAGCTGTGTATTTAAATTATGTATTGTACTGCATAAGGGTTAATTAATATCTATGACACTTTTTCCTTGCATAATTTAATATCGTCTTGAAGATGACTCACAGGGACTATGATAATTGTAATTATAATTGTAATGAACCATGCCAACAAGAGGCACAACAGACTAATACTACAAAATAAGTTACTTATTTAAGTATCAAACAAAACAAAAATTAATGAAACAACAACAAAAAATGCCTATATGATTACATCTCGAACTTGAAACTCTCTAATATCACCAGTGTCAACTAGTTTAACAAAAACTTTAGCTGTAGCATAGAAATACAGATTATCATATGATAAGCGAGAAATAAAAGAGGAATCCTCAATGAATTCCTGAAGTATATTTGAACATGTTGTGTTGGGTATAATTGTGAATATTGGAGCCCTTCTGTATGTATGTACTATATGATAATATCCTTTATGGTGATGATAGTGAACAACTCTAATTTTACATGTATGTAGAGTAAACGTGTGCAGTTCAGTGACACCACTCACTCCAGTGTTATCTGATTTGCCTGGGGGTTGAATATTATAGTCTTAAGTCTTTATCCTCGTGAAAATTCACAGGAAAAAATCTTGAGAGATCTAGCTGGATTGTACCCCAGGTCTTTTGATATCCGTGCGTTATACATAATGGTTTGGTAAAGTTGAATGTTTGTTTTTCACAGTACACTATGTGGTCTCTTAATTGTTTGTTTACTAAAATAATAATCTTGTGTGATAATCTTACATGCATTGTGCGTTGAATTGAACATGCTAATATGATCGTTTATTTGACTAAAGAAATAAATTCTGTGTACAATTATTTCCGTCCGCTTTGAAAATGAATAAAGCAGTACTTTTTTGGCTTTCTTAGTTTCAAATTCCACTCTGTAAAATGATACCTGAGAGTCACAGTCACTGCACTGGTTGTGTTTCTATGACATCACCGTGATCATAGTGGTGTACAAACAACTTATATTTCATTACATTATGCCTGCTTTCTCAAGTCAATCATGGATGTAGTATGCAAGTCATCCAGGTATTGAGGCATGCAACTTGTTTATACATTTGGCCAATCCTGATCTAGTTGTGTTACTGCATCCTAGGTCAATTCTGTGAGGCTGCTTGAAGCTTGATGAGTGACTTGTACATACATATGTAGAATATTGTTAGTGTAGATATATGACAGGGGAGCAACTGAAGAATGTGTTGTAATGAATATTGAGGGATTCTTCATCTTTGTAACAAGGACATAAACTGATGAGTTGCACTTGAGTTTGTATTATCTAACAGCTATTTTAATGGTTATTGCTAGTGACTTTGTTTTATCTATATAGTGGTGTGGTTTGTGCTGTTTGATATTGTGAGATTGAGGTTAGTGCTGCTGTAGAGATGAAGGCTTCTCTACCAGTGCTGACTGCCATAGCAGCTTTACTTGCTGCTCAAATCAGTACAGTCATTGCACAAACACTACAAAGTAAGTTCACTTGTTAATTTTCGCGAGTCGAACAATCATAATAATATATTATATGCAGTTACCTATTGTTTCAATATGTGATGTACATCGTTTCAACATTCCTACAGCTGTCAATTTTAACCCCCCGCTGGGTTCATCAAACATTGTGTATGAAGTAACAGAGGGTGATACCATTATGTTGGTTGTGGAAATTATTACTAGCACTGGTGCTCTCTTGGCTGCAGATGAAAGTTTTGACATCAGTGTTTCCCCCCAGAATCCAATCCCAGGAGGTATTATCGATTAGTATGCAAGAAATAAGGGGGAAAAAGGAATTAACCTCCTGATTATATTTTTACAGCATCTTCAGCTGATATTTCACCAACAAGTGCAACTATCACTGTTCCAGCGAATACTGTGTCTGGTAGTACTATCACTGTCACAGACTTTACAGCATTTGATGATGATGATACAGAAGATGTTGAGACTTTTGTGTTTGTGCTTGCATTGCCAGCAGGTGTTGGGTCTGATTCGAACGAGAGTTTTGCTATACTGACAGTTACAGACAATGATCCTAGTAAGTTAAACTCTGTTTAGATTTAACTCCTTCATGCATGTGTTTTACTCTTAAAGGGTGCTGGCAACTCCCGCGCATGTACTTTTTCATGGGTTGCTAAGGACTATATCTCAGAAACTACAACATCTATTGAACTACAACTACTTTTCAACGAGAGCTAGAACCCAGGTGTACTTAGCCATAAGGCCAATAACATCCTTAAGCCTTAAAGGGGGTGAATGGGTAGTCTAGGCATGAGCAACAAGAATCTACCTTATTGTAATTGTAATGAAACATGCCAACAAGAGGCACAACAGACTAATATGAAGGCACCAAGGTGCATAACCCTTGGTGCATACAAAAATTATACTGAATCTTATAAGTATTATGATGGTATTTGATATTATAGCAGTTTATTGTGTAGTCTAATATTTTCTGTATAATGTAGTTGGATGAGTGTGTATCAATAAGCAGGTCTGCAGCTTGCTATGGGACTTGCTCAGGCTCGCCCCTCATGCTTGCCCCAAAATTTTAACAGAATGAATGGGTGTGGCCTCGAAGCTTAGCTCAGATAGCCTGAAAGCCTCAGATTTCAGAAACTATAGGCTTTTGTTGCTTTTTAAAAGGACCTCAGGCCATTTCATATCAGTAGCTAAGCTTCTACTGTCTATGCTATGAAGTTCGCTCAGGCTCGTCCCCCAAAATTATGGGTGTGGCCTCGAAGCTTAGCGCTCAAAGAGGCTGAAAAGCCTCAGATCTCAGGAACTACAGGCTTTTGTTGAATTCTTTGTGTAATTTTTTTAGATAATCTCGATTATTTTACCTTGGTATGCCGCTTTTGAAGACTGGAACTGCCGTTCTTGAGATATAGTTGGAACACACACACACACACACACACACACACACAGACAGACAAAACGACTACCATAACCCTTGCTGCGCATGCGCACCAAGGGTTAATTACAGAATTAAGTTACTTATTCAAGTATTTAACAAACACAAACAAAACAAAATGAAACAACAACAACAAAAAATGCCTGTATGATCACAGTTACATCTCGAACTTGAAACTCTCTAATATCACCAGTGTCAACAAATTTAACAAAAACTTTAGCTGTAGCATAGAAATACAGATTATCATACGATAAGTGAGAAATAAAAGAGGAATCCTCAATAACAGCAGATAAAATGCTGTTGTTTTTCTTCACCTTAACTGACCGACCCCGATACAGATAAGTGGACCACTGGTCCTTCATACATTCCTTAATTGCTTCTGCCACTTCCAAATCATCACATTTTATGAAATCTTCATGATGTTTCGTGATAGAACTACGTTCAACAAACTCTGTTGGCAGCTTGAGAGACGCATTGCACCGCAATCATCCTGAGGCAAGTCTTTGACAGATACCTTTGCCTTTGACTGTGCTCTCTCCTTGATGATCTTTAGCCTAGTGTTAGCAGAAACTGACACTGGAACCAGTGGTTCAGGATGGTCACAAACAGTAGTTAAGAGTTCAACAGAATCTTCAACTGGCTTATACCTAACTGACTCTTTAGAAGAGTGAGACAGAGAATCAGATTCCTGGTCCACAGAAGCTGTACCAGGAATTTCTGAGGTGTTTTGATGCAATGTAATCTGAGAGTCCGGACTACCAGGACATTTTAACTCATTGCTATTGGACCGTTTCTTCTTAGCAATAAATGTTTCCATCCTACTTTTGCTTCTTTGTTGTCTTCTTGAAGAAGAGTGATTATTATTTGGAATAACTTTAGAATTTATTTGTTTGCTTCTCCAGAATAGCTTGAGACTGTATCCATTTTGATGTTTGGCAAGGGTCCAGACAGGATAGTCATAATCTTCAGTAACAATACAAATAACTCAATATAGCTCACCTTGCATTTCACATATGGAAACCTAGACTAACACACTCACTTTGAGTTTTTTCCCTAAGTTATTGGGGCAAGCCTGAGCGAGCTCCACATGGTCTTTGTAACTGGTAAAATTTCTGCTTGTTTGCTTGTTGGTTTGTACACGGTGGACACTTTCTGTATATTCAAATTATTCGAACAGTAATATGCAGTTCAGATTATGTCACAGAAATATTGAACTTTGGAATTGTGTTATATATACACATACATGTGGCGCCGGTCGGCTGAGACTCGACTCTAGATAGCTGTAGAGAGAGCGAAATGACTGAACTTTGAAGAGAAAGAAAGGAGACTTGATGCTGAGACAACCCTGTGCAGACGACTCATGAGGAGCCAGACTGTCAGAGCTCAAATTGAAGCCAACCTATAGACCACTCCTGAGACTAGTCTGGCACGTCACACCCTATGCTAGCGAAGGGTGTGGTGTGCCAGACTATCCTGAGACTCAGAGCCTCAGTCGTCTGTATAGTCGATCAGTATACGGAGCTGAAGCAAGTAGACATCATTGTACATGGCGACACTACTCCTGAAAGAGATACTCTTGAAGCAGACTTAGAGAGATTACACCTCAGGAGCAAATAATTTTAGTATTGAGCAACTATGACACCATTGCTGATCTAGCACACTTGCTCCGCCCACAGTGATGGCCAGGTTGCTTTTCAACCGTGAACACTGAAAAAATTTCTAATTGACAATTACACAAATATATCATCTTCTCGATCAAGAAATGCTGTCGCATGAGCTCTTCTTTTGTACATTTATACCCAGTCGCTTTTAACTTGAGATAAAACAGAGCTGAATTGCATAGCTAGAGAAACACCTGATGAAATTTAACATTTGTAAGTGACCGGCCGCTGTCCATATAAAAAGAGCTAAATTCATATCTAGAGAAACACCTGATGACAAACTGGAAAGGACACTCTCAAGGTGTAGTACAATGGCACCGGAGAGAACACAAATATGCGGTGGAGAGTGTTTCATCTGCCAGCACCCTGGAGATGCCTATATACTTAACACTTGACAACCTATTGGTCGGTTATTGCCACCATTGGAGTGACCGCTCTTGCTTGTTCTTCAACTCTGCTCTCCCAAACCATTGAATATGAATAATTTATGAGCTAGAAAATCTAACCACACCTTGGCTTTTATAGCCACACAACTTCCTGGACTAACTTCTACTGCTTGAAAAGCAGAGTCCTCACCGGCTTATTATTAGATTATGGAAAATCTGGACTTTTACAGCACACCTGTCAAGTGCTACAGTGATAGCTTGGCTTGAATAAAATTTTGGCGTCAGTTTTTTCCAACCTGGTAAGTTGTTATTTCTTGATCGCTGTGGCAGAGAAAAGCTACGTTGGTCCTCGAGGGCGGCTCGATGAGACTTTCTTTCAATTCCAGCTACAAACTGCCTGAGCAGCTAAAAAGTGTTCAGCAGAAGCGCCCCAGGCAGCTGCCATGCAGCTACTCAAGAGTGCTTCGACGATCCAGCTGTTTCTTTTTGTAAAACTCTTTGAGCCACCCTTTACCTTCCACTGTGCATTGTATTAGTCGCCAATATACGGTAAGATTTTTGCAAGCTCTGCAAAATTTGACACCAAAAATTAACTATCTGCTTCCGCATCTAAAATAACTAGCGTGTGCTTATTAGCATATTCATGAGCAAACACCAGCTCGTAACCTTAAATACCTCAATTAAGGCTCCTGAGTGGTCATGACTCACGAGATACAGCATAAGCACATACGCATTCCTACCTCTACCCTTGAGGCTGCAGATCTACTCATGCAGGCTTGCCCCCATGATGCTTTGTATCTCCCTAGTAGTCTAGCCAGTGTGTCATGGAACTCACATTCCAAGTTTAGTTTCATTTTGGTAAATATACCTTAAGGACACATTTAAAAACAGGTACTAATTTTAGCGTTTTTAGCGAGAAGCAGCAAAAAAACTAATTTTAGTACTCGCAAAAATCAATTTACATCAGCGAAAATTTAAAATTTCGTATATTTAGAGCGGAAATCGCTAAAATTAGTACCAGCCAAAAGTGGTAGGCCCCCAAAGTGCTAAATTAACTACTTGCAAATAAACGTGTCCTTATAGTGTGACTGTCACAATCCAGGATAATGATGGTAAGTTGTCACATGTACCAGGAGAATAGAAATTGTATTTTGCCATGTGTTTCCAATTTTGTGAGAATATTAATTGTGGTTCATCAAAGATTAATTGCGCAATGTGAATATTTTGTTTTGAGTGCAGTTGCAGTATTGCTGGCAACTGAAGACATGACTGTTAGTGAAGATACTGCAGACACTATTCAAATCTGTGCTGAGGGGGTGGACATTACTGAGTTTGAAGTTGAGACAACTGTTGAAATGATGATCACAGGAGACTCTCAAACAAGTAATGAACTAACCTTTATCTCTTTAGAGCCAAGATTAATTTAAAGGGGGGCTGACATGCAAAATTTTTTTTTCACCAAAATGTACTTTAAGTGGTGTAAGTTAGAGGAAAAATAGTCAAAAAAATCTCAAAAAATTCTAAAGCAGTAAAAACTTGCATGATTTGAGGTGAGCTGAATCCACCTGGAAAGGCAAATTTCTGTATTTCCTGTTTGGGTGGAGCTACTACGTGACGTCACGGGGGGAACGTTTCTACGCGTTTAGTAGCTAACTAATGGCTGAACACAGCTCTTCCTCGAGCCACAGCTCTGCTATTGACAGCAACAACGATGATTCAAGTACAAGCAGTAATGTTTTGAGCCTTGGTTATTCATCCCCTCCCTTTGAAAGCCAATTAAGACAGTGCTTCAGATAGTGATGGAAGCTCACACAGACTTGATTGAGCCATACTTCAAAGTAGGAGCAATGTGCTGGAAGTGACAGCTGTGGAGACTCTGGAGATTCATCTGACGAAGATGCAAGACAGCATAGGCTAGGAAGCACTGATTGGTGAGTGTATCAGCTATAATTTTCATACCTTTTGTTTATAAAATTATGATATTAATTTTATGTAGACACTGATTGTAGCTCCGGGCACTGTGTTCAGTACAATGTCAACTGTCTGTCACGGTGCTGCAAAAAATCTCTGTGACAAGATGGAAGCTGAATCAGACACAGGCAATTGTATAATCGAACATGAGGTGTTTGGTGCTGTATGCCTTAATGTTTGGGTTATACAAAGCATACCGATATCTGTGACTGTGGTGACCCTGACATGAGTGAGTTAACCAAAATAGTATTATTATTATAGCTATTGTACATTAATTTACTAACTGCTTTTTATTATCTTTTCAGGCAATACAGGTTTACTGCTTACTGACAGCTAACCTACTCTGCTGGAGGTGGTTAGGAAGGACAGAACGAGTTACGTTACCTATATAGTTGTGCTGTCTCAAAAATATCTAGCTACATGATGCTATATGCTAAAATATCTAGCTACATGGATTCAAGTACCCAGCCACTACCAACATAACTGAACAGTGACACCATCCAAACATGTCTCACAACTTGAACAATGGGCCACATTGTTTAAATGAGAATCTGATAATATTTAATGTCATGACTTTTGATGGCAATAGGCTTATCAACCTGAGGTCCCTCCTACTGGCTACTGAGAGGAGCTGGGGTCAACTGAGTGGTTTATTCCCTCTGTACATTGTCTAATGGTTGCTTTCATATAGGTACATCAACGTATTCTGCAACAGAACGCACATCTGGCTTAATTTTTACCTACAGACCTATAAGTAATAAATACTATGTCCAGTTAGAGTGGAGCACTGACTGTAAATTGCATGTATATAATATTATTATAACAAAAAAATTTTCAACATGTATAATGCTAAGTACGTCACGCTTTGCATACCAACAAAACTGATTTAATTTTGTCCTGCTGCTGGTTCAAACCTTCCTTTCTGGGGTAACTTAAACTCCAGTATCACATTGGAGCTGGGATGTTGCTTCCTCAGATGCTATACTTGTCTCTTGCGGTACGGGTTCTAGTTTATGATCCAGTAATACCAGCTTGAAAATTGAATGCTATCTAATTCTGTCCTGTATACATGCATTGCAAGATCTACTAGGCTTACTCTCTCTCTCTCTCTCTCTTCATAAGCAGCTCTGAGTCTGCCACTATTTGGCTTTGAACCATCATGGATGTTGGTGGTCTGCTTGATGATCTCTTTCGATAACTGAAGTCAGTACCAACAGGCTGAGCCTTCTCAAAACTTGGTCCTGCACTAGATACTTGGTGGACTCTGGAATATAGTTGGAATGGCATCTGATTTATGTCTTCTTCTCTTCTGCATGCCCCTCAGATCTGATCAGAGAAGTCAGGCAACCTCAAAATGGTCTCAGGCTGCCGGGACCGACCAATTTGCTCTTGTTCTCTGTATTTTTTTGCCCATTTGCAACGTATAACAGGATCTTTGGGAACTTAAAAAGACTGACATCTTCACAATATGTGTTAGAACATCCTGCAGCACGCTTCACTATGGGGGCTAGAAAACAGCAACCAGGCTATATATGCTTTGTGCTTCTAAGTTTGCGCTGAACTCGTTCCCCCCGTGACGTCACACGTAAACCCCGCCCATCAAGGAAATACATTGCAATCTCATTTTGCAGTGATTTTTTAGCTCAATTCTTGGGGTTACTAAGTTGTCCACTGTAGACTTGCAATAAAAAAAAAAAGCCTGATATTCCAAATGTACACCACCTGAGCTACAGTTTGATACCAAAAAAATTTTTTTTCAGTTCTTCATGTCAGCCCCCCTTTAATTAAGGTTAGGGGTCACAGTGTGGATATGAATAATTTATGAGCAATGATGAGCTAGAAATCTGCCTGTATCTAACACCAGAACTGGAATGTGGGACTGTTGCCTCTTGAACAGCTTAGCAATCAACTGTTTGCTCTTGGATCACCAACTGCTCGGACTTCACAGCTAACCTAGTACACACTACCAAGAATTTTCACTAGGGTAAATTCTATCCGCTTAGAAAATATCCAGAACACTGTAGCAACAAAAGCTTACCTTCGTTCTCGAGGGTCAGACGTCGAGACTTTTTTCTACATCAAACAGCGAGCATTAATTTTTAGGAAGCTGAAAAGCGTCCAGCAAAGCGTCCCAGGCAGCTGCCAGGAGACAACGACGAGCAGCTATTACGTTTTAATTGCTCATTTTCAAGAAAACTCTTTGTCTGGCCCTTTACTTGGGACTGTATACAGTTTGCTAATCACCAATATACAGTTATAGTTTTATTTCTCTGCGCAAATTGGCGGATGAAATTAACTGTCTTCTTCCGCATCTAAAATAACTAGCATGTACTGATTAGCATATTCATGAGCCAACTGTTGCTTGTAACCTTAAGCATACTTAATTATTTTTTCCTGCTGGTTCTGCCTGGCTAAGGTTAAACTAAGCCACAGCTATATAAGTCAATTCTGTTTTTGGTTGGGTTTTGTCTGTACCTGTAAAGCTTTCTAAAATGCAAGCCGGGTCAAAGTTATCTAGCATGCAGACATAGCCTATAAGCCTCCCTGCACTTCCATATCTAGGGTCAAACTTCTCCTGCAAAGCACTAGGAACAAAAACATGAATTTTAAATTGAATACATGTGTACAGATAAATCTGTCAATTGGCCCAAAAGAGTTAATAAGCACATAATTTATGTGCAGAGTAAACCAGCTTCATACTCATGTATCCCCCATACTAACAGCTCTGGCAGATGACTACACAACACCAGGAGGCACCATTGCTACTTTCACAGTTGGACCAGCACAGCAAGCATGTATTGACGTCATGATTGTTAATGACGACTGTTTTGAAGGAGATCATCAGTTTACTGTAACACTTGGGAATCCATCTCCCGACACAATTGTTATTCCAAGTAATCCAGTCACAGTGACCATCACAGATGAAGAAGGTATGCTTGTTGTATGTCTGTGTGTATTCAGTGATTAAAATATTTTGCATGCACAGTCAGCAAATCCACTATAGCTATAATTATTATCATCATTTTTGCGATGCCTTAATTCGCCATGTAGATGCGACCATTGGATTTGCTAATGATGACCTCATGGTGGAGGTGGAAGAGGGAACTGATGTCATGTTTGACCTCCTTCTGACTACACCTGGAAGTCCAGCTGGTCAAATCAAGGTTGTGATTGATATCACTTTAACTCTAGTCAATGGAGACAAAGCAGGTAAAGTAGGTCTTTATTGAAAAGGCCCTTGAAATATCATTTATCTGTTTCTAATTAAAGCATTGTACATTGTGCAGTATTTGTTCAAGACTTTAGCCAAGAGACCCTCACTGCTCAATTCCCCATTACTGCTGACAATGGTGATGAAAGTTCTTCAACAAGTGTCTCTATCATTGCTGACAATGCTCTGGAAGGTGCACATTCATTCACTGTGTCTTTGAGTGCTATAGAAGCTATGAATGAGGGCTATACTCTTGATATGACTCGTGCTGTGCTAACAGTCACCATCACAGATTTGGGAGATGGTAAGAGATAATTGTGTAATCATAATTGTGTGTGTGTGTGTGTGTGTGTGTGT
>CAXIPT010000001.1:12315493-12658403 GCA_964030475.1 Tethya wilhelma | reverse complement strand
CACACACACACACACACACACACACACACACACACACACACACACACACACACACAGACATGTGTATAAGTATTGGTTGCTGACTTCAGTTTTCTAGTATCATATTCTTGATTCTTGTTTATTTTACATGTACATGCATGCATATACTAACAGCTCTGGCAGATGACTACACAACACCAGGAGGCACCATTGCTACTTTCACAGTTGGATCAGCACAGCAAGCATGTATTGACGTCATGATTGTTAATGACGACTGTTTTGAAGGAGATCATCAGTTTACTGTAACACTTGGGAATCCATCTCCCGACACAATTGTTATTGAAAGTAGTCCAGTCACAGTGACCATCACAGATGAAGAAGGTATAATGCTTGTTGTATGTCTGTGTGTATTCAGTGATTAAAACATTTTGATGCATGCACAGTCAGCAAATCCACTATTGCTATATCATCATTTTTGCGATGCCTTAATTCGCCATGTAGATGCAACCATTGGATTTGCTGAAGATGACCTCATGGTGGAGGTGGAAGAGGGAACTGATGTCACCTTTGACCTCCTTCTGAGTACACCTGTAAGTCCAGCTGGTCAACTCCAGGTTGTGATTGATGTCAATTTAACACTGGTCAATGGAGAGAAAGCAGGTGTGCATGCATGATAATTTATTCAGGCCGTCCAAACTTTTTTATTATGTTGCATGTACACATGCAGTGTTCCCAGACGACTTCAATAGTCAGACCCTTTCAGCTATGTTTGCTGTTGGTGATTCCAATGGTGCCATCTCCTCATCAATCAGTGTCTCTATTATTGCTGACCTGGCTCTGGAAGGTGCCCATTCATTCACTGTGACTTTGGATGATGCTGATGCTACAGCTGGAGGCTATACTCTTGGGACTAATACAGTGCTAACAGTCATAATCGCAGATGGAGATGGTATGATGACAAAATAGTTTTAGTAAAATTTGACAGAATTTTCTGAAGATGAATTAGCCACACCCCCAGGCCATGTCATGAATAGTATGCAAGGCTATATTATTATTTAGCCTCGGTGCGTGAGTATCACGTGCAGAGGATTACGGTAGTCGTTTTGTGTGTGTGTGTGTGTGTGTGTGTGTGTCTGTTACTAAATTATCTGAAGAATGGCAGCTCTGAAGACAAAATGGAAGGTACTTACGTTCATGAATTGAGATTATCTTGAAATTTGATGAGTAGAATCTTGCAAAATGCTGTAGTTTCTGAGATCTGAGGCTTTTGTGCTTCTTTGAGCGCTTAGCTTCGAAACCGCACCCATTGATCACGCCCCGTGCATAGTACAGTAGAGCAGAGTGGATGTGGAGTGCTGGCCCAGTTTTCTTACCTGCTTAGCTAGGTAAGTGGCTCAAGAGAGATATTACTAGCTTTGAGAACTATAATGCATGATAGTACTGCGTTGTTTAGTATAACTGAGTGAATTTTAGTATCACTGCATGCCAGACTAACGTACTATCTACTCCATAGCTGATGAAAGACCAGTCTCTGTAGCTCATCCACATATCAATGTGAAACAAGTATCAGCAGTGTAACTGTTCAAGTTTTACCTACAGTTTAAACTGAGTTTCCCACTATAGGCTGGCCCACAGCGACATCTTTCCTGCACTGAGGCCAATTGGAAGATGCCTAGCTAGCATGGAATAGACTAGGCTGTGCACCTAATCTCCTCACTTGGGTCTCAATACTCATGGTCTTCTTTTATACCCAATGTCATGCATGCATGTTTAGTTTTGCATTCTACATTGAGTGCGCCAAGGCTTGTGCACCAGCGGTGCTTTCTTATAATGTATTACATTGTGTTCATACAGCTGTACTTTGATGATGATCAAATTTAAATCTCTTATGCAGTGGGTGATTTTGTGTTCAACTATATACTACCATTAAATCCTATTGAAGGCACAGATAGTGATGTTGAGATTTGTAGTTTTGTCATTCTACCTGATCCATTTACACTGGAGAGTGACGTCACTGTAACAGTTGAAGTTATGGAGTTATCAGCAAGTGAGTTACTAATTATTAACCCTTGGTGTGCGTGTGCAGCAAGGGTTACGGTATAGTCATTTTGTCTGTCTGTCCCATCGAAATCTCAAGAAATTGTGCACCATTGGTACCTTCATTAATTTGGATGCATTAATCCTGAATCCATGCATGCACCATTGGTAGCTACTGTATTATTATAGTACTTTGCATGTTGGATCTCAACTGTGCAGGAGGTACACTGATAAAAGAGTACTAGTACAATGTAGCCTCGTCCCCAGGCCCTCTGTGTGCTACTATTGCTGAGTTATTATGTGGACGATCTTAACCAGACACATTTTATTTAAGTATGCAGAGGACCTTGGGAAACGAGGGTATAGACGCATGGTAGAAAAGTGATTGAGGCCTTCTGTGTGCTAAAAAAAACAAGAAAATAGTAAAGACTATCAATCAATACTAGCAGTACGCAGAAGGTCTGGGAACGAGGCCAGGTACAATGGCCATTATACAACTCTAAGAATAACTGTTACTTATTCTAAACCCCACCATTATGTCTATTCGTGTCACCATAACATTATTGCATTACAAGCTGAGAGCTCGAGAAGCTTGGAAGCAAGGCTTATTAATTATTCATGGATTTGCTCACGTTCAGGATTAAAGTAATAGTCATACACATGAGTTTATATTCTTCCTTATTTCAATTACCATGGATCAGAAAATTTTTGTGGATGACTCATTGAAATTTTTTTGTATCTACCATATTTATAAAAATTATAAGTATCCCAAAAGATTGTTGTTACTAGATTTTTTCAAGATATTTCCATTCATAAATTCATATTTGACATATTCCCACATTGTTATTTTCATGAAAATTAACAGTGAAAGTTTTCTTATGTACAGTAGTCGATTCTTGTGTCCCTCTTATAATTTTACCCATCCTTTATACATGATTGTGACATCCAACCTGATGTGTTGATGCACATTATGTTGTCTGTGTACAGTTCTAGGTGAAGACTTTGGGCATGTTGTAGGGAGCAGTACAGAAGTGACTTTTCAAGTTGCCGATAACAATGCATCTGAGCGTACAGCATCCATTACCATCCTTGCTGACTCAGCACTGGAAGGGGATCACTCTTTCACTGTGAGTTTGAGTTCCACAGAAGCTGCAGATGAGGGTTATTCTCTTGGAGCACGTGATGTTCTAACAGTTGTGATCATAGATTCACCAGCAAATTGTAAGTCTATGGATCGTTCTTATTGATTCAATGGAAGGTGTTGCAATGATTGTCGTACTCTTTACTTGTTCCCCCACACGTGCAGTGAGTGCCTTCCAGTTCTCCTTGGACACACCATCAAGTGTTATAGAAGGGCCTGGTGCTACTGTTGATGTATGTGGTACTGCTGAGTTCTCTGGAATTACACTACAGTGTGATGTATCCATCAATGTTGTGGTTATGGGCTCTGCATTAGCAGGTATATTCATGGATGAAACTCCTCAGTTTGTGTTTCTTACTATAGGCCTTTAATAGTCTTTTGATGTTTATAGCTATACATAACAAACAGCTATGCCATCATAGTCTGATAGCTTTGCTGCCATAGTTTTTATAATGTTGCTATATTCTACTAGGTGTGATTGAACTCATTGCAATCACATGTAGTATTACCATGTGTAGAGTGCACTGACACCATTCCTGCTCACATGGGCAGTATATTTAGTTGTGTACTTAATTTTTCTCAATGCAGAGGAAATTGTAGATTTCACTTCACCAGCAAATCTTATATATACTTTCATCTCAACAACCCCTGGGCCATCAGCTCAAGACTGCCTTACATTCACTGTCATTGATGATACCATCCTGGAGTCTGACCATGAATTTACAGTTTCTATCATTGCACCAACGACACCACCAGGAATAGTGATCGGAACTCCTGATAGTGTGACTGTCACAATCCAGGATGATGATGGTGAGTTGTCACATGTATCTGGAGAATAGAAGTTGTATTTTGCCATAAAAATCTGTTTCTGATTTTGTGAGAATAATTGGGGTGAGCCTGAGCGAGCCCCACATAGTCGTTGCAAATGGTAAAATTTCTGTTGGTTTGTTGGTTTGTTGGTTTGTTGGTTTGTTGGTTTGTTGGTTTGTTGGTTTGTACACCGTGGACAGTTTCTGTATATTCAAATTATTCGAACGTGCACGTGGTGTTGCAATATTGAAATCGATTGCATTAGCTCAGTGTCCAGACAGGTGTCCAGACACTTCGATCATGGATAATAATGAAGAGAAAAACAAAAACGCCTTGCACGGCGAAGAGAACTCTACAGAGAGCGTAAAGCTAGAGAAACGCCTGATGACAAAGAAAGGAGACTCGGTAGGTGTATACAACGAGATTCAGCTCGCCGACAAAAGCGACGCCTGAGAGAAACCACTCCCGAGAGAGATGCTCGTCGTGATCAAGAAAGAGTCAGGATTGAGGAAAGGAGGCAGAGAGGAACCATTCTCCAGAGAGATGCCCGTCTTGATCAGCAAAGAGTCTGGGACGAGGAAAGGAGGCAGAGAGAAACCACTCCCGAGAGAGATGCTCGTCTTGATCAGCAAAGAGTCGTCAACCTTCCACAAAATGTGCTGTCATTTGCCACCACTCTTCCAAGGCTACCATCAGAGATTGATGTACTGGTTGTGAGGAAAGAGAAGGAGCAAACACATCAAGATTTCCATGTCCGAAGGCATGCTGTTGAGCAAGCATTGAATTGACTGTTTGAAAACAACCAGTACTATCGAGCTAACCAAGTTCTTCGTATGAATCAAAATGCTCTTCATCAATTGCCAGAGGATGGGATCCTGACCTCCCTATTAAACATCTGTTCAGTCAGCTGACCCCTCATCTGCTGGTCAATCATCTCAAGTGCCAGAGGAAGCTCCATACACAGCACACCTGTCAAGTTCATTTGTTCCAAATGCAGCACACCAGAGCACAGAACAGGAAACCATTCGGCAAGCTGTGCAAGATCGACAATCGAGATCGATCGAGGAAAGGAGGCAGAGAGAAACCACTGACACAGGTTGAGGAGATGCTGATATCAGCTGTGATGCCGATCATGTCCATCTACAGGCTACCTCATGGCCAGTATGGATACAGTGGACATGTCGTCAACCTTCCACAAAATGTACTGTCATTTGCCACCACTCTTCCAAGGCTACCATCAGAGATTGATGTACTGGTTGTGAGGAAAGAGAAGGAGCAAACACATCAAGATTTCCGTGCCCGAAGGCATGTTGTTGAGCAAGCATTGAACTGGCTGTTTGAAAACAACCAGTACTATCGAGCTAACCAAGTTCGTATGAATCAAATGAATCAGTATGAATTGCATGCGCAAGAATATACAGCACGTTCTCTTCCCACAAATAACGCGCTCAGGCTCGCCCCCTCGATGTACTACATCATGCTAGTTATTGTTCATCAAAGATTATTTGTAATGTGCATAATTGTTATACATGCAGTTATGTTATTACTGGCAACTGGGGACATGACTGTTAGTGAAGATGCTGCAGGCCCTGTTCAGATTTGTGCTGAGGGGGTGGACATTACTGACTTTGAAGTTGAGACAACTGTTGAAGTGATGATCACAGGAGACTCTCAAACAAGTAATGAACTAACTTTTATCTCTTTAGAACCACCAACCCAGATTAATTAAAGCGTACTTAATTATTGGCCTTGGTTTGTACAGATTTTTGTTCTTGCTTTTACCTAAGCTACAATCTTTTCCTGCTGGTTCTGCCTGGCTAGGGTTACACTAAGCCGTGGCTATGTATATATGTCAATTCTGTTCTTGGTTAGCTTTTGTCTATATATATACCTGCATGTAAAGCTTGCCGGGTCAAAGTTATTTAAATTTAATAGTATGCAGATATAGCCTAATCCTCCCTGCACTTCCATATTATCATATACTTTTCCTGCAAAGTACTAGGAAAAAACCATGAGTTTTAAATTGAATACACATATGCAGATAAATCTGTCAATTGGCCCTAAAGAGTTAGCACATAATTTATATGCAGAGTAAACTCAACTCGTCCATCTTACATACATAGTTATCATCATAATCATGCCCCATACTATCAGCTCTGACAGAAGACTACATAACACCTGGAGGCATGACTGCTACTTTCACAGTCGGACCAGCACAACTAGCATGTATTGACATCATGATTGTTAATGACGACTGTTTTGAAGGAGATCATCAGTTTACTGTAACACTTGGGAATCCATCTCCTGACACAATTGATATTGTGGGTGATCCAATCACAGTGACCATCACGGATGATGAAGGTGCTCAATATGTTCAGTGATTAATCACCATAATGATGTGCACAGTCAGTGAATTCATCATCTCATCACTGTAAACATTTTTTGCAATTTACCATGTAGATGCAACCATTGGATTTGCTGATGATGACCTCATGGTGGAGGTGGAAGAGGGAACTGATGTCACCTTTGACCTCCTTCTGACTACACCTGGAGTTCCAGCTGGTCAAATCAAGGCTATGATTGATGTCACTTTAACTCTGGTTGATGGAGACAAAGCAGGTAATTAGCTTATATATCAGTGGCGTAGGCAGGGGGGGTGCTTTGGGTGCTCGAGCACCCCCTTCGCTGCTGACCGGAAGCGCAAAAATATTTAATAATTGGATTTATCAATAAGTAATCAAGCCTTTAGAATCACTTTTTCTTACTTGTTTCTTGTTAGAAGCTATTTTCCAAGCTCATTTATGTCTAAGCTCTTGATAAACAAACTTCAGAACCGTTTAGTTCACGCTAGGTTGATCGAAAGCGCTCAGCAATTGGAATAGTTCAAAGGTCACGGTATCGATCACGTGACCCAAAAGTGGGCGTGGCACCCCAAAATTTTCCGCGCGCTGCGCGCGCACAATTACGGCACCCTCTTACTCTAAATCCTGGCTACGCCCCTGTATATATACATTTATATATACTGCAATAATTATTGTACTATTTTCTGTGTATTATACATACCTATTGTGCAGTATTTAATCAAGATTTCAACCAAGAGACCCTAACTGCTCAATTTGCTGTCAATGCTGACGATGGTGATGAAAGTTCCTCAACAAGTGTCTCTATTATTGCTGACAATGCTCTGGAAGGTGCCCATTCATTCACTGTGTCTTTGAATGCTACAGAAGCTATGAATGAGGGCTATACTCTTGATATGGATCGTGATGTGCTGACAGTCATTATCAGAGATTCCTCAGATTGTAAGATAATTATTATAAGTAAAGTATTTGATTGTGCAGTTTATAAACTTTATTCTCTGTCAATATTGTATAGTTATTTTAAATCTGACTCTCTTTCATGATTCCTTTGTATACAGTGGCTGATTTCACATTCAGTTTTGAAGCAGTGTCTCCCAACCCTGTGGAAGGTACTTCCTCCTTTGTTGATGTATGCAGTTCAGTCTCAACAACCAGCCTAGTGTCACTGGAGTGTGATGTCACCATAGATGGGGGAGTCACTGGTTCATCTGCAGCAGGTTAGTGTAGATATCCACGTTTATAATCAAATTGCAAATTTGGCTTTGAAATAATTGCCGAACGCATTATCACGAGGCATATAATTGTGAAGTACTGCCTCAGATATGTTGTGTGTCACACAGTTCAAAGTCTAGTACACAATAATTACTAGCAAATGCCTACGACATTTGGGGACGAGCGTGAGCGCCTAAATAATGTGTTGCACATGTAAATAGTACGTATTGTGTCTGCAATAATGAATCAAATGTGAGGTTCATGGTGATGACATCATGTTTGTAAACTTGCATGTGTGGATGTGATAACATTGAGAGAATGGGTGAATATTGTTTAGGGTTGATTTAGTTTTGGACAGTTCAAATGCTGCTGCAAGTCTAGATGCTGTGTGGTTAGCTGGTGAGATCACATGGCAGAAAAAAGAGCAGTAGACATGTTCAACCAAGCAAAGAGAAAGAAGATAGAGAAGAAGAATATCTCTAAATTATCATAGTATTGTTGCATGAGTCAGCACTTAGCTACTTGGCTAGCTAGCTGGCTACGTGCAAGTACTTGAATTGTTCGAAATTACTTGTTGATGTCATTACAAATTCGAAAAATTCAAACAGGAAATGCTATTTACGGAATGGTGCGTACAGACATCACACACAGATCACACAACCGGAAGTGCACAGACTCGAATGTCGTGTAACGTATATGTGGGGCTCGCTCACGCTCGCCCCAATTACATATGACGTCACGTACAGACTTAACTTTCAATACTGTTGACCATTACCTGATCATTGTTTTGCTAGCAGGCAGCTACATGTGGTCAGTAGTTTCCAAATTTTTGTTTCTCAAAGAAAGGCTGATTTAGATCATCTGGAATCATCGAAGACTACTGCATGGGCACCACTTTTTTTCTCCCTCTTCCCCGGGCGGCGCGTGGACCCTCAGTGGTCAGGCACTGACTTTTTCCAGGCAATGAGTCCAGGTTAGTAGCTGTTTTCGTGTCTCAAGAAGGACCTACTGTATGCCCTTAGCCGTGCTGGATATTTTCTTGGTCTGTTGTTTGTCAGCTAAGACTGGACAAGGCCTGCATGTTAATTATTTTGAATAAACCTGTGCATGGTCTATGCCGAGGTCACTTCCTGGGCCATAGCCTATGGGCATGCAGTTGTAAGTTACGATCTCTGTAGCGGCTTCTGCGCAACTGAGCTCTAATTTTTCAGTATGTTTGGTCCAACTATTAGCCTAGCTATGCTAAATTTTCAAGTTAGAAGTTACAGCAGACAAAGTTGTCCTGTAAGATCATGGTAGTCTGGTCCCCAGACTCCACTAAGTCCTTCTGGGGACAAGACAACTATACTCAAACTATGCATGAGTCGTGACAGGCCTCGAGCTCTTAGCTAGCTAGCTAGCTATATAGCTTTATGCATCTTTATGTACACAGACCATAATAGTGAAGGTAGTTGATATCAAACGCACAAAGCACTTATATGCTCTATGTGTACACCTAGTATACCCTTTTTTCTTCTGACCCTCTGTAATTTAAATTAGTTGTCTTGATGGTTTGCATATCCTTGAAACATTCACAGTTGAAGGTATAGATTTCACCTATCCATCTCCTCTGGAGTATTCTTTCCCCTCCTCCTCATCATTTCCATCTGGGCCATTCCCTTGCCTCACATTCACCATCATGGATGATTCCAACTTTGAGGGGGACCATTCTTTCACAGTCGTTGTGACTTCAACCTCCTATGAACATCAGGGGATTGACGAGACTGCTATGACTGTTGTTACAATCGCAGATGATGATGGTTAGATGTTTACTATTGCATTTATAACAATTGTGGTGTACTCACATGAGCATAATTATTGCTTTCATATGAAACATTATCCATGCTGTGTTTCTGTTTTACATATGCAGTGATGGTAACTATGGCAACAATAAGCATGGATGTTGTTGAAGATGCTGTAGGCACTGTTCAAATATGTGCAGAGGGTGTAGATATTGATAATTTTGAGGTTGAAGCCACTGTTGACATGACTATCACTGGAGATTTTCAAACAAGTAATAAAATTGACCTTCAGGCAAAATGCACATAATTTTATACTAAAAACTTAACGTCATTCTGCTTGCATATCAATGCGTTCTTGTATTACATAATCATTATCAGCTCTGACAGAAGACTACATAACACCTGGAGGCACGACTGCTACTTTCACAGTCGGACCAGCACAACTAGCATGTATTGACATCATGATTGTTAATGACAACTGTTTTGAAGGAGATCATCAGTTTACTGTAACACTTGGGAATCCATCTCCTGACACAATTGATATCGACTCTGAAAATAATGCAGTCACAGTGACCATCACAGACCATGAAGGTATATGCATGTGCATATTGTATACATGTCTGTGATTGTTCAGCTTGAGCATACACTATTAGTGAATCGACTAGCTATCATCAATATAATCATATTATATAGATGCAACCATCGGGTTTGCTGATGATGACCTCATGGTGGAGGTGGAAGAGGGAACCGATGTCACCTTTGACCTTCTTCTGACTACATCTGGAAGTCCAGCTGGTCAAATCAAGGTTGTGATTGATGTCAATTTAGCTCTGGTTGATGGAGTGAAAACAGGTGTGCACGCATGATAATTTATTAGGCCGTCCAAAAACTTTATTATTATGTTGCATGCACACATGCAGTGTTCCCAGACGACTTCAATAGTCAGACCCTTTCAGCCATTTTTGCTGTTGGTGATTCCAATGGTGCCATCTCCTCATCAAACAGTGTCTCTATTATTGCTGACCTGGCTCTGGAAGGTGCCCATTCATTCACCGTGACTTTGAGTGTTGCTGATGCTGTAGCTGGTGGCTATACTCTTGATATGGATCGTGATGTGTTGACAGTCATTATCTTGGATACAGCAGATGGTAAGATATGATTGTGTAAAAAGAGGGAGTGGCCTGGGTACGAGGCTAATGATTGTGTATGCATAATTGTGTGTGTGTGTGCATGCATGCGTGCGTGTGTGCGTGTGTGTGTGTGTGCGTGTGTGTGTGTGTGTGTGTGTGTGTGTGTTCACTGTTGTATGTACACTAAATAATACTACATATATGAATTTACCAACTAAATATAAACTATTATATTTTAAAATTGTGCAATTGAGTTGATGATTGTGAGTTGTCGCATGCATGGAGAATAGAAATTGTATTTTGCTATAAAAAATGTGTTTCCAGTTTTGTGAGAATAATAATAATGGTTCAGCAAAAATTAATAGCAATGTACATAGATACATGGCAGAACTTCTATTTTGAGCAAATGTTTCAAATTATCGGTGACCAATCACGTTGTTCCAAATAAAGATTAGGCATAGTCAGTGTATGATATGTTATTAAGCCTCGGCGCTTGAGTATCATGTGCAGAGGATTACGGTAGTCGTTTTGTGTGTGTGTGTGTGTGTGTGTGTGTGTGTGTCTGTCTGTTACTAGATAATGTGAAGAATGGCCGCTCTATGGTTCAAACTGAAGGTACTTACGTTCATGAATCGAAATTATCTTGAAAATGGTTGTGTAGAATCTTGCAAGACACTCTAGTTTCTGAGATACGAGGCTTTTGTGCTTCTCTGAACGCTTACCTTCGAAACTTCACCCATAAATTACGCCCCACATATAGTGTGCGTTATCTAGAAATACAGTTGGACTGGATGTGCTTCAGATGACAGAACTCTGGCTCTCAGCCTCTGGATGTGATGTGCTTGGCTCAGGTGGCTTAGCTGCTTGCACAGGTAAGTAACTCAATTCAGTGATTGCAAGCTAAAATTCTGAGCTTACAAGTTTAATAGTTGTGTCAGTGTGTTTACCAGTGAATTTCCACTCAGTGTCACTTATGCTTCAGCTAAGCTGCATGGTCACCAAGTAGTACTGTACTGATATTACATGATTCAGGTAGCCTATAGGTTTGCTCAATAGCATCTGACAACAGCCTGATATAATCATAGCATTACTCATCTCTGACAGTCTCCTCATCACAAGTTAAAAGTGACAGAGTGTGCCACCGAGGCTTGTGCACCGCTGGTGCCTTTATTTTGAATCAGTACTTATTATGCAGACTATGAAACTAAGATTGTATATGTATCACTGCAGCCACTATACAAATGGTGACAGATGACACTCTAACACCTGAGAGTGATGAAGACACACTGATGATTTGTGCTGAAGCTACTGTTGCTACCCAGTTTGATGTAGAGGTGATGGTGACAATGATGGTGATGGGAGACCCTCTTATAAGTGAGTGTCTAATATCAATGCACAAGGACTGGCATTTATTATGCATCAGTTTCCATATAAAGGGAATGAATGTCACTCTTAGACTACTGCTTGGATACCATGCATGCTCTGTTTTTCTTTCTTTTTTTATCTTATTCTTCAACTGTAAATTATTATTGATGCTACACAAGCTCACAACATAAAACCCTTAGTGCATGCATGTCTCATAATTATGCATCATCCTAGTCTTGTACCTTGTGTAATTCTCACAAGTTTGTGTATTCAACAGCCATGCCATCAGACATCACAGTGGTAGGAGAGGGCCCTCCTGTTGCTACTTTCCCAGTGGGACCTGCTGCTCCAGCTTGTACTCAAGCTAGCGCTTTTTGTAGGGACTAACCAGTCTCTGATTGTCTCCACACTGTAGTGTTGAAAAAAGTGAATGAACAAGTAGTAAAAATTTTTAAAAAATAAGCAGTGTAGGAATGGGCAGTGCTGTAAAAAGTATTGGAACAAGGAATGGTCTCAATTTCGGCACATGACTACTTCATTTTTTGTACCCAGGTCTGGGCCAGTAATCTAATCCTGCCAGCTATGCTTTATCCAACTTTTTAGCAGAATGGCAAAAATTTGAACCATTACATTTAACGTGATAAAATCTGATATTCAAGTACAGATCACTCTATTTAACTTTATAACATTAGTTATGAGGGATCAAAACTGAAAATGAAGTAGTCATGTGCCGAAATTGAGACCATTCCTTGTTCCAATACTTTTTACAGCACTACCCATTCCTACACTGCTTATTTTTTAAAAATTTTTACTACTTGTATATATATATATACCGTAAATGCGGAAAATTTCGCTGTCGTTTATATTTTGCGGTTTGAGGTTACCGCGAAAAATTAAATTATGTAACTAATACAAATGACCCATTCCTACGTATATTTCTTTTGCTACACTACGAAAAATAGATTACGCGGAAAAATATAACGTGAATATTTTAACACGTGCAAATTTCTGGATTTATGGTATATTCCCAGTATGGTAATATTGGGTACACAGGAATGGCACGGATGCCTCATTAGTGTAATACAAATATTCATGCGAATAACTCTGCAAAAACTGTGCTCTTAGCACTAAAAGGCTTCAATTTAGCTCTTTCTCTTTCTAATGAGCCCAAAAACATGGCCTAAAAACATCGCTTAAGTACTAAACTAAAATATGCCAAACCTCCAATACATAATGTTAATTGTAAACCCTCAAAACCCTTAGTTAGTTATTGATTAGTTTTTAAACTTCAAGAAAATTTTTAGTTAATTTTAGTTTAGTTAACTAAATGCAAAAAGGCCTAACTATAAGGGTTTTAGTTTAGTTTACTAACTAAAATTAGGTGTTTTGGGCATTTTTTTGACTTATTACTATTTTGACCAACCCTTTATGATTTAGTTTTAGTTAGCTAAAAAAGGCCATTTTTGCTAAAACTAAAGGGGTTTTAGTTTTAGTTTTAGTTTTAGTTAACTAAAACATCACTACTCCAATATTCTCCATCTTCTCCTGCAGCTCCTTCTTCCAAATGACTGAGATGCATGTTTTACTTCAGTATCAAGCAGGCTACAGTTAAACACAACTTGCAGCCTAGCTAGCTAGCGACACACAAACTCAAATGTGATTTGTTGAATTATGAAAAAATGAGAACAAACAAGTAAAAAAAGCATTGGCTGTTAGAGTGTGTAAGGAATTCTTCCCGGGGGTAAAGTGAGAGACTCTGTATGGAAAGAGAGTGTTACATACAGCCCATACAAGAAGAATTCTGCACACACTCACACAGCCATTCCATCTTGTTTGCTTTATTTTTTTCGATTTTGCCATTCCTGTGTCTCATTACATTTCCAATGTTTTGTTTTACTTGTACACATTTATATTAATGGTTTGATGTCAAGTTGACCCATAACGTGCACAATCACTAAGTTTCCTCATGGTGAGGAATCTGAGGGTTTGGTATATCGTACCATGGAGGCACTCCCTCACAATTGCCCGTCATGCTTATCTCTGGCTACTTAGCCTTGTTACAGCAAACCACAGCATGCACACCACCCCAAGCTGCCCGGGTTGGTCTTATAGCTATTGCCTGCCTATAAGTACTCCCTGCTCAGGAGCCCTAATATTGTACTCGGTTACCAATAGAGTTAATTTTTCTCAATGTAGTGGAACCTGAAGATTTCACTTCACCAGCAAATCTTGAGTATACCCTTGCCTCAACCACAACCTCACCAACTCAAGACTGTCTTACATTCACTATCATGGATGATACCTTCCTGGAGTGTGACCACGAATTTACTGTTTCCATAGTTACTCCAACAACACCACCGGGAATAATGATTGGAACCCCAGATAGTGTGACTGTCACTATCCAGGATGATGATGGTGAGTTGTCAACTATAATCGCAACTATAGATACATGAACAGAACTTTTGATTTTGCAAGGAGAGCAAATGTTTCAAATTCTCAATTCAGTCTTTAGTACTCGTTTTGATGACCAAGTTCATGCTGTTTCTAGCTAATAAAGGGTGGGCATAGTTATAATAGTATTATTATTATTAACACACCATAATAGGTGCACAGGTAAATATAATTATAGTACTCACATATATAATTGTAATAATAATACATGCATGATTAAGGAGGAGGATTCAAATATGTTTTCAGTGATCATTGTATAGATTGTGAAACTGAGATTGTATATGTATCACTGCAGCCACTATACAAATGGTGACAGCTGACACTCTAACACCTGAGAGTGATGAAGACACATTGATGAGTTGTGCTGAAGCTACTGTTGCTACCCGGTTTGATGTAGAGGTGATGGTCACAATGATGGTGATGGGAGACCCTCTTACAAGTGAGTGAGTGCATGTCTAATATCAATGCACAAGAAATTTATGGCATTTTATGCATCAGTTCCATATAAAGAGAATGAATGTCACTCGATTGCTTGGATACCATGCATGCTCTGTTTTTCTTATTTTTTGTTCCAATTCTTCAACTGTACATTATTGATTATATACATTATCATACTATAGTTATGCTCACAACATAAAGTGCATGCATGTCTCAAATTCTTTTCAGAGCCAAACTGAGTTACATAATTATGCATCATCCTAGTCTTGTACCTTTTGTAATTCTCACAAGTGTGTGTATTCAACAGCTATGCCATCAGACATCACAGTGGTGGGAGGGCCAGCTCCTGTTGCTACTTTCCCAGTGGGACCTGCTGCTCCAGCTTGTGTACAGATCATGGTTATTAATGATGATTGTTTTGAAGGAGACCATCTGTTTACAGTATCCCTTGATTCTGCTACTCCGCTTTCTGTGGTTCTGGCTCCAGATGTTGATGTCACAGTGACAATTACAGACAGAGATGGTAAAATGGATGCTGCATGGGATATGACTATGTTGTATTCATAAGATATTATTCTCTCCATTACCAATAGAGTTAATTTTTCTCAATGTAGTGGAACCTGAAGATTTCACTTCACCAGCAAATCTTGAGTATACCTTTGCCTCAACCACAACCTCACCAACTCAAGACTGTCTTACATTCACTATCATGGATGATACCTTCCTGGAGTGTGACCACGAATTTACTGTTTCCATAGTTACTCCAACAACACCACCGGGAATAATGATTGGAACCCCAGATAGTGTGACTGTCACTATCCAGGATGATGATGGTGAGTTGTCAACTATAATCGCAACTATAGATACATGAACAGAACTTTTGATTTTGCAAGGAGAGCAAATGTTTCAAATTCTCAATTCAGTCTTTAGTACTCGTTTTGATGACCAAGTTCATGCTGTTTCTAGCTAATAAAGGGTGGGCATAGTTATAATAGTATTATTATTATTAACACACCATAATAGGTGCACAGGTAAATATAATTATAGTACTCACATATATAATTGTAATAATAATACATGCATGATTAAGGAGGAGGATTCAAATATGTTTTCAGTGATCATTGTATAGATTGTGAAACTGAGATTGTATATGTATCACTGCAGCCACTATACAAATGGTGACAGCTGACACTCTAACACCTGAGAGTGATGAAGACACATTGATGAGTTGTGCTGAAGCTACTGTTGCTACCCGGTTTGATGTAGAGGTGATGGTCACAATGATGGTGATGGGAGACCCTCTTACAAGTGAGTGAGTGCATGTCTAATATCAATGCACAAGAAATTTATGGCATTTTATGCATCAGTTCCATATAAAGAGAATGAATGTCACTCGATTGCTTGGATACCATGCATGCTCTGTTTTTCTTATTTTTTGTTCCAATTCTTCAACTGTACATTATTGATTATATACATTATCATACTATAGTTATGCTCACAACATAAAGTGCATGCATGTCTCAAATTCTTTTCAGAGCCAAACTGAGTTACATAATTATGCATCATCCTAGTCTTGTACCTTTTGTAATTCTCACAAGTGTGTGTATTCAACAGCTATGCCATCAGACATCACAGTGGTGGGAGGGCCAGCTCCTGTTGCTACTTTCCCAGTGGGACCTGCTGCTCCAGCTTGTGTACAGATCATGGTTATTAATGATGATTGTTTTGAAGGAGACCATCTGTTTACAGTATCCCTTGATTCTGCTACTCCGCTTTCTGTGGTTCTGGCTCCAGATGTTGATGTCACAGTGACAATTACAGACAGAGATGGTAAAATGGATGCTGCATGGGATATGACTATGTTGTATTCATAAGATATTATTCTCTCCTCTATAGATGCAACTGTGTCCCTGAGTACAGCAGTGTTGTCTGACTGTGAAGGGACGTCTGTTATGCTCTGTGCTACTCTCTCTGTATCGAAAGCAATTGATGCACCGATTGATGTGACATTCAGCTTGGTAGATGGAACAGCAAGTACATCTATATTATATATAGTCATAAAAATTGTATCATCTCAGTATCTTGTGCATTAATCTAGCTCGGTATGATTAGCCTAATTCCCTAGCCTTCTGTGTGCTGCTACTGGTTCAGTGGCGGATTTAGGCATGGTTCCATGGGTTCCATGGAACCCCCCTTTCAGCTGAGACCTCGCATTATAATTAACTGTGCAGATTGGAAAAGGTCAAGCTGGAACCCTCCTTTCAACTTAAAAATACTAAAAGCAACTCGAAATCACACTGAATATTAGTTTTTTGTGAAAAATATAGAGTTTCTGACTCTCTCTTGCCGTTTTTTTCTTCCACTCAGGCTTTTTTGGCAAAATTTTAGCTGCACGAGCGCTAAAGGGGCGGGGCTGTTGCGACCGGAAGTGGGCGTGGCTACAGAAAATTTTTCGCGCGCTCTGCGCGCATTGATTAGAACCCCCCTATACAATTTCCTAGATCCGCCACTGTGGTTTATTGTGTGGACAATTTTACAACTATATCTACATGGTACATAAAGATTGTCAACATAGTAAATAAATTATTGAGCAATAGCAGCACATAGAGGCCTGGGGACAAGGCTAGGGTATAATTAGTGTTTCATCAATCGAGGTCGCAGGTATAGTATTATTCATGTACATATCATCAGTTTTTGGCCTTTATATATAGCATTTGCTGGCAATGATTTCAGTCCTGTTGGACTAGCTGCTCAATTTGGTGTTGGAGCTACTGATGCAGCTGAGGCCTGTGTGGAAGTCTTTCTCCTCACTGATAACATACTTGAAGGATATCAGACGTTTGAAGGGTTAATATTGTCAACTTCACCTGATGTCATCATAGAGAATTCTACCATTAGTTCCACTGTTATTACTATAGAAGATAAATCCCTTCAAGGTAGCCAGTGTGTGGCCGTACAAAATACAATACATGCAGTGTTGGTTTTAGTGATAATTTACAACTGTATTGTGCTATCACAGATGCCAGTGTAGGGTTTGTCCAGGATTTTTACTCTGGAACTGAAGGTGATCTACCTCTATCAGTGTGTGTGGTACTGAGTGCTCTTCCAGCTGGAGGGTCTGAAGTTGACATTGTAGTGGACCTGACAACTGCTGATGGAGCTAAAGCTGGTGAGTGTAACCTTATACATATAGTTGAAGTGGTTTTTGATAGCATTCATATTAATTTTTTCCGCATGTATATCATCACTGTATGAGGTACATATTGTACTGATTGTCATGGATTGTATATATCCATCTGTGCAGTTGATGGCTCTGATTTTGATCTGGTTGGACCAAATCCTTTAACTTTTATGCCAGGAGATTTTAATTCTCTGATCAACATTCAACAGTGTGCCGACTTGTCTTTGATTGATGATATGGCAATCGGAGGAGAGCATAGTTTCAGTGTACACTTACATGTTGAGCCTGGTATAAGTGTGGTTACAGTATATGCTGCTGTCACCATTCAAGATGTAAACTGTAAGTATATAGATGTAGACATAGGTCATACATCTTGCATATTCATTATGTAATGATTGATTGCAGCTGCCACTGTTGGGTTTTCCCCACTAACCTACACTGGCCAAGAAGGCCAGTCTGGCCCTCTGGAAGTGTGTGTTGTCATCTCTGATGTACCTGCTAATGGCTTGGAGTGTGATGTCACAGTTACATTGGATGCTATAGATGGAACCAAAACTAGTAATGCCATCATGATAGTTTTATTTGAAGCTAGTGTTAATTTTATTGAACAATCTTTGTATGTAAATACAGTACTCGATCAAGATTTCACTGTTCCTAGTCCGTTCTCTGTTGTATTCCCCTCTGGTATAACGGCAAGTGGTGACTCACTGTGTGCTATTGTCACTATTGTGGATGACCTAGAGCTGGAGGGTGACCAACAGACCTTCAATGTGGAAATATTGAGTGTCTCTCCTGACAATATTGTTCGTGACATTAGTGCTGATTCAGCTACTGTGACTATTGCTGACGATGATGCTGATGGTACGTATGATTATTAAATGTCACAGTCTCTAAGTACATGCTCCATGTTCCATTGCTGTTGTATGTAGATGCCACTGTTGGGATGGTCATGTCATCAATCAATACAATCGAGGGTCAAGCAGACAATGTACAAATTTGTGTCCGTATATCGGACATACCCGCTGAGGGGGTATCATGTCCTGTGGTTGTTATGCTCTCAGTTGGTGGAGCTGTGACCCTGAAGGAAGGTGAGTCTTGTGTGCATGCACCATTGTGTGTGTGTGTGTAAGTATGTTAAGTTGAAGTCCTATCCTTTGTTGTATGATATAGCATTCGAAGGATCTGATTTTTTGATCATTACTGATCCATTTGAAGTCACATTCGCTCCTGGTAGTGTCAATGATGCCCAAGAATGTGCTATGGTGTCTATCATTGATGATGATGTCTTGGAAGGTACTCATGAATTTAGAGTATCAATCACCAGCACCTCACCAGAGATCAACATTGATTCGACCCCTAGCTCTACTCTTGTATTTATTGAAGACAATGATGGTGAGGTGTAGCTTTTGTTGAACATTGGATGATTGGATGATAAGTTAGCAATCATTAATAAATTATTATTATGATTTAGATGGTATGGTTAAATTTTCTGGGACTACATCCTTTTCCCTCCCTGAGGATGGATCTAATGGTGATATTGTGGTGTGTGTGGTTTTCACCAGCTTGCCATCTGGAGGCCTAGAGTGTGATCTTGACATTCATTTTGAAACACAACCAGGAACTGCATGTATGTTACTACCGAGTTCTTTTATAGCCACTCTAATTAATGCTCTCAACTTACAAAGTTAATGAAGAGTTATAGAAGGTATGGTGAGAGTTTTAGGATCAATTATCAATGCTATTGATTGCAGTGACGTCAGAGGACTATGAATTTGGAGAATTTAATTTGACTGTACCTGCAAACACTCCACAAGGGGAGGATGTCTGTGATACAGCCTTGGTAGGAGACCTTATTGTGGATGATTTCACTATTGAAGAGAGTCAGACCTTCTTCCTTGTGCTCACTAGTGCCTCCATTGATAGGGTGATGTTTGGCGATCAGAATACAGTTACAGTTGAAATACTTGACAATGATGGTGAGTATAGCACTATGTACTTCTCAACGACATAGTATTCACACCAATAAGTTATTATCACCTCAAAATCCACCTCCAAAGTAGCTGGCTGAATCCAGTGGAAATGGTGAAAATGTTGCTGTCATGCGACTTAGAAATGAATGACAACTCGCTTAGTATCAGCTACAGCAACTTCAAGCTATATACAGGAGCCACTTTCAACAAGATGCTCTATATGCCTGTCACCTCAAAATCCACCTGTATCTAGTGTAGCTAGAAGAATCCGGTGAAAATGGGCATCCAATAAATCATTTGACCTCAATGATATGGCAGCTTTGTTAAGCCTTGGCAGATGTGCTATGGAGAGTTGCCATATCTAATTGTTTATGTGTATATGTGTGTGTGTCTGTCTGCATGTCTGGTACGGGATACCGTATAGCAAGAAATTTCCGTGGGGTGCAGATTTTTGTTATTTTTGTGACTAACCCCCGAGTCACGAAATTTTCCCTCCCATGAAAGTTTTTTCTGAGGTCAAATGTCACGATACTCGCCACGTGCATGTTGTCAAAGACTTCAGTTCTCTGTCTCTTGCCCGTCTTTTCAAAAAATTTGCAGTCTAAATAGCTAGTATCTAGCTAGAATAGTATTCTACGTGTATACCAAAGCAGATAAACTGTCACAAGACCTTCAAGCGCTGTAAGTTGAAGATACTTGAGTCACGAAAATTAAAACCACAAATATTTTCTTCTGAAGCGCGGTCTACGCTTTTCACGAAAATTTGCACCCCCGAAAATTTCCCACTATATACGGTGTAATGAAGTGAAATAGGGCAATTCTAGTGGAGAAATGGAAGGTTCTACTTACGTTTATGTTTAGTTTCTGAGATCTGACGCTTTTGTGCTTTATTTGAACTATCTTTCTCGCACGAAATCAGTCCATCTGAGTTTTACTATATTTCTAGATAACACACAGTACACAGGCCATGATTGATGGGTGCAGTTTCAAATGCACAAAAATCTTTAGCTGTAGCCTCACCTCTTTAGCCTGTTTATAACTGAATGTTTGCCAGAACAAGGCTTGAATGAGCAGCAAAAAAAATGGCAAGAAACAGGCAGTGAAATTTTTGAGTTCTTTCATGATAACATGATCCAGGGTACAAGGGGGAACCCCCCTTTCATTAAACCAAGAAGGCAGATTAGTATCTGTTTATCGTTCTTATTTATTTATATTTTTGTAACTGTATTGTTTGTGTCATTTACAGCTGTTGGCTTTGTACTAGCTGTTGAACAAGAGAATGTCCAACTAATGGAGTCTAGTGGCTCAAGTAGTATGTGCTGTTTGGAGATTACTGGTTTACCTGGCTCGGTGGATCCAAACTTCACTTTAGCATCAGTGCCATTCACCATCATATCTGGTAAGTTCTATTGTCTACAAGGAGTGGGGCTCGCTTCGCTCGCCCACTCCTTGTTTATGTATGTTTACAGGATTAACAGTTACATTAATAGTAAACATAGATAAGCATTAATAATTATTCTTATGCAATATCCTGAAATCAGTTGGCTTAGGACAACCTTTGCAGTTGAAGCAACACACAACAATCACTATATATAGTTTATGTAGAAACAATGTATAAAGTTTTAGTATGAACATAAATACTGGCAAGCATAAGCCATTGGAAAGGGAAGCAATGCTGCATGTGTATATGCACTGCTTTGGTAGTGCTGTTTGCTTTGGCCAGCTCAGCAATTTACCTCAATACGTGACGTCACAGACGACCCTTTTCCGACTTCCACCATTTTGCAATCAGCTGGCAAAGAAACTCGTTATCTGGCTAGCTGTGCTTCGTGTACAGTGACAGAGAAGCAGACTCCTAGAAGCGAAAGCTTTTCCCTTGCTACTCTTCTTTTGTGAAAGATTGGCTACTCTACCACGCTTCTTTGTCAGATACGGATGCCACTGGTAAGCCTTGTCAGCGATCTCAAAAACAGTCAGCCATACTTGTAGCGCCTGTGATTCTATCCTAGGCTAGCACTATCTAAGCTAGCTGTCTAGGCACACTTTTCATAGCATGTGTTCTCCACAGTCCAGAGAAAAAACAGCTTTTAGTTCGAGGTCGCATTACTTCCGGTGACCCTCCGTAACACACGGACGGACACACGGACAGACAAAACTTTGCTTATAATATGATAGTACGGTTTGTACTAGGTTATATGTTTACTGTAAAGTCAACTAGGTACCTATAGATACCACACCAAGTGTGTATGACATCAATAGTGTTATACTGACCATTAAACAAGGTCCTAAATCTCTACATAGATTTGCCATACTTGCTGAATTTGGCACTTGTGAATGTAAATGTATTTTTAAATTATAATATGGCTTATAAGTTGCTGCATGACCAACGTATGTAAAGTTACAAAAGTTATGGACTAAATTAAGTTTTTTCAGAACAAGTGACAAACTGATTGATGGTTAGAAACATAGGAAAAGCTTTGAAGCAAACCAATGTTAGATTTTGTAGATTTATTTTGTAGATTTATTTGTAGACACTATAGTTCAACAAAGAGTTGCATTTAGGCTCAGGGCATGAATTTACCTTATAAATGACAAGATTCTTGTTAATGTGATACTAAGGCAAACTTAATTACTCGATCAGAAGTGACATTCTACACTCATGCCAATTATAAAGGTTAATAATAATGTTATTGTGATTGTGATGTTAGCACTCCAATAGGAGGAACAGAGAAGGTATGCATACAGGACAAATATTATTAAAGTATTAAAAAATTAAAACTATCTGTCACAATTAATTCCCTTAGACACTGCAGTGGAGAATACCGACTTTCGTATTTCTAGTCCATCAATAGTTGCCTTTGATGCTCCATTTGCACTGGGACAGACTGCCTGTGTAGCCATAACCATCATTGATGACATCATTCTAGAAGAAGATGAATCCTTTACCATTTCCTTTGGTTCTGCAACCACTCCTCCTGGTATTACAGTTGGTCCACCATCAATAAGCACTGTGACAATATTGGATGATGGTATAAAAGTTTATAATTGTACAATAATATGTTTTAACAGCTATATGCATTTTAAAATTGGATTTAGAACGTGATAATGAGATAACTATTTCTGCTGGAGTGATCCAAACAGATGAAAACTTGGCAGAACTCATTGAAATCTGTGCTACTATCAGTGATGTGAATGGTACTGAGATTTTAGCAGGAGTTACCTTGGCAATAGGAGATACTGGTTTAGCAAGTAAGCAATTGGCTTCGTCTTATCTACACCTTTTGTCTCAGCAAAAATGCTTAATCTTCATATTCATGTGTGTGAAGGTTGGCATTAGTCTGTAATGTTTTATGATAAGCCCATGTTGGATTAACGAAGTACTAAAGCATGATTGTGCTGTGAATTTTATTGAAACTTGCCTTTTTTCATTTGGTATTTTAATTGCTTCCCAATACTTATTGTTTTATTACTTGTGGTGCTATTTTATTGCATACAGCTTTTCCTGAAGATGTTGTATTTGTAACTTCTTCAAACCTCCTCTTTGTTGATCCTGTCCCACCAAGTGGTGACCTTCAAGCATGTACTGATGTGTCAATAGTGGATGATGATATATGGGAAGGATTTCATTCATTTGAAGTGAGTTTGGTTCCAGGCTCACAGAGTCCTTCTTCTCTGATGATTGGAACTCCTTCCTTTGTCACCATTACCATTACAGATGAACAAGGTATGAGTTGATATGAATGTAATCATTTGTTAGCTGGAAATTTGTAGACTAGCTAAACTAAAATTTTATCAGTTGCAGCTACGAATTATTTTGTGCCTTCTATTTCGCGGCAAGGAAACTTGCCATAGTTTCTTCATAGTATTTTAATGAACCAGTTTATCATATAGATCTCTAGTTTTACCTTCATTGTTAGGTAACCCACTGTTTCTTCAAGGTTTTATACTGTTCCTGTTTTGATTATAAGTCATGCATTGGCTAGTCTTGGTTGTAGAAATAACATAATAGTTATAATTTCCCAAGACAATTGTACGTATTTCTTATTCATATGTCATGCTTATGTATCCACACAGATGCAACTGTACAGTTTGCTGAACAGGATGGTCAACTTGAGTTTGATGAGGGAACCACACAGTCTATTGTGGTACAATTGACCACACCAGGAGGAGGAGTTTTAGACGCAGAGTTGTCAGTGACTCTGTCACTAGTGGATGGAGACAGAGCAGGTGTGTGTATGAGTGTGCACAATAATGTTGTAATTGTATTCAGGTTCCCTTATACTCATACTTATAGCAACCAGAAAACTTTGTTATAGCTCTATGTAGCTGGTGGAATAGTATCTATGTTAGGTGAAATTATGGATCACTTTTCAGATATAATTATTCTGTTTTCATTGTAAAGTGTTGACTCAAGACTTTGATCTGGACACCCTCACTGCTGGGTTTCTTGAAAATGATGGCAATGGTGCTGAGCGCACTACAGCTGAGAGTGTGTCAATTATTGATGACAACTTTTTGGAAGGGGATCATTCTTTCACCATCAGTCTGAGCACTGCAGTAGCTGCCTCCATGGGTTACACCATAGATGGAGTCACTGCACTAACCATTGTAATTATGGATGCACAAGATGGTAAGGATTTAGTAATACTTGTGAATCAGATGTGTCATAAATGTAATAACATTAATGAATGCCATGCATAAAGACACTTATTATTCATTTTGTTTCTACATGCAGTGGCTGATTTCATGTTCAATTTTGTACCAGTGTCTCCCAGCCCTGTTGAAGGTACTGATACTTCTGTTGATGTTTGCAGTTCTATTTCAACGAGTGGACTAGTGGCACTGGAGTGTGATGTCACTGTAACTGTGGAAGTCATTGATACTGCAGTAGCAGGTTTGTACACCCTATTAATTACTTTAGCTTTCAATTGTGGTTAACTGTATTTTATTTTTTGCTACTATCCAGCTGAAGGTTCAGATTTCTCCTCTCCCTCTTCCCTTGTCTATTCTTTCCCCTCCTCCTCATCATTTCCATCTGGGCCATTCCCTTGCCTCACATTCACCATCATGGATGATACCAACTTTGAGGGGGACCATTCTTTCTCACTGTCTGTGACTTCAACCAGCCCTTCAGGAATTACTGGTTCTGATGCCAGTACAGCTATTACTATCTCTGACGATGATGGTTAGTTGTAATCATGCATGTATAATACTGTTGTCCTCCAAACATTCAGTTAGACTTGATTGCTTCAACCATACTTGCATTCTATACTCTAATCCATTCAGTGACCATCCAGATGATAACAGAGGATATGACTGTCACTGAAGATATAGCTGGCACTCTCTCCATCTGTGCAGAGGGTGTTGGTATTGACATGTTTGAAGTTGGAGCAACTGTTAATATGCTGATCACAGGAGATCCTCAAATATGTAAGTACCCACATTGTCAAATTCTACTGTACAAAATTATTTGTTTCTCATGCACACTCAGCTCCAATAGAAGACATCATGATACCAGGAGGCACAGCTGCTGTATTCTCAGTGGGAGCAGCTCGTCCGGCTTGTGTTGACATAATGATTGTTCCTGATACCTCCTTGGAAGCTGATCATCAGTTTACTGTGACTCTTGGAAGTCCATCACCTGATGTGATTGTGTTTGATTCTAACGATGATGTCACAGTGACCATCACGGATGATGAAGGTATAGTTGTTATGGTTACACAAACAAAAAATAATTTCTCAGTTCATTATCATCTAAGTCTTTGTTCTTGTGTATAGTTGCAACTGTGAACTTTGTTGGACCATCTGCCTTCTCTGATGTTGAGGGTGCTAATGTTAGCATTGATATTTCTCTTTCTGGAATAACTGACCTTGATGTTGGCATACCTGTAGCATTCTTCTCCAGTTTGGATTCAGCAGGTAAAGTGATTGCTTTCTTACTATCATCAGAACCTATGGTGTGACTACTGAAATAATATACTTATGATTTACATTGACATACATTGTTATAGACCTTGAAGATTTTACTGCTATACCTGATGTTCTGTTTGCTCCTGAAGGGCCACTGATGCAAACACTAACAGTTTCGCTAGTTAGTGATGAGATAAATGAGCCTAATGAAGTATTTTCAGTTAGCATCAATACCAGCAGTAGTCCAAGTGTCATCACTGGATTGTCTTCATCAGTTGACATTACAATTCTAGCCAGTGATGGTAAGTTTGATGAACACTCTTACTCAGACTTGATGAACATTCTTACTCACACTTCACATGTTAGTGTAGGTGTCTCGGCTATTACAGAATGTTGGTGCTTTTTGTTGTTATTATTTTTTGTCTGAATTTTGTGACGTCATTATTGTTGTGTTATGCTTCTCATGTGTCATTTGTAGCTGAGGACTTTGTAGTAGGTGCTGGACAGGAGAATATTCTAGAAATGGAGTCCAATTCATCAGTTAGTGTGTGTGCAGAGATTTCTAGTTTACCAGACTCAGTGGATCCAAGCTTCACTTCAGTATCAATACCATTCACCATTACATCTGGTAATATGTAATGGGATTTATTCTTGTATATTATTATATTCAGAAATAACAATTGATAAACTATTCATTCTCATCTAAAGGGAACTGCTACATTGTGCCTTTACTCCACCAATATATTCATGATATGTGACTGCCATCTAGTACTCTTTTTTCTTTTGCAGACACTGCTGTGGAGAATACAGACTTTAGTGTTACTGATCCATTGATGGTTGTCTTTGATGCTCCATTTTTAATTGGACAAACTGCCTGTGCAACCATAACCATCATTGATGACATCATTATAGAAGATGATGAATCCATTACAGTTTCCTTTGGTTCTGCAACCACTCCTCCTGGTATTACAGTTGGTCCACCATCAATAAGCACTGTGACAATATTGGACAATGGTATCAAAAACTCATGATAAGAATATTGGTAATCTGTGTGTTAATGTGTGCATTTTTGGATTTAGAACGTTTCAGTGAGATCACAATTTCGGCTGAACCTACACTAGCAGATGAAAACTTGGCAGAACTCATTGAAATTTGTGCTACTATCATTGGTGTGAGTGGTACTGAGGTTTCTGTAGAAGTTACCTTGGCAATGGGTAAGTGCATGATGACAACTGTATGATAATTAAATTGCACTTTGATCCATCTGATCCATATACCCCTTTTATCTCTTGAAGATTGTTACTTTTGATTGATATATTGTGTACCTTGAAGGAGTAATTTCCCCACTGAATTTGAATGTTGTGTATTATTTTGTCCATTTGATAGTATTTTAAATAATTTATACAGCTTCTCCTGAAGATGTTATGTTTGGAACTTCTCCACAACTCATCTTTGTTGATCCTGTCCCACCAAGCACTGAGCTCCAAGCATGTACTGATGTGTCAATAGTGGACGATGATGTATGGGAAGGGTTTCACTCGTTTGAAGTGAGTTTGTCTCCAGGCACTCAAAGTCCTCCTTCTTTGATATTTGGAGAGCCCTCCTCAGTCACCATTATCATCACAGATGAACAAGGTATGCATGAGATGGTGTGCATATAACTTTTAGTGCTTGTGGGGATTTTGCAGACTAAACAAACCTTAATTGGTCTATAACTGTTAGCTTGGCCCTCATAATATGTTACACATGGCAAATTATAGCCTCATTCCCAGGCTCCTCCCTCTCGTATTAGTTTCTTCGAAAGCAAGGAGACAGAGAGCCTGGTACATTTTATCAGTGAGTGATGTAATCAATGACGCGGTTTGATATTTTTATGAGCAATTATGTAAGTCTTTATTTCTGTGAGCTACCCTTATTGCTCCTAGAGGCTCAAGAGTCAAAAAGAACATCAGATAGGCTACATCCTTGTTATGTACAATCTGAGAAATTGTTTTAGCTATTGCTCAGCTATGGAAGATGCTTTGACAGCGTGTTGTAACGGTTTGTGTTCTAAAAAACAATGGTTGATTTCTGTTTAAAATATCTTTTTAATGCAGGGTGAGTTTCAACAATATAGCAACAATGGATCATGATAATGTAGCGTCTACAACTAGCTCCCTTTCCAAGACTAAACAAAGACTTTACAAGAATGAAAAACAAAGTGGTTATGAGCCGAAATGATGAACATATGTGATAAAATAAACCAGGCTCTCTCTCTCTCTCCTTATTTTTGAAGAAAATATACGTGAGGGAGGAGCCTGGGAATAAGGCTACGCTAATTATCAGTAAACAATTTGGTGGACTGGAACAGTGAGCTCAAAGCAAACAGAAACAGTTCAGACTCCTGATCCAGAATTTATCTGCCTTAGATCGGGAAATTTCCTTATTAAATTTTTTTTCCAACCGGAAATGTAATTAGTTTCACACTCGAAAATTTAAAATGTAGTGATCTTTGCCATATTAGCTGAAATGTCAAGAAATTAAGCACATAAAAATGTAGTAAACAAGTGAACAAAGCAGCTCCACAGGAGCTCATGAAGGCAATCATTCATTGTATGTACTCCAAATATCAAAATTCTATTTTTACTGACAACTAAATCTGCCGGAGCTCCCAGCAAATTTTGTATCTTATAGCTCAGCACAAAGATCAGAGCATTCAGATTTTATATAGTTATTAATTTTTATCATGATATACTAGGTATTTATCTCAGCCTTGTATAAGAGTGGTGTCAGGACATACAATCCAGCTACCTTACTGATGAAGAAACTTGCCAGTTTCCTATAGTAGTGATCCTTGTTGCTAGCTTTGAATGGCCACAGATTATGATTTTTGCCTTTGCTGTTTGATGTGCTAGAAAAGCTTACTATATGGTCTTGTTTTGATCGTGAGCTTCACTTAATTACAATAGTAATGAAGCTATATATCTACTCCCTAATTTCTCAAGTCAGTTCAACTTTTACTTACTCATTCCACACAGATGCAACTGTACAGTTTGCTGAACAGGATGGTCAACTGGAGTTTGATGAGGGAACCAATCAGTCAATTGCACTTCAATTGACCACACCGGGAGGAGGGGTATTGGAGGCATCCTTTTCAGTAACTCTACTACTAGTGGATGGTGTCAAAGCAGGTATGCACATGTTGAGGTGTTATGTTTTGAATCGTTACATTTTGAACTTAAAGTGCAATGTGCATGACCACGTGCATTTGATTTTTTAAACCTATAGGTGGTAAAGTAGTTTGAATAGGATTATACAATCATGTGCATGCTTGCATACTATATTGATATTGGATATATTTGTTACAGTGTTTGGTGAAGACTTTGATCGGCAGACCCTCACTGCTGAATTTTTTGCGAATGATAGTAGTGGTATGGAGCGTAGTACAACTGAGAATTTATCAATTATTGACGACAATTTTTTGGAAGGAGATCATTCTTTTACTATCAGTCTGAGTGCTGCAGTAGCTGCCTCCTTTGGTTATACTCTTGGTGGAGTCACTTCACTGACCATTGTCATTGTGGACTCACAAGATGGTAAGACTTTTGTGGTGTAAGTGATATTACTTCCATTATTATGTGACTTTAACTTCTGGTTAAATGCACTAGTGAATGCCAGCCAAACCTTTGTTTAATTTTTGGAGTGAACTTTTTTATTATTCTACATACAGTGGCTCAATTTATATTTGGTTTTGTACCAGTGTCTCCCAGCCCTGTTGAAGGAACTGATACTTCTGTTGATGTTTGCAGTTCAGTTTCAACGACTGAACTAGTGGCACTGGAGTGTGATGTCACTGTAACTGTGGAAGTCATTGATACTGCAGTAGCAGGTTTGTATACATGCTAAAGATCAGGTTTGTTATAACCTACAACTAATGTTTTTTTTCATTCTTGCTACTATCCAGCTGAAGGTTCAGATTTCTCCTCTCCCTCTTCCCTTGTCTATTCTTTCCCCTCCTCCTCATCATTTCCATCTGGGCCATTCCCTTGCCTCACATTCACCATCATGGATGATACCAACTTTGAGGGGGACCATTCTTTCTCGATGTCTGTGACTTCAACCAGCCCTTCAGGAATTACTGGTTCTGATGCCAGTACAGCTGTTACTATCTCTGATGATGATGGTTAGTTGTAAATCATGCATATATAATACTATTGTTCCCCTAATTTTTATTATAAAGAAAAGAAAAAAAGCCTGGTTTGGAATGCAAAAATATTATGCTTGTTATGCATTTCAACAATACATATAATAAATTATTATCTATTTTCCATGCAGTGACCATCCAGATGATGACAGAGGATATGACTGTCACTGAAGATACAGCTGGCACTCTCTCCATCTGTGCAGAGGGTGTTGGTATTGACATGTTTGAAGTTGAAGCAACTGTTAATATGATAATCACAGGAGACCCTCAAATATGTAAATATCCACAAATGCAAGTGTACAAAATGACTGTATAATAATATTATATCCTACCTAGTACTTTTCTCCCATTGGCTTTTGGGTAGTCATATTTACCTTTTCTTTGGCTATTGCTTGTAGTGTATATTGTCCAATAGAACTCTGCTTTGCTCAAATTGTTTCTAATATGCATATTGTTTCAATCTTGAATGACAACATTTGATATTGTTTCCAAGAAAATAATATATAACTGTGCAATGGAAGCTACAAAACTAAATCTCTATGGCAAAGCAAAAGCAAATGGGTCAGCTTCAAATTAATGTAGTTCAGTTGTCACTCAAGGTTTGCTGCTTTCTGTGTTGTTTTGGCTAAGTGTATTGAGTAGTAAAACTAGCCACATTTATCCAAAATCAGTAGCGTTTAGTTAATTTACATAGTAGTTTTGCTTGTTTATTTTGAGAGCTGATTCTAGACAGTGAATTGAAGTTTAACTTCATTTTGGGTGGATAATTTCCTGGTTGAAGGTTTAAATGATCATAACTTCTGTGTTTATACTTAGCACCAGAAGGATGTGTGGATGCTGGATTCAGTGGGTGTTGCAACCCAGATTCAAACCCAGATTGTTTTGTACTAGAAGGAGATTGTTACTGTGATCAAGTCTGCTACATCGTTAATGATTGTTGCCCAGACATCATGGAGATTGGATGCTTTAATGATACAACACCCTCTCCACCTCCCGATTCAACCACCGCTTCAACCACCCCCACAAGTATTAGTCACTCAAACACAATGATTAAAGTAGAATTAAGTGTACCATTGTCCTAGTGTGGGATGTCCCCCCTGATATTATCCCCCAAACATTATTCACTAGTGAATTTTGTCCCCCCGGACATTATTCACTAGTGAATTTTGTCCCCCTCCGGGCATTATTCACTAGTGAATTTTGTCCCCCTTAGTGAATAATGTCCCCCCCTTCCAAATAATGCCAAATGATGTGAATTATGCGCAAAAAGTGTTTTTCAAGGGGGGACAAAATTCACTAGTGAATTTTGTCCCCCCCCCCCTCCTAAACTCTTCTACACAAACCGCAAGGCCTGGAAGGCCAAATTACCTGTAATAGTGTGTAGGCTAAGCTTCAGTACTACCTGCCTCGCCTCCCAACTTTAAAGTTTAAGGTTACGGGGTACATTCTGTTATGAATATTTAATGAGCCAGAATTAAAAGTTTCTTTTTGGCAAATTACTGCAGCAATTCCCTGCCAAATTTTAAACAACAGCTTAGACAGTTATTCTTTTTAACTTTCAGGCCTAAACAGCGAAAAGACAACCTCAGCAGGCTTACTACGCTCAGAGATACCAACAGAAAGAGTAGCCCAAAATTTTTGGCGTCAGTTTATTTCAAGAGGCAACGTTCTAGATCGAGTATGGAAGCGTTAGGTGCTTATTTCCAACTGTCTGCAGGGCCAGATCTATTCGGTTGGCTTCTCTTTCTTATAGTTTGAAAAAAATGGTAGCTCAAACTTACTTCTTGTCGTGATTCTGCAGCAGAAGCGAAGACAAAAGCTGCCGTTTCTCTGTCGTTGAACGTGCTGTCAAATTTCTTTTTAGATCTGGCCCTGCCCACATACAATCTCGTTAAAAAGAGCCACTTTATACGGTCACACGTGGAATACTTTGGAAAAAAACTGACGCCAAAAAATCATGCCAACGGTTTTGCACAAGTTGCGGTTTGCTCCGCACTAAAATAACTACGCATGCTTATTAACATATTCATGAGCAGACGGTAGCCCGTAACCTTAATATGCTCTTTGCTGTAACCTAAAATTAATATTGATTATCTAATGTTTAAAGACAGGGCGTAGGCTGCACAAGTAAGCATTGTATTGTCAACAGTGATGGTGCACAATAATTATAATTCCACATCGTTATAAGGCTGCGTATATGACAGTGTATTTGGCCAACAATAATTGCATTCCACAGCAAGTTCAAAGTTCAATCACAAAGTTCACTGGTCACGTGACCAAATCTGGCCTCAATTTTTGCTCAAAGTTCGCAAAGCCACATGGTGAACGAGTTTCAAAATCTGTCATAATCCTCGAGTTCTACAAAAAAGCTAACTAAAATTAAGTGATAGCTAGTCACTGAATACTTTCTGGTGATTATTAAAGCCTTTGCGCCCAGAAAGAAACAGTCATGGACCTTCCAGGACCTAGTGGATTATCGGCGGGTTACTTCTACCCAGGCCTGTCCGATTCCGAATCCACCGCAGACGATAATCGCAGTCCAGTTCCGATTCCAACTCCTTTCCAACAGTTTCCGATGGTTCCTCCGTTTCCAATGTATCCGCCCCACATGTATCAATACCCTGGTAAGTATTGTCACATTAGTGGCGCTATTGTCACATTAGTGGCTAAACATACTTTATGCATACTTGTCGACATGGATTGCCCTGTCACTGAAGCGTTGGAGCCCGTGACCAACCCTACTAGAGGTTCAAAGGTTGCTACCTACCTCTATATAAAAGAGGTTATATGTCACTGAAGTGTTAGAGCCCGTGACCAACCTCATGTTCTATAAGAACAGATAAATTTGTCGACATGGGTTGCCTTGTCACTGAAGCGTTGGAGCCCGTGACCAACCCTACTAGAGGTTCAAAGGCTAGCCCAAGCTACCTACCTCTATTTGTTATAGTTTGTATAAGTCACTGGAGCATTACAACCAGTGAACACAAGCTGTAATAATTCATACAGGCTACTTTGAATTCATACAGGCTACCATGCTCCATATATACCCCCAAGCTATACAAAGCTGGGCAAGAGAAGGAGCCACTCGGAAGAATTACCCAAAGCAAAGCAGGGTAAATTCGAAGAGAGCTCAGAAGATGAGGATGGCGAAGACTCTACTGTTGACTTTGACTTAGATGATTACTCCCAATCCAAAAGCAGGGACATGCCTGAAGCTATTACAAAGTGGGTTGACACTAGCTTCAAGAAGTGCCTAAAACGAGGGATTCGGAAGGCTATCGCAGAAAAATTCCCTAAACCGTCAACACTTAAGACAAAAGTTCCACAAGCAGATGCGGTACTGGCAGACTTTATGTCCACAGATTTCCCAAAGAGGAACGATGAGCAGTTGGCTAAAATACAGTCATCTATCATGGCCGCCATCTCTCCTGCCTGCAACTTATGGGCAGACTGCGAAGACAATAAACTCGAAGGCGAAAGTTCAGAGCTGATTCCTGCAGACGTAGTTATGAAGACCCTAAAAGCTACCATATCTCTAGCTGGTAATGCCTTCAGCTATGTTAGCACCCTGAGGAGAGAAAACATCATCAAAGCGTTGCCAAAGACCCGTGCAAACCTGGCTAAGATCCTACAGCAAGTGACTAAGCAAGACTTAGACCCAGGAACAGAGCTTTTTGGGCAGAAAGCGATGGATGATGTTTCGAAAAGGGTGAAGACTCTGGAGAGTTTCAGGAAGTCAGCGCAGACAGCTGACCCCAAAAAACAGACCAACCGTTTTTTGGGGAAAGGCCCAGCCACAAAGTACGGGAGTGGGCTGGGCCACCCAAACACATGGCTCCCGTCCCATCAAGGAACAAGGTACTTCCAGTCCGGCCCAAAGCGCTATGGAAACTTCAAGCAAGGAAGAAACCCCAACCAAGAAGGGAACAATTCCAAGTTTCAGTGAGACTCTCGGACCAGAAGATCGGAGGACGCCTAACTCTCTTTTACAATACCTGGAAAGAATTAAGACCTGGAAATTGGATAGACACTGTAATCTCAAAGGGATACAGCCTAGAATTCAAGAGAACACCACCGCACAGGCTACACTGCCAGACTTCATACCTATCACGGGAGCAGATGGAAGTGATGGACGAAGAGATCAAAGAACTTCTGACAAAGGAAGTTATCGAATCCTGCGAGGGGACGTCGGGATACTTCAGTCCAACTTTCGTCATCCCCAAGAAGGGAGGAGGTTGGCGCCCCATTATCAATTTGAGAGATTTGAACAGCCACCTCCTTATCTCCCACTTCAAGATGGAGAGCATCTTTTCTCTGAGAGATATCATGAAACCAGGAGATTTTATGGGAAAGATAGATCTCAAGGATGCCTACTTCAGTGTGAAGATCCATCCCTCGCACAGGAAGTACCTGAGATTCAAATGGAAGAAGAAGTGCTACCAGTACAAAGCACTGCCGTTTGGACTAGCCACTGCTCCAAGAGTATTTTCCAAGGTCATGAGGGAGGCAGTATGTCACTTAAGAAGGAAAGGGATTCGTCTAGTTCAGTATCTAGACGATATTTTGATCCTAGCAGATTCCAAATCGTTGCTCCGACAACACATTACGGAGACAGCAAAGTGGCTGGAAAGGCTAGGGTTCGTGCTAAGTCAAAAGAAATGCATTTTCGATCCCCAGACCAGGATAGAATTCCTAGGATTCGTTGTGGACTCGAGAACAATGAAGATCTACTTGCCACACTCGAAAGTGAGACATATCAACATTCTAGAGCTCAAAGCAGCATTTCTAGCCTTGCAAACCTTCCTGAGAGACAAGAGAAACATGCAGGTGACGATCAGAATGGACAATCGGACAACCATTGCGTACATCAACAGGAAAGGAGGAACTCACTTCAAAGAGCTGTCGGATCTCTCTCTGTCCCTGTGGAACTGGTGCATGGACAACAAGATTCAGAGAGAAAAGGTTCAGCGAGCAATGGTGATTGCTCCAGCTTGGTCCAATCAGGTTTGGTTTCCCCTCCTCCTGGAGATGTCGATAGCCCGTCCAATGTATCTACCACAGTCGAGAATGCTCCTAACGAACCCGTGGGGAGAAAGTCACCCCCTCCTTCACCAGAACCATCTTCATGTGACCGCTTGGCTTGTGTCAGGCAATCCCTCCAAAAGCAAGGAATGTCTAGCCAGGCAGCAGACATTATCTGCGCCTCCAAGAGAGGAAGTACAGGAAAGTCCTATTCCTCTGCCTGGAGGAAGTGGAGCAATTGGTGTGAGCAAAGGAATACAGATCCGATTTCTTCGTCTGTAGCGAACATTGCTGAGTTCCTCACAAGTGAGTTTAACACGGGAAAACAGTACTCCTCCATAAACTCGTACAGGTCTGCATTTTCTAGCACTCATGTGTACATTGATGGTGCTCCAATTGGTGCACACCCTACTATTAGACAGCTGCTCCAAGGAATGTTTAATTCCAGACCCCCTGCTGCCAAATATTTTACCATCTGGAATGTAGAACAAGTGCTAAGTTTTATAGAGAAACTAGGTGAGACAGAGAAGCTGTCACTCAAACTTGTCTCCCTGAAATCAGTTATGCTCTTGGCTCTTGCGAATGCAGATCGAGCTTCAGACCTTCACTTGTTGCAGACTTCATTCATGCAGTTTAAACCAAATGGAGTAAACTTCATCGTGTCGGCTCTGTCCAAAACGAGACGTTCTGGACCTCCTAGGGAAGTATTTTACCCTCATTTTGATACAACCACTACCTTGTGCCCAGTTAGGTGTCTAGAAGCTTACTTGAAGGCTACAGAGGGTATTCGGAGTCCCAAAGAGACTAGACTATTCATTTCTTTCAGGAAACCTCATCTCTCGGTTAGTACCACATCCATCAGCAGATGGCTTAAAGAGATGCTGAAGATGGCAGGTGTTAATTCATCCTGCACTGCACATTCCACTCGCGCAGCTTCGGCCTCTGCTGCAAAACAGAGAGGGGTTTCGGTTGGAGACATGAGAGCAGGGAACTGGTCGAGAGACGTTCCAACGATTCTATAACAAGACTGTCTCTAATGATACCAATTATGTTAATTTGGGTTCAACAAAGAGAAACAAGTAAGTAGAAATTTTCTTAAGAGCTTTGAACCATACACTGTCATATACGCAGCCTTATAACGATGTGGAATTAAAGATCTTACTAGCATCTGAAAGATGTGCTGTATGATCAGAATTCCATTAGTTATAAGGCAAGTATATGACAGTGTATTTCCCACCCAAGAGAATTTGACCTTCCAAGAGAAGGTCCCAAAGATTAATTCCCATCCCTCATTGTCTCATTCTCATAATTTTTCAGGAGTAGTGCTCTCAAGACTCCTTCTTGCAAGTTGAGAATCGTTTGTGCATACGTACTCCTCAGAATCTATATAATAGTGCTGTATGAAAATGCCACTTTCGTATACATTGTAATATTTTATTGGTTCTTTTGAGTTTCGTGATCTATTATAATTGATTAAAATCAACATCATAATATCCGTGATAATAGTTATAGGGTAAGCATGCAATCTCGTTCATTGTGTTAACAAATTTTCGTCAAAAATTGAGACCAGATTTGGTCACGTGACCAGTGAACTTTGTGATTGAACTTTGAACTTGCTGTGGAATGCAATTATTGTTGGCCAAATACACTGTCATATACTTGCCTTATAACTAATGGAATTCTGATCATACAGCACATCTTTCAGATGCTAGTAAGATCTTTAATTAACCTTCATTGCTGAATTTTTCTGACTACGCAATCAGCATTGGTATGCACAGATTACTAATTATTAAACAATAATCAGTAACATAATTATCTCATGGTGTGCATAAGTCTCTAACTTTGATTTAATTTACTTATTCTCTCTTCCAATGTAGCTATAATGTTATGTTATAAGTTGTGATGCTCTGCCTTAATGTATTAGAATAAGAGCTAGAAAGCTTTAAAACTTAGGGAAACAAGACATGTCGCAATTTCGGCACATGACTACTTTTTTTTTTTGCTCAAGTAGAGTACTGAGCCTCAGAGGATTAACTAAAACAACATATTATTGCCTAAATTGCCTGCTTATATACTTTGCCACACTTATATAGCTAGGTAACAGTTAAGTACGTTTCACACATCAATTAATCTATTGGCACTCCCTATCAGTATATTCAGACCATAAGGTGGTACACTCTGCAGCATACTGATTGGCATGCATAATCTACGAGTTCAAACCATTATTAATTATTTTATCCAGGCATGTACAACATTGTTTGAAGCATATATATATTTATTTTCATATGACAGGATGCATGAGGAATCAAAAATGAAAATGAAATAGTCATGTGCCGAAATTGCGACATGCCTTGTTTCCTTACTTAAGATGACCTTCCTTATAATATTATACAAGTATAGTAAAAAAAATTTCAACAGTGTATAGGAATGGACAGTGCGGTAAAAAGTTAACCTAAAGTCATAATTCATTAAATTTTATTAATGTTTAAGTTTGGACATTATTTTTCCTCTTAAATTTACAGCTTGGTTGCTGCAGATCAAATGATGTCATTAGTATCAACCTGTGTTGTGGCTACCTGTGAACCATGCATACACTGTTTGTTCTTGGACCACCTGGTACTCCACTTCATGACTCTGAGTCCTACACCACATGCAGTTATACTTAAGGAAAAGATCCACCTCTCTTTATTTGTTTGGCGACCAACATATTTTTCAATGAAAATCTACAGCAGTGTTGTTCAGACTATCTACCAAATTTGAATGAAACTGATTCAGAAATGCCACCTTAGATTCACTGTATGCTATGGACCTTAATTGTAAGCTATAACCTAGTCTATCGAGTTATACCCTTTTTTCTGACCCTGATCTTGTTGTCTTAGATTCTAAATTATTCAGGTCAGTGTATGAATATTATATTACAGCTTGTTGTTCAATAATAATTATTGTATACTGTAGGATGTTTGAAGGATAACTTAATGATCCATCCCATGTTTGCCTTGATCTATTTGATGATGATATAGCTATGGAACCACCATTGAAGAGATTAGAGCAACAGCAATCACATGCAGTCACCATTTTGTAGTGACTGTTGACAGCTAGGCTGCTGTTGCTCTAATCTCTTCAATGATGGTTCCATAGCTATAATTATCATCATCAAATAGATCAAAGCAAACATGAGATGAATATTGATATGGATATGGATCCTTCAATTCCACTGTTTCTTCTGTTTGCTGGTGAATGGTGATCAACCTGAGACACGACTGCTGCAGCTGGACCTCTGAAGCCTTCAGTCTTGTGATGCCCCCTTTGAACTGGGAGGGGCCACTACAATCCATGTTGATGATGATGTATATCAGCTAGCCTTGGTGCAGTCATGGTATAGCCTTTTGCAGATGGACTCAGCTGAATAGCTATAGCCATTTTAGCTTGTGCAAATAGGTCGTAAATTGATAATGGTTAGAGGCTTTAGAAGGTATAGTCTACACATTATCCAGACTGTCTAAATATTGTTAACCTTTAGTAATACACCTCAAATTAATGTCATAAGCTGCTTATAATTAATTAAATTGAGTTTAAACTATTTTAGCTATATAGCTTTACTGCGTTAGTTTAAGTTTTCTAGCTTCAGTGTCAATTTAAGTTTGGACAACTGCTAGTCAGTGTAATTCTTGTTGCCACATCATTTCCTTGATCGTACATTATAGGTCATTTTGAATAATTTAATAATTTATAGCTCAGTGTATGTGGCAGTGACACAGGCCCATTCTTGCATCCATGGTTGTTTCAAAATAGACGTGTGTTATGAGATTGTGTATCTTTAATCACTAAGTTACTTTTAAATTAGTAAAAATTACATACTTTAAGTTGTAAGTTGGATATTATAGCTAAGCTATAATATCCATGGTTTAAGTGTAATTATTAACTTCAATCTTTGTTGATACTTGTGGATGATGGCCATTATTATTAATTTCTGGTAAAGATCGTCAAGGTAATCAGTGTACGTACGTATACGTACCAGGCCGGGCCGCACCGTGTATGTGAAGGCAAGAAAGAAGAAGAAGAAAAGAGCCAAAAGTTAGTAAGCACGTACATCACTACCCTCGTAGGCGTTCCCAGGCCCCCCAAAAATACAAGTGCCGCATAGCAGCAGAACTGCCGGTACCACGTGCGAAATTAAAGGAACTGTGTCACTTGTGAAACTCAAGTGTTTCAATTATTTAGAGACTTATTGTTGTAATCTTAATTTGTTGTTTCTGTGTTCCCTTGTGTGTTATATTACTGATTGTCAAGTATTATGTTTTGTGTTTCGTTTTGTACTATCCCCCTCCCCCTCTGCACCTCCTGTTGGTGTGTTTTATGACAATTACAATCTAAGCACTGTTTTGTTACCAAAAATAAAATGCGTGACGTTTTGTGACATTTTCAAATGCGCAATATACGTACATACACGGGGCTAATACCCGGGCGTGGTACCCAGATCGCGCAAGAAACAAAACAAGAAACGTCACAAACGGTCATAGAACATCATAAAATGTCACACATTTTATTTTTAGTAACAAAACACCACTTATATAGTGACACAGTTCCTTTAAAAGAACAGCAAATTCACCAGGAACTCTGAATTGTCTGTTTTCGTGTCTGAATATCAACGGTACATAAAATCATGAAGATATTAAGCATTGTATTGGCAGTTTCTATCACAGTGGTTGGATGCCATGGTCAACCAGACGAAGCGTGCCTCGTACAAAACGTTGACTTGCAGTGCCTTGGTCAGTTCGGCTCGCTGGGAAACTCAACTGTAAGCCTGTCAGCTAAGATTTAATTTTGTATTATAGTATTATAATGTACTCATTGACGTAGAGAATTACTGGTGATGATTCCTATCACTTGGGTTTCTATCTACAATCGTGTTAAAATGAATTGTCAGCCTATTTCAGTATTTTCAGTGTTTTATTAGCCCTACGGCTAGGCTTCTCTTACATACTGATAATCACAATTTCAATCCAGATGGAGGAACAGATTGATTTTTGCACTAGTGGCTGTGCTCAAAATGTGGCTCAAGGTTTAGTGAACTGTAATGATTCTGCCTCAGCTGAAACAATTGTTCTAGGTAAGCCACATTTTGCTACTACTCACTGCATGTGTATGTGTGTTTTTAAGTTTTTTCTCTGATTTCCCACATACTTCAGCCTACATACACTATCCACATGACCATATCATATAGTGAGCAATTATTAAGTATACCTTAGTGTTACATGAATTATTTCAGGTACATTTTTTAGTCACTATAGTCTATCCAGCACCAGCCAGGTTTAATCCTTACCCCTCTACCCTGTGAAGCACTAAAGATGGTAGTAGAGAAGGAGCCAGGTCTAAAAGTCCATCTGGTTTGAGAATGCCCGCCGAAGTGAAACAATGAGATTCATGGAATTTCATGCCAGGCTTTTCTTATGGGACAAAATAGCTAACTATTGATTGGTAAGGCATAGGAAGCTGAAAAAGCAATCAAAAGAACCCATGCAGAAAACAATCACTTTCCAATGGTGCTTGAAATTTTGAAATGGTTTGAATAATAAAAAAAGTTATTCATTGGCACTCTCAAACCAGATGGACTTTATAGCATAGAGTGGTTTACATTACTACAACGGGTGTGGTGAAGTGGCTTGTACTATAGATGGCTAATTATAAGTTTAGCATATACACCTTATCTGACAGACTGACACCTATATCTTTTGCCTAAGGGTTACTTCTGTTTTTTGTGTAAAACACTCATTAGAGGGTTCGAGTGGCGATGTTTAACATGAAACACAAGTGGCCTGGGTATGAGGCTATACTGCTACCAACTTATAATGATAATTTTTCATTACATTTTATTTCCTAAATATATTTTTCCAGTAACTTTTTTTTTTTATTTTTGTAGCCCACCGCAAAAATATCAAACGTAATTAAGTACCCGCAAAAATTTGTAACACTAAGGTAAACAGTTTCTTTGTCACGACTACCATTCACTGTTGTAGGCCAGAAGTGAATTCAATTTTGTAATCCTTTACAGCGCATTGAGAAAATACCATAGTACAGACTTTGAATGAAGATAAATGGCTACAAATAAAAATATCCAAATTTCCAACATTATGGAAAATATGAGTATGCACCTGTAGTAATGTACCAGGACCTCTCCTTGTACTATATACACATGCAAAGGTGTCCCAAAAAACTACACACTCCATTTTTTTTAATGCACCAAAGTTAACTGTTACAGTGATATTCAAAATTGATTCCAAGGAAAATAGTCTAAGAGCAGTGTGTACCAGCCTACCAGGCCCTCTCCCTTCTTGATGGAGCCATCATGAGTAGCCTGTGTATGAAGCTATGGTTTTACAAATCATCATGTAGAGTTGAACTGTTTCTCTTCTCTTCATACATGCAGCCTGCACTAGGAATGAACAAGGAAATTTTTGCCTGGATATCATTACTAGAAACGAAACTGTGGATGCCGTCATTGGGTCTTGTATTGGCACAGACTCCAACTGCAATGGAACGTGTAATGATACTGTAGAGACAGTGGTAGGTCTATAGGTACCAGCTGCTGTTCGGAATCATACCATAAACTTAGTCTATAACTTTTAATAGTTGGAAGCATGTATTACTTATAATTATAACACTTTAGTGAGCCCATATGGCCATGCATTGATCAATGAATATGGTCGATTATTATTGCTGTTGAATTTTATTTTGCAGCTTGGTTGCTGTGGATCAATTAATAGCTTCATTAATAGCTTCAATCCTAACTGTGTCGTGGCCAACTGTACAGTTCCGTTTGTTCTTGGACCTCCCGGTACTATTGTCACTGTGGCCCCCGGAGAAGTAACTCAGTTTCCTCCTGTGTTCACCTGTTTGCTCACAAATATTTTCCTAAATCAAGAGCTCCAGGCATCTTGCTCACAGTACATTCCAAGTTTTGAATCGATACCTTCAGTAGATGATTTGCTTGGTATGGTAAGTATATAAGTAGCACTATACTAGCTTTGTATATCTAATACAAGCCTTCCTTATGCATGCGTTTTAATTTTACTTTCTCTAAGTTTAGAGTTAAATGTGCATTGGGAAATAAGCCCCGGGAACGAGGCTAGCATGCATTTACATTATTTCATATCAGAGTATTGATCATATGACTCAATAGACATAAAACAATGCATGCAAAGGGCAATCATGCATTGTGAACAGTACTACAATAGACTTATAGTTGTCCTTTGTTTGTAGAGAGACTGTTCTCTTTATGGAAGTTCTGTTCAAAGTGTTCACGCTATAACAGTAGGGATTGAGAGGTTTACCATGGGAACCAAGAATTGTCTTAGTACACTATAATTAAACGACCCTATAGTGGTGAGAAAGTTAGCCCAAGGGATGCTCTATCAAGAAACCTCTCATGCAACTAAACTAAATTATAGTTGTTGTTAGGTATAGTTGTAGCAATGCATGCATGTATATGCTAAGGTGCATGACCATATTACTAGGCCTTGGAATAAACAAGAATAAACCCGTTTAGGTATTCGTAGCTTATATATAGGGTGCAACTTTATGGACTGGGCAATGGATGTCCTGACTGAACATTGCCTGGTATAGTTAGCGTACATGAGTGGGTATGAGTTTTTTTTAGCTATCACCAGAAGTAGGCTCTAAAAGCTCATGATTCTGAACACCTGCACAGTCCAAGATTAATTATGTTTCACATTTGTACTATTTTTAGAAAATTAGTTGATAGGTATGGTTTACTTTGGTCAGCCCAATGAATTATTATGAGAATTATAATAACTGTGCAATCCACACATGGATAATTAACAGTACGTGGTAATTTTTTTAATATGATTCATATCAATCCATGCATGCTTGTTTGTACAAGCCCACATAAAAGCTGTTGGCTATCTCACATACAAAAAAGATGTGATTGTGATAAGGTGTTCTGATGTTAGCCTTAATTGTTACATATCCCAGGCTCTCCTCTCTGACCTCAAACTCACAGAGAAGAGCCTGTGAACAAGGCTAACAGTACTATGATGTACCGTATGGCTCCAAATTTTAGTGGCACAATTTTTCGGGAGTTTCGTGATTCAGTGTTTAGAAAACCATATAATATTATTGACAATAATATAATTTCAGAGATCATGATTCACGAAAATTAGTTTAAAATAGCGAAGACAGACTTTTCACAAACTTTTTGTACCATGAATTTGGAGCTACACAGTACATTGTATTATGTAGTCGGTGTAAGAATTGTTATATTTGCACGAATTCATAATTGTTGCTGTTTGTCATTTAGAATTCCCAGGAGTTCTGTGCATCTGAATGTTCCCAGCGAATTGCTGAAGCCAGTTATGAATGTGAGTCAACTCTTGGCTCATTCCTTGGTGCTCTAGATTCTGGACTGCAAAACATCACATATGCACAGCTGCTTCAAGCAGGTATAAGATAGTCACATCATAATGATTGTAGTTTTGTACATGACTCAACGTGCATATAGAGTAGTCCTAGCTGATCCCAGGCTCTCCTTGCATGATTATTATATGTGGAGTGTGTATAATAAAATTATGTGATTGCCGTTTTTTTTTTTTAATTTTTTTTTTTTTTTGCAAAACACTATTCAGCTGTAACCTCGTACCCAGGCCACTCCCTAGCTCATTTTAGTGTTTAGCTGAAACACTAAAAAGGGGGAGTGGCCTGGGTACGAGGCTAATTCAGCTGAGTTTAGTCCATAAAAAGCATGTCAAATTTGCACACCCATTCTTGAATAATATCACTTTTATATTATTCACTATAGTATACAGTTGTAGGTATGCCACATAATAATTATTGCATACTGTTTATGACAAAATGCTTTTACACGTTATTCCCACGAGTTAGTAATTGCATTCAAGTGTAATTGACCATTGTAGTTAACTTCGAATTCTCCAGGTGTCATATAGTACTATAATATACATGCCTTTGTGTACACTGTTATTTGATTCATGTGCAATTATCTTTATTCTCAAAGCACCATATGCACTGTGAGTAATTGCTTCTACTATCACAGACCCATTGCACGTACAAGCATTGTGTGATCTATATAGAAATAAAAATTACAAACGATAATATTTATACTGAGAAAAATTTTTAAAAGTTCTAATTTTTTGGTATCATGTTGTGGTTAACAGCTTAGCCTATACTAAATTTCCAAGTTAGAAGTTACAACGGACTGTGTGCCAAGAGCTACAAAAACAATTAAGATATTCTCTTGGTCTGTTGTTCGTCAGCTAAGACTGGACAAAGCCGTATTTTGTTCAAGTAGGGTGAGTGTATAGTTGGTTCACTCAACAGTTAACTGATATTAAAAATTGGTTTTTACTATTTTTATGCGATTTCAGTTCATATGAAATGGAAAAGGATTCTGCACCAAATTAAAAATTGAAAGTTGTGGCCGAGATTAAAATTCGTTTCTCATTTTTATGATCAAATTCGAAACATTACTTAAAATCAGTCTTCCATTTAAATTGAAAATTGAATATAAATCCAAATTCATTATGTTATTAAAATTCCCGTATGCATTGCTCGTGAGCACTAACCTTGCATGACGCGTATTTTATATTTCGCGAGTTGCATGCATTAAGTTAGGCTAGCTATATAGTAATTATAGTGATGTCATTACATGGGGTGATGGCCGGTGCTCATTAAATTGAATCTGTTGTGCTATTGCTTTGTTACTGTGAAGAGAGAAATATCAACAATAGCTTTCAATGGTCAACAATAACTAGCAAAAAAAAAGTGTCACAGAGTCCTATAAATTGTGATTGATAATATTTGACAACATCAATAATTGATTAACAACTATAACTGATGATTTCTGAGGATGGTTAAATAGCCAAAGAGCAGATGGATAAATGGTATGATTGGATTTCAGGCTGTGGTAAACATAATTATACCTTCAAATTTGGTTTTAATCTTCATTGCTGTCATCCATATCTTCAAGAAGAGGCTTAATACCCACCAAGAAATCATCTAAATTTGTTGTCTGTGGATATACTCGAACAGCTTGGCAATTTGGACATGTACGTTGCTCTCCATCCTCTCCCCTGTACCAGGTGTCAACACAACTCTGGCAGCCCAGCAACGTCTTACAACACCCAGCGAAAATTACAGGTTGCTTCATATAGGTGTACGTTGACAAATACAACAGCGAAAGGTATCATAGAGAAGACATCGCAATGCAAGAGGAATTCGCATAAACTATGTTAGTGTGAAAGCCCTTAACAACTCTATCTTGATATCTTTCACATCTTCCCTGATTAATTTGCTACATTTGATAGTCACTCGATAGGTGCCTCCTCTTAATTGGAATAACTTCACTGCTTTCGGTGTCTGATGAAGAGCTAGTTTTGGGATATATTGATGGGGATTTTATTGTTTACTACATGCATGCACAAATTAACAGCCGGGGAAATTCTTGCATACAGTGCTTCCAAGGTAGTCAGGGAAACTTTTGATTTTGTACTTTTTGCAAAATACAGAGACACTCATAGCATGTAACTGCAGTTTGATGATACACATACAAACATTGCTCACTTGTGGTGCTTCACCAGGAAAGAGGGGGCGTATGACCACTTCCTGTGCGAGATATGGCTTCAATTATTGCAGTGATTTTGCTCTACACTTTTAGAACGTTATAAGCGAACCGTTTCGCGTTAAGAAAAAAGCCTTGAGCATCAACTAGATACTGTAGGTGGTCAACTTTTGGCGTTGGTCCGAACTCTTAACTCCAAAGTATATGCGGATAGTTGTGCAGAACGTAGCAAAAATGTTGTAATTTTGAGGTGCAAAAGTTTTTAGAACAGTACAAGCAAACTAAAACGCATTAAGAAAAAACTTCACAGTTGCGCATAGGGGGTGCATGTAGTTTAAGTTCCATCAACTTTGTTTCGTTTGTAGCAAGAGCACGACTGGAAAACGGAACGATTAATTCGCATCCAGCTAATTTGTGCGCCTATTGCACATTTTGATGACGTATGCACATACGTAACTAAATAAGTGACGTCAAGCAACCGCACGTGGGTACAGTACAGTGATCGTGAATAGTGAATGCAAAGCAATGGACGGTGAGGCAACTGAGCTGGCGTACTTCGTTACGCAGTCCAGGGGAGTGAAGTTTTATGATATGGAGGCTGGTGGGGTGGATTTTGGACACAGACTAAGGTTTGTAAGAAGGCCCAACCATCTGTTGGATCCTAACTGTGTTGAGGTCAGGGTGATTAATAGTGGCAGTAGTAGCTGGAAACTTGGGCATGTGGCAGCAGAGGCAGCTGAATGGCTCTCACCATTGCTTCTTGGACCCTTTCACATCTCAGGGTGAGTATATAAAGTGTACATACTGGCATGCAGCGTAGTGCCAGCTTGAACCCAGGCCCTTTTTTCAATTTCTTGCAGACGTGTCCTGTCAAGGCCATACTCTCGAGCAGTAGATGGCAACCGGAATTGGCGCTTTCGTGTTGTTGACATCTCTGTCCAAGTTACAGGGAAGCCATCTCTGCTCGAACCAATTCAAGAAGCATTGGAGGGAGCCACAGCTGTTCTCCATCATTTACAGTTTGGCCAGTTTCATTTCCATGATCGTGAATTAAACAGTGAATTACTAATAACCTCTCCCAAAGCAGTCCTTCCATCTTGTTCACCCTTACCTCGTTTGTCATGGGATGATGGTTTTCTTGACGAACTGTTTCCGACCTCACTCCCATCGCCAATCCCTCGTTCGAATTCAAAGGAATTTACCTACCCATGTTTGCCTCCCACCCCTCCCTGTAGCTCGCTGTCTGTTTCTAAATCATCTTCACCTCTACCTAATCCTTTCCCTACTCCACCAAAATTTTCCTCTTCACCAAATCCTTACCCTACTCCACCAAACTCTTTCTCTGTTTCTCCCATCCCTGATTTCATGGACGAACTTTTCAACTAAAGAAAACCCCAAACCAACCAGTTTTTTTTTCAAAACTCACACCGGTTTTTTTCAAAACCACCACATTGTCAAAAGGTTCACCTTTATTCTACACATGCACAGTGTATGAAGTAGAAGAGGAAGGGGTGCTCCATTTAGAGGGAAATATTACTCTATACTTTCCCAGTACGGTATAGTACTGGGTACACATGCAGGAATGGCATAGGTGGCCCATTGGCACAATACAAATATTCATGTTTGCTTTTTTCTACAATTCTTAAGTTGGTATTTGAACCTAGTCATAGCTTGCTTTTTACTTATTAATCAAAATTAAGGTAAATCTTTTGAAATGTGGTGGTTTTGAAAAAAACCGATGATGTAAATAACAATGGTTGTTTCACAACTAGTTGTTCTTCTTCCATGAAATCAGAGATGTACTGAGCCGGGTCACATGATTAGTTCATTGTTGTTCACTCTCAAATACTCTTCGGTGTGACTTGTAGAGCTTTACTACTTGGTCTACATCTCTACAAGTACTGCCACCTTTGTATGCCTTTACATAGTCGCGAACTGTATTAAAAAATTTGTGATTCATATCACTGGTTACAGTGTCGAGACCTTCTGGAATTATTTTCCTAAGCCTTGTAATGCTTCCATTAGCATAAGCCCGTGTATGCTTTTTCGCATGGCACCAACACCTTTCAATTGCGTTCAATTCACAATGGAATTTTGGTAGGAAGAGACACATGTGTCCCCGTGCTTCGATTTTTTCCTCCAAAAGTGTTTTTTTATTTATAAAATCATCAAATTTGTTCAGTTCTTCTCTCATTTTTTTTGCGTTCATATTTGATGTGCTTATTCCTCTTTCTTCTAGGACAAGTTTCATCCCCTTTGGGGTACCATCAGGAAGAATCATCTGCTGGATTTTCCCGTTGAATACTGTGTCCCGCATTATGGGCTGTTTACCACCAGGTCGTACATTCATTTTTTCAGCGTTAAGTGAATCATCCGAACACTTCTTGTGGGACGGAGCATTGTCGAAAATAAATACACCTATGGCATCCGGGTATTTCTTTTCAAAAATATCCACAGCCTTGTCCACTTGTTTCAACAACATGTCATTGTCAAAGTACCCTTCGGTATTTGTTTCTAGAAGAAGCCTTGCCTGATCACCTTCATGCTTCAAGTAGTCACAGCTGTTCTCCTCGACAAAGTCAGACACCATAATTGACTGTCCCAAGGACTTCTGTTTTAATATACTAAGAGAGCCATCATCCCAGTAGCAAGACTGGTCCGCATTGGAATAAAACGTAGACTCATCATGATGTACTTGAATCAATGCCTTCTCACCTGGTCGTAACACTGGGGTGTGGCCAGGATACATACAGCGTCTATCAAGGTCCGAAATTGTATCCACATATTTCTGCCTGTGCTGGATTACGTCATCCCGCTCATGTCCATCAAAATACACTGTTTTTTTGTGATTTTTTCTTGAGAAGCCAAGGTTATACATCCATGCTCTCGCAGTTTCAACACAAATATTTTGTCTATATTCTTTATGCACCCAATCTCTGAAGTCTTGAAGGGTCATGTTGGGTGATCCACGTTGGTATGCTGATTTATGTACAAATTCTCGAGCATTCACACGGAAGTCAACATCATGAATAATACTGTGTGGATTCCGACAGGATTTACCACGCTCAGAAGACAATAAATCCTCAATCATTTCATCATCAACATTGCTCCCAGACACACCAACAAGAGCCAAAAAATATTCTGCTGCCCATTTTCGAATACTTTTTGCTGAGACACCACATAGGTCAGATGCCTTTTGTGAGGCATCCATGATGCCTAACTTCCATGTAGAAACAGCAATGCTAAAAACTTGAATTGCAAATGCTTTGTGTAACTCGACCGACACATTCCTATCAATGTACATACTTACACTTTCACTTCCATGCTCAAATGTATGTTGGTCATGTTTTAATAATTGTTGTAATGTGTCGATTTCTACCTCTGTATCCGGCATTTCTGTACAGTCTGAACTTGCAAGTGACACACCTCTACGAGCACCTTTCAGTGACTGCATCATGATCTTGTCTGCTGCAATTGAACTGCATGTCCTCTTGGCTCTTGGTGCACAGTCTGGAGACTGGCCATTGCTGACATCCTTCAAAAAAGCATTAAGACCTCTTGACCTCCTCTTCAAACCACAGGATGCTGTGGTCTGGTTCTGAAAAGAACCGGTTGTAGTAGCTTGGCTGTAATCGCTAGTCATCGTAATCAGCTGTTTCTTGCATTCAAACTTAATTACTTCAAACCATACTGTTGACGTACGTAGGGAAATTCCAGCTATTTAAGTCACGTGCCGGTCTTGGTTTCGTCAGCAATTTCATAGTGACGTGTCGCTGCAGGCGCTTAAGTATTGGCATACTGGCAAGCAAGAATTTTCGGAAAGACAGGATTCTGAAGGTTTTTACTGATAAATTTATACATTTCAAGTGTTACTAAGTTCATTTTTATACAAATATAACAAAATTAAAAATTTCCCTGACTACCTTGGAAGCACTGTATATTATACAAGGAGTGGGGCTCGCTTCGCTCGCCCACTCCTTGTTTATGTATGTTTACAGAATTAACAGTTACTATAATGAACATTAATAGTAAACATAGATAAAATTGATGAGCATTTTGTTATGCTATAATATCCTGCAATCAGTTGGCTTAGGACAACCTTTGCAGTTAGTTGAAGCAACACACAACAATCACTAGTTTATGTAGAACAATTTATAAAAGTTTTTAATATGGTCATAAATACTGGCAAGCATAAGCACTTGCAATGCTGCATGTGTATATGCACTGCTTTGGTAGTACTCTCTGGTTTGCCTTGGCCAGTTCAGCAATTTACCTCAATACGTGACGTCACAGACGACCCTTTTCCGACTTGCGCCATTTTTGCAATCAGCTGGCAAAAGAAACTTGTTATCTGGCTAGCTGTTTTTCGTGTACAGCGACAGAGAAGCAGACTTCCAGTAGTGAGTGTTCTCACCTCGTTACGCTTCATTTGTGAAGATTGGCTCCCATAGCCCGCTTCTTTGTTGGATACAGATGCCACTGGTAAGCCTTGTCAGCGATCTCAAAAACAGCTAGCCATACTTATATTGCTTGTTGTTTTATCCTAGGCTAGCACTGTCTAAGCTAGCTTTCTAGACACTCTTTTCCTAGCTTGTATTCTCCACAGTCCAGAAAAAAAGCAGATTTTAGTTCGAGGTCACATCACTTCCGGTGACCCTCCGTAACACACGGACGGACGGACGGACGGACGGACACACGGACGGACAAAACTTTGCTTATAATATGATTTACTGGAACTTTGTAAATATCCTTGAAAAAGTAATGTAAAATACAGACTTTTCCATCACTTTTCTATACATAATTTCCATTGATTTTGTACATTCCAATCAATGGAATATTAATTGTTAACATTTCCAAAGATTGTAACAATACTATTATAAAATGTTGGATTATCGATGGATTCCTTAAGTAAAAAGGACATGAAACAAAGTAATTAGTACGATAGTTGTAATAAAATTATATTATTTCACTGGCAAAAAAAAATAAATTATATCATAGATACATGCAGATGACTTTGCTTATCATTCTTTGCAGGTGTATTCTGGTTGGTATTTTCTTTCTGATCATAAAATGATAAATTTTGTTACTCACAATAATTTAATCGCAACTATACCGCATTGAACTATTATAGAGATAATTATATGACATACCTCATCTGACTGTACATCATCACCCTCCTCTACTTTGATTTCTGTCAAAGAACCAAATGACGAACATGATGATCGCTCTCGCTTTAGATCATTGACACACTGCCTGAGGTGGTTACTTGCGAGATTGCTGTCAAGAACCACTACAGCCCCATCTTCTAATGTGAAGTTCCAGTGTCGTCAATCATTACAGGATCATTGCTGGTAGCTTCAGTGTTGATCTGAGAAATTTCTTGATTTTGAAGTATTACATGAAACTTTTTATCCCTCCATCCTGATCTTGGTGGGGCAAGGGTACCATTTTTAACTCAAACAGAACAAAATGAATCCTGAAATTCAAATTTGAGCCCATCGCACCTTTAAACTGGGAGAACAGTGTCTCCAGTAGAATTGTATCGTCATCTTTCCCAAGTAAAGGTGAACATAATAAAATGAAAAATTTCCGATTTTTTTTTTGCGTTTTTTTGTTAATGAAAAATTGCAATTAATTGACTTTAATTTTAGAAAAAAGGAAATTATCTAAACTGAACAAAATTAAACATAGACGAGATAATAGAGTTCCTGGACAGTTATAAGCATAACACAGAGTTTCTGTACCATTATATGTTCAAAAATCACTGGTTTTGAATACAACTAGTTTTTATTTGCTGACAGCTTGCTTGGTATTATACGAGCTTATTATTTCTTTGAATTGTTCTTCGTGTTTCTACACTTGTTATTCAAATTTACATGGAGAATTTTATGCTCTCTTTCTTTTGCATGTTCAGTGTCAACAGGAAAGATATGATTGACATGCACTGCAAAAGAGAATTTACACCTATGCCTTCAATCAGGTTCTGCTCTAGTAGGGTTCTATCAGACTCTCCTGTTGTGCCTATTCCATTGGCTATTTCTTCTCTGGTAAAGAGTAATGAAAGCAACTTGAGTGCAAGCCAAGCAGGAGTTTTAGGATCCCCGTGCACACATCCTTCGTCATTTAAAAATCAAACACAAACCTGATCAACAGTACTTCCTAAAACCTAAATTTATATGCATGTGCTATTATATCTACTAACTTTATACTTATGTACAGCTATTAAAGGTGCTCTCTCATGGAAGCAGAAGTAAACTCAAAATTACATTACGTAATGAAGCCACAAAAAAACACTAGTACCCACAAAAATTAACTATGCGTACAAGTTTGCGTCGACTACAGCAGTTTTGAACAAAATACCGGGCTGCTGGCAGCTTGGTTGGAGTCCTCACAGCAGCAGCAGATGGTAAGCGCTTTGCATTTATTTCAAAGACAGTCAGTAGCAAAAATGTGCATCTCCATGAGAAGTTCTAAACCTGGGAATGAGACTAATTAAGGTAGCACTAGCACGCTCTCAACTCCATTTCAGTCTACACGAATGCATCGTAATTGTGGGTGTGTCAATTTTTGCTGCCCCTCACGTCACGTAAAATTTTGCACTGAGCTTATTACGTCACGTTGTACTAAACGCGCGCTGTTAGTACAGGAGTGTAAATTTGCACCCCAAAGGGTACACATCGTGCCATTTAAAAACTATACCCCAGGGTGTAAACCAGGGTGTACACTGTGCTCTAATATTGGTGTAAATTGTGAACAGTATGGGTGTAAATTTTTATAATAAGGCAGCAAATTTTATATACAGAATTCTATGCACAAAATTATTGGGGCGAGCCTGAGCGAGCCCCATTGGAACAGTGAAACATTGAGGCAACTGTAACGGCGTTGACCAAACCGGAAATATGATGCTCAAATTATGCGAAAAAATTTAAAAAAAAAATAAACAACCTTGCCTCAGATTTATTTACGGTATTTCTATTTACACGCCCGCACGCAAAATCGAAGAACATTGAAAGAGCTGGACGTGCACACAGATCGACTCTGAATAAGTCTTTCAAGCGTATGCTTCAAGTTAGTTGCTGCTTTAGTCTAACAGTACTGGCAGTCTACCACTCACAGTCAGCTAAGCATGACAGTACTGCCACTCACAGTCAGCTCAGCCTGACAGCCCACTCACACTCGGCAGCCTGGCCAGTACTGGCACTCACAGCGTGACAGTCACGGTAATGCCACTCACAGTCAGCTAAGCCTAGCTTGTTTCTTCACTCCTTCCCAGGCGAATGGGCAGCCGGCCTGCTTGTGGCCTTGACTGAGTTGTAGATCTACTTATAACTATAGGCTAGAATCATTTCAAGAGTAGATATAATCATGCTCTTATCTACTTTGTAATAGCATAGTCCTGTGAATGAAGATCCTTCGCTCAGGCTCGCCCAACGATGTTTCCATCTGACTAGTTTAGAAGCTAAAATAGCTGCTGTAGCTATAAAAACAAAGGAAGACAAATAAAGCAATGTGTAGTTGGCAGTACATGAGTGTAAAAAAAATTAAATGTCCATACGTTGCAGTGAAGTTACAATTTCCACAACAGGGATTGTGTCTGCTACACTATCCTTTAGGCCAAGAATATGGTGCTGTATCATCAGCAGGAGAGACTTGAATGGTGACGGGTAGGATATGTCATAAATGAAGTAGGTGCCAATCAGGTGGACCACAGCTAGAGCGAATGAGATCAGTTCACATCTCGGCTCTTTTTCCACAACTACGTGAAACTGCACCCCATCTTCTGTTGCTGTAATCACAAGAATAGGAGCAGTAGTCTCTACTTCGTCAGCTATTTGTTCTGCTACGTCATACAGACTTTCCGAATTCTGTCAAAATAAACAAAAAAGATCATAAAATGCATCTTGTTTGCATTATATGTATTGAATTTCTTACCTTTGCAAAATGAAGCAGTCTTGCTCTGCTTTGTTTAGGGATAAGTAGTTCACTTAGCAACTGCAGGCTTACAATTTCTGTGTAAATTCAAAGAGGAATATAAGTAAGATAATACATGAATGTAGTGATGTACAAGACCACAAACATTACTACATTATATTTAATTGTACCACATAACAGCTGCTTGACACTTACCATCATGAAATGTATCTGAAGTTCCTTTCAGAGATTGAATCAAACTCTTCAGCTTTGGTCTGTTTTCGACTTCGAGTTTGGCATAGGAAATGATTCTCCTTTGCCATGTTGGCCAGTCATCCATGAAAGATGCCACAGTCTGGTCTTCAGGCATTTGGAGAACTCTTTTAAACTCCATCCGAAACTGCATGTACACATTTCATGTAGTATGTAATACAAAAAGCATTAACAAGCAATATACTATAGGGCTTACAATTCTCTTTGATTTCAATGATGGGAACTCTTCAATGACTTCACTAACAGTTGGTTGTTTGAAGCGCAACCAATCATGTCGACCTCGGAAAATATCTAGATCTGTCAAGGTGGCCAGAAGGTGGCTGCACAAGATGGGGTTTGAAGTAAAAAGGATAACCAAATGGATCTATTCGGATGGGCATGAGAGATTGGACGTTATTTAGACAGAAAAGAGTTTTTAAAAAAAATGTCAGCCCTTGGATTCCCTAATGAATCAAATGCACTATCGGAAGAAGCTGCCCTATTGCTCCCTAATGAATCTGTTGACTCAAACTTTAAAAAACACTATCTTTTGGTTTCATGACAAAAGCGCATTCAACGCAAATGATNGTTAAACCTTCAAACTTGCTCAGAAGCTCTCTCAGACAGATTAACAAACGCTTGCATGGCCTAAAACTCACAGAAGCTTTCATAAGCACTCGTAGCGAGCGAAGCCTCGTACTCAGGCTCTCTCCTTTGACCTTACACTAACGGTAAGGAAAGAGAGAGCCTGGGATCCCACGTCATGCACGTGACTCTACAGGTAGAACGCTAGTAGAACACAGATAATTGAGCGTGGGCACATCACGTCCAGGCAATCAGACTGCCCACACATTTTCCGTCTAAAGGTCGCCGTATTTTTAGTTCTGTTCAGTTCTACTCAGAATTTAGCAATACTGAAACAAAACGCTAAGTCTTTGGACTAAGAGAGTCACCATACATAACAACAAGACACTTTTCTTGAGTAAGTTATATGACAGAACTTACCTGCATCTTTGTTTTGCATGACGAGTTGATTGAACAGTATGATCGGTATCTCACTCGAAATAATGCACTATTAGCACGCTGTTAGCTACGAAGCAGCATTTAGATACTAAATAGAAGCTAGCAAGCAAAATTAGACTGCTGTAGCTGAGCACTAACAAAAAGTACCAGCTCTGTTTCTTTGCCGCTAAACTCGAGGGAAAAAATCTAGATCAGCACGTGGATTGTGGTCGATTTCGCCCACGCTCATTTATTTGGGGTTCACGTGCGTGACGTGAGATCCCAGGCTCTCCCCTTCCTTCAGGGGGTGGCGACTCCCATATGTACTGTACTTGGAGCCGCGACCGCGGTCAAGATGACGGTCAACGGTCAAATTGAGATTTTAGTGCTGGTCAACGGTCAAAATGAAATTTAGACGATCAAAGTTGGTAAAGGTCGTCAGTCAAGCGCGAATTTCGTCGCTCAGTCAACGGTCAAAATCAATTTTTAGCCACGGTCAACGGTCAAAATGGAAATTTTGGACGGTCAAGATCTTGACCGCGGTCGCGGCTCCAAGTACAGTACATATGGGAGTCGCCACCCCCTGTCCTTTCCGTGAGTGAAAGGTCAAAGGGGAGAGCCTGGGTACGAGGCTATAGCAAGCGCTAGTTAGAAGCTACACCCACGCAATTTTGTTCTCACTTACTTACTAACTGACTTACTTGAAAGCGATTTCCAGAGAAACAAAAGACGTTGAGCTTGTTTTGACTACACAGAACAACTTGTTCTCATCTGGACTAGTGCCTTTTACACTCGCTTTCTGCCCAAATGTGTTAAAACAAGAGCTAGAAAGCTTTAAAACTTAGTATATAAATTGATACACTTTAATGCAGCCATCTTTGTAGGTAGAGGTCAAAGGTCGTTTTCTATCCACGTGGCATTTAATGCGCATGCGCATTAGCCTAATAGTACTGCTACTCAAGCTTTTTGTAAAGACTTACTAAGTCCCTGATATAGTCTCCTCACTTTAGTGTTGAAAAAAGTGAATGAACAAGTATAGTAAAAATTTCATCATACGTACGGTAGTACGTATAGTAGGAATGGGCCGACTGCCCCATAGACACAATACAAAATGTTCATGCTTATAAACTTTTAAGGAAAGTTAGTTAAGTCTTCAAACTTATATAGAGCCTCTTTCAGACAGTTTTTCTAACTGTATGCACCAAAAAAACTCACAGAAACTTTTTAGAGCGCTCTAAAGCGAACGTTGGTGGGAAGCCACAACAGTGCAATTTTGTTCTCCCCTTCCTTACTTCCTTCCTAACTGACTTACTTGAACACGATTTCCAGACAAACAAAAGGCATTGAGCCAACTTTGACTATATAGTGAGACTTCATTTCATCTGTAGTACGTCCTTTTGTACTCGTTTGCTGGCGAAAAGGCAGCAAACAAAATCTAAGCAGCTTTGAAACTCTTGATATAAAATACTGTACTTTTTATTTAGCCATTTTGATGTAGGTAAAGGTCGTCAATAGACCACGTGGTTTGGCATAATATAATGCGCATGCGCACACCTGCTTTTTATAGAGACTGACTATAGTCTCTGCTGTGTGATTTTCTCCATGCAATTAAGCACCTTGGTGTTTAAAAAAGTGAATGAACAAGTATAGTAAAAATTTTATAAAAATTAGAAGTGTAGGAATGGGCAGTGCTGTAAAAAGCCAGGTATTATTATCATACGTTAGGGTGTACAATATGAAAAATCAACTTTTGACTTTTGAACAATTAATTCATGCAACATGTAGAGTAGGTTGGTACTTAAACCAGCGCACCTTCAATTCCTGATCTCTNACTATAAAGGATTCATCATCTTCTAGAACAGTGTCATCATCAATACTTATAGATACACAGGCAGTTTGTCCAATTGAAAATGGAGCATCAAAGACAACGATCAGTAGATCAGTAACACTAAAGTCTGTATTCTCCACAGCAGTGTCTGCACAAAAAAGACTGGTAGTAAATGAAAGTGTACCATTCAGTTATTCTTATCTCAATGGATAATACTACCTTCAGTCCATCACTCCATTATTACAAAGTAAGAGAAGTAAAAAAAAACATTGGAAATGTAATGAGACACAGGAATGGCTAAATCGTAAAAAGAACGCAAACAAGATGGAATGGCTGTTAGAGTGTGTAAGGAATTCTTCCTGTATGGGCTGCATTTAACAATCTCCTTATTGAGTCTCTCATTTTGCCCACAGGAAGAATTCCTTACACACTCTAACAGCCATTCCATCTTGTTTGCATTCTTTTTACGATTTAGCCATTCCTGTGTCTCATTACATTTCTAATGTTTTTTTTTACTTGTTTGTTCCATATTTCTACAAATTACATTTGAGTTGGTGTGTGTAGCTAGCTACTGAGCTAGTATAGTCTGGCAAGCCAGACTCACTGAGCCAGCGGCGGGCTGCTGAGCTGGTACTTGAAGTCACAAGTTGTGTAGCCTGCTTGATACTGAAGTGAAACACACATCTCAGTCATTTGGAGGCAGGAGCTGTATCATAAGATTTACTTGTATTTCTATATGTTATGATAATCAAAGTCATGATTCATCTCTTAAGAAGAGCAACCAGGTATCACAAAAGAGTTCCAGGCAACTTCAGTGCATTTAATTCCCAATAACGCACACTTTTGTGTGTGGAAAGGGTCGCCAATTCGAATTTTCTAGAAGCTAATGAACTAGGCATGAGTGTAGAAATGAATGGCGGCCATATGGAGGAGGCGCTTTTCATCTTGTATCTAGCTACTCAATGAGAGGCGCTAAAAACCGATGGCAAAAGCGACTGTACCGGAAGAAACCAAGTTCGTTCGTTCAAGAATCAGCTTCTAAAAGTGAATAGTCTCTGAGAAAAGATAGAAAAAGAAGAAGAATAAGAAGAAGATGGAGAAAATTGGAGGTTTGGCATGTTTGTGTTTGTTACTTTAGCGATGTTTTTAGGCCATGTTTTGGGCTCATTAGAAAGAGAAAGAGCTAAATAGTAGCTTTAGAAGCCTTTTAGTGCTAAGCGCTCAGTTTTTGCAGAGTTATTAGTGTGAATATTTGTATTGCGCTAATGGGCCATCCATGCCATTCCTGTGTACCCAGTACTACAATACTGGGAATATACGATAATTATTATACATACAAGAATGGATTACATTAAAACTACTGGATTAAACATACCAGAAACAATGGAGAATGGTACTGATACAGTAGTAAAGCTTGAATCCACTAAGACTGGTACATCAGCAAACTCCGCACATACACTAACTGAAGAACTGGACTCCAAGTGTACTATATTCTCCTGTTCAACAACTATCACAAAGTCCTCAGCTATGACAAATGAAAACCATAAGACATTAATGATAATAGAATTCAGACTAAAAATAAAAAAGCACCATGTATTCTGTAACAATTCAGTAAGAATGGAGACTTGCACTTGATACATAGCAAAAGTTAATTCACATCAAACTTACCATCACTGGCTAGTATTGTTATCTCAACTGATGAAGATGACCCAGTGACGGCACTTGGATTACTGCTGGTATTGATGTTAACTGAAAATATTTCATTTGACTCTTGTATCTCATCATCAACTAGAGAAACTATCAACGTTTGCATCAATGGTCCTCCAGCAGCAAACAGTACATCAGATATAATATTAAAATCTTCAAGGTCTACAAATGATAGTTTATTTCAGTAATCACACAATAGGTTCTGCTGAACCTATGCATACATTTACTTAACCTGCAGAATCCAAACTGGTGGAGAATGCTACAGTTACATCAACATCAAGGTCAGTTATTCCAGAAAGAGAAATATCAACGCTAACGTTAGCACTCTCAACATCAGACAAGGAAGATAGTCCAACAAAGTTTACAGTTGCAACTACATAATATGAAAAAGACTCAGATGATAAGGATAGACTGATAAACAAGTTTTTCTGTACTGTAGCAATCACATACCTTCATCATCCATGATGGTCACTGTGACATCATCATTAGAATCAAATACAATCACATCAGGTGATGGACTTCCAAGAGTCATCGTAAACTGATGATCAGCTTCCAAGGAGGTATCAGGAACAATCATTATGTCAACACAAGCTGGACTGGCTGCTCCCACTGAGAATACTGCAGCTGTGCCTCCTGGTATCATGATGTCTTCTGACAGAGCTGTGTGTGTGTATAATTATATCATCATAAATATGAGTCAATTCTGAAAAAGGTACTGTACGTTATAGTATGTTTATACATATTTCAGAGTCTTCCATGATTATAGTTTCAACAGTCGCTCCAACTTCAAACATGTCAATATTAACACCCTCTGCACAAATGGAGAGAGTTCCAGCTGTATCTTCACTGACAGTCATATCCTCTGTCATCATCTGGATGGTCACTGCNGTGTTATTGTGATCAAATCTGCTACAGCGTTGATGATTGTTGCCCAGACTCCATGATGTCTGGGCAACAATCATCAACGCTGTAGCAGATTTGATCACAATAACACTCTCCTTCTAGTACGAAACAATCTGAATCTGGGTTGCAACACCCACTGAATCCAGCATCCACACATCCGTCTGGTGCTAAGTATAAACACAGAAGTTATGATTATTTAAACCTTCAACCAGGAAATTATCCACCAAAAATGAAAATAAACAAGCAAAACTATACTATGTAAATTAACTTAATGCTACTTGATTTTGGATAACTGTGGCTAGTTTTACTACTCAATACACATAGCCAAAACAACACAGAAAGCAGCAAACCTTGAGCGACAACTGAACTACATTAATTTGAAGCTGACCCATTTGCTTTTGCTTTGCTATAGAGATTTAGCTTTGTAGCTTCCATTGCACAGTTATATATATTTTTGGAAACAATATTAAATGTTTTCATTCTTGAAACAATATGCATATTAGTCTGAAACACAATTTGAGCAAAGCAGAGTTCTATTGGACAATATACACTACAAGCAATAGCCAAATAAAGGTAATATGACTTTTATTACCCAAAAGCCAATGGGAGAAAAAGTACTAGGTGGGAAATTATACAGTCATTTTGTACAATTGCATTTGTGGGTATTTACATATTTGAGAGTCTCCTGTGATCAGCATATTAACAGTTGCTTCAACTTCAAACATGTCAATACCAACACCCTCTGCACAGATGGAGAGAGTGCCAGCTGTATCTTCAGTGACAGTCATATCCTCTGTTATCATCTGGATGGTCACTGCATGGATTAGAGTATACTGAATGTTTGGAGAACAACATTAACAGTATTATACATGCATGATTACAACTAACCATCATCATCAGAGATAGTAACAGCTGTACTGGCATCAGAACCAATAATTCCTGAAGGGCTGGTTGAAGTCACAGACACTGAGAAAGAATGGTCCCCCTCAAAGTTGGTATCATCCATGATGGTGAATGTGAGGCAAGGGAACGGCCCAGATGGAAATGATGAGGAAGAGGGGAAAGAATAGACAAGGGAAGATGGAGAGGAAAAATCAACACCTTCAGCTGGATGAAAATGATTACATGAACTATAAACAAAACAAGTAAACATCAAAATTTAGACTTGACAAAGTCTATAAACCTGCAGTTTGAGTATCAATGACTTCTACAGTTATAGTGACATCACACTCCAGTGCCACTAGTCCACTCGTTGAAACAGAACTGCAAACATCAACAGTAGCATTGCTACCTTCAACAGGGTTGGGAGACACTGGTACAAAGCTAAACATGAAATCAGCCACTGTAGGGAAACCACAATAGATATTAATATATTCAAGAGCTAACCATTTAGTGTTAATTGTTATTCAAACATGCAAGCTAGTGTTTAGATACGCTACGCGTTTTCATATAAATATTAGTACTGCGGAGCTATCAATACTATTACCGTATAGCTCCAAATTTTCGTGGTTCAAAAAGTTCGTGAAAAGTCTGTCTGCCGTTTTGAGCTAATTTTCGTGAATCACGATCTCTGAAATTATATTGCCAATATACGGTTTTCTAAATTTACGTGGACAAAATTTTCGTGATATACGGTCAAATCACGAAATTCACGAAAATATTGTACCACGAAAATTTGGAGCCATACGGTATCTGAAATGAAGCAGATGAATGGCTATGGTCTTCCGCTAAAAATAATACTAAAGAAATAAGAATTTCAAACTTCCTGGTGTATGGTCTAACACATGGATTCTATAGCTATAGTGTCTTACCATCTGTTGTGTCCAAGATAGTGACTGTCAACACATCACGATCCATGTCAAGAGTATAGCCTCCAGCTATAGCATCAGCAACACTCAAAGTCACAGTGAATGAATGGGCACCTTCCAGAGCCAGGTCAGTAATGATAGAGACACTGTTTGATGAGGAGATGGCACCATTGGAATTACCAACAGCAAATTGAGCAGTGAGGGTCTCTTGGTCAAAGTCTTCACTAAACACTGGAGAGACAAAATTACATTAAAAGTCACACAGTTCAATTAGTTACAGCAATTAGGGGGGAAAAAACTTCACCTGCTTTCTCTCCATTGACCACTGTTAAAGTGACATCAATAGCAATCTGTAGTTGACCTGCTGGATCTCCTGGTATGGTCAGAAGAAGGTCAAAGGTGACAATAGTTTCCTCTTCCACCATTACTATTACATCATCATCAGCAAATCCAATGGTTGCATCTAATAGAATCATACAATGTCATACAATTTGATAGTCAACAAACAGGTCATGAGGATGTAACATTTTGGGCTCTTGGAGCATTTGCATGTGCGATATCTTCTTGCAAATTTACATACCACCTAATGATACTAATTAATTGATACCTTGTTCATCTGTGATGGTAATGGTGGCTGAGGAGGGATCTCCAAATGTCAGAGAAGAAGGACTTTGAGTGGCTGGAGACAAACTCACTTCAAATGAGTGAAAACCTTCCCATTCATCATCATCCACTATTGAAACATTGGTACAGGCTTGGAGTTCACTAGTTGGCCCAGGATTGACAAAAACAATTTGTGAAGAAGTTGCAAATATAACATCTTCAGGAGAAGCTGTATGAAACCATTTAAAATGCTTTTGAAGTTAGGTATATGCTACAAGAACTAATTCACAACTTACTAGCTAAACCAAAGTTCCCTATTGCCAATGTAACTCCTGCAGATACTGCAGTAGCATTCACACCATTGATAGTAGCACAGATTTCAATCAGATCTGCCATGTTTTCTTCTGTTAGTGCTACTTCAGCAGAAATCATTATCTCATTGTTACGCTCTACAATGATGATGATATTTTATACACATAATACATTATTATTATGCATAAAACTAAAGAATGCTTAAACAAACAAAATATTTATCTTACCATCATCCAATATTGTCACAGTGCTTATCGATGGTGGACCAACTGTAATACCAGGAGGAGTGGTTGCAGAACTAAAGGAAACTATAAAGGATTCATCATCTTCTAGAACAGTGTCATCATCAATACTTATAGATACACAGGCAGTTTGTCCAATTGAAAATGGAGCATCAAAGACAACGATCAGTAGATCAGTAACACTAAAGTCTGTATTCTCCACAGCAGTGTCTGCACAAAAAAGACTGGTAGTAAATGAAAGTGTACCATTCAGTTATTCTTATCTCAATGGATAATACTACCTTCAGTCCATCACTCCATTATTACAAAGTAAGAGAAGACCCAAAAAACATTGGAAATGTAATGAGACACAGGAATGGATAAATCGTAAAAAGAACGCAAACAAGATGGAATGGCTGTTAGAGTGTGTAAGGAATTCTTCCTNAATACATCATTTCAAAGCTTGTTTCAAGTGCTATTAGGAAATCTAGTTGGTTTCCTCATATCTTTCTCCTAGTTGAAGATAGACAATATTTTGTACCACAGAGTCAGTGAAAAATTGCAAAAATATCAAAAATTTAACCTGTTATAACTCGGAAGCCATACAACATTGGAACCTAAAATTTGTTGTGGTTTTACATCTCATGATATACTATGTGCATACCAACTTTGGATAAAATCTGAGGACATGCATCATTTTTTTGTGTTGATTCCACATGGAATGACCCATATGTAAGGTAGCACGTATAGTAGGAATGGTCTGTCACTGAAATTTTGGTCCTGAAATTTTTGGTCCCCCGGACCATTTTTTTCAAAAAAATATTTTGGCCCCGCTCTAAAAATTTTGGTCTGACTGAAAAGTGAATGAGCGAAGGAGAGGATGAACTTTTCTGGGGCCAGATGTGATAGTAATTGTTACTAGAGCTTCTCTACATGGTCTGTGCATGCTTCTTGCATGGTATACAGTCTGTCAGAATCCTTGGCTAATTCCAAGGCCACCCTGACAGAACTATTGCGTACAGCTAGTCTCTGAGAGGCTAATAGCATTAGCAAGTTAGGAGTCAAAAGCAAGCCTTGTTCCAATGTTTTTTACCGCACTGCCCATTCCTACACTACTTATTTTTTTGAAATTTTTACTACTTGTTCATTCACTTTCAACACTACTGTGTGGAGACTATCAGAGACTGGTTAGTCCCTATACAAAAAGCTTAAGTAGCAGCTACAATGCATTGATCATTATACTAGGAAGCTAATGCGCATGTGCATAATAATACCACGTGGATAATGACCTTTGAACTCTACATACAAAGATGGCTGCATAATTTGTATATAGTACATGAATTTATACACTAAGTTTCAAAGCTTTCTAGTTTTTTGAGATTGAAACGAGTATAAAAGAATGTACTACCCATGAAAAGAACTTACTTTGTGCTGTCAAAGTTTGCTCAACACATTCTGGTTCCCTGGAAATCCTTTTCAAGTAAGTCAGTAAGTACGTACGTCAAAGTTAGCAGAACAAAAATGGCACTGGTGTCCTAGTGTGGGATGTCCCCCCTCATATTGTCCCCCCGGACATTATTCACTAGTGAATTTTGTCCCCCCTAGGACATTATTCACTAGTGAATATTGTCCCCCCTTCCAAATGATGCCAAATGATGTGAATGATGCGCTAACAGTGGTTTTTTAAGGGGGGACAAAATTCACTAGTGAATTTTGTCCCCCCCCCTTCCTCCCAAACTCTTCCACACAAACTGCATGTAGCTTAGCCTCATTCTATAGGCTTAGCTACGCAGCTAGGAAGGCCTGGAAGACCAAATTACCTGCAGTATGTAATAGTGTGTAGGCTAAACTTCAGTACTACCTGCCTCGCCTCCCAACTTTAAAGCTTAATGTGCCGCGAGTCTTTGCTGTAGCCTACTTGAAAATTAATATTGATTATCTATATGTTTAAAGACAGGGCATAGTATACAAGTAAGCATTATATTGTCAACACTGATGGTGCACAATTATATCAGTCACTGCATGCATGACTTACAAAGTTAGGCTAGCTAATAGTAGCTGCATACTGATCTATGCTGCACAATAAGTGGGAGGGGCTAAGATAGCCACACGTTCTAATAGTACGGTGTATTGTGCACAGTGCTGTACAGGCTGCTGGCTAAAAATGCTGGCAAGAATCTTGAGACTGTTCTATGCATGCCTGAGCTCTACAGTATACTTTTGGAGGGGGGGACATTATTCACTAAGGGGGACAATATTCACTAGTAAACAATGTCCGGGGGGACAAAATTCACGGGGAGACATTATTCACTGCAACACCGGCTATGGTGGCTTCCCACTAGCGCTCATGCATGCACTACTAGTGCTGAGGAAAGTTTTTGTGAGTTTTAGGCCTTGCATGCAATTGGTAATCTGTCAGTATGAGCCTCTGAGCACCTTTGAAGGGTTAATTTTGACTAGATTTTTACAGTGGCTAACATTTTGTATGGTGTCTATGGGACAGTGGGCCCATTCCTACTATACGTACTACCATACTACGTATCATACGTACGGTAGGCGATTTTTTATCTGACGTACACTTTTTGGACTTAAGAGAATTTTCAAGCGGTCAACATTTCGGTAAAGGTCGTCATGCATATTTGCATAGCTGTGGAATTCAACTTTGCTGAGGCTATAGCTGACAGTAAGCTGAGCTGCGCTGCACTTTAGCATGCCACTATCCAACCAGACAGCTATGGATCTTAATTGCTCAGCTAGGTGGCAAGCTATCAGCTAGCATTTCACAAGCATGAAGATGCTGCTGCTAACTTGACCAGAATAAAGTAACTGAGCTTCTTTATTTAGTACATAATAACATACACCCAATTAAGCCATGGAGTTTGCCAGCCTAGGTTTATAACATTTGAATTTTGTTGTTATCCTGGTAGATGCCTTTGAAGGCTATATTATATATATAGGCAATCAAAAGGCAACGTTGCTTCACCTAAAATGGTGACAAATTTGCAGACTCAGGGCTGAGGGAGAACTGTAGCTACTCAATGGCTACACTGAGTTATATCAAGCAGCTCAGAATTTTGATGATGTAAATTGCACTCAGTGCCACCAAGAGTACATTGTACCAGAGTATAGGCATTCAATTTGGTGCCATTATGGCGGCAGATCATAGTCATTGTGACAGTCATTGAAGAATTATCTGCATATAGTTTTTGTTTAAAAAAATAACATAATAAATTATTCTAGACATCCACAATAGGCAGAGATTTAGTAGATATAGATCGAGTTACCTAGACCTAAAAATAGCTGCATAAGAAAGTATTGGCAATGCCTACCTATGCTCGCACTTAATTGTGATGACCATTTCCAAGTGATGTTGACGTGAAATCTTCTAAGTCCAAAAAGTGTACGTCAGATAAAAAATCGTGTACGGTAGTACGTATAGTAGGAATGGGCTGAATGTCCCATAGGCACAATACAAAATGTTTATGATCATAAAAATCTAACAAAACCTGAAAATTGAGTCTTCAAACTTGCTCACAGTCTCTCACTGACAGATTAGCTACCAATTGTATGCAAGGCCTAAAACTTACAGAACCTTTCCTCAGCACTCGTAGAGAGAGCTAGTGGGAAGCCACAATAGTGGCATTTTTGTTCATCTAACTTCCTAACTGACTTACTTGAAAGGCATTTCCAGAGAACCAGAAAGTGTTGAGCCAACTTTGACAGCACAAAGTAACTCCTTTTCATAGGTACTACATTCCTTGATACTTGTTTTCATCACAAATAAGCCTAAACAAAAACTAGAAAGCTTTGAAACTTAGAGTATAAATTCATGTACTTCAATGTAGCAATTTTTGTACGTAGAGTTCAAAGGTCATCCACGTGGCATTAAATGCGCATGCGCATTAGCTGCTCTAGCAGCCAATGTAGCTGCTTCTCAGATAACTCAAGCTTTTTATAGGGACTAACCAGTCTCTGATATAGTCTTTTCACTGTAGTGTTGAAAAAAGTGAATGAACAATTAAGTAGTAAAAATTTCAAAAAAATAAGCATGCAGTGCATGTAGGAATGGGCAGTGCATTAAAAAGTATTGGAACAAGGAATTTAAAGGTCTCAATTTTGGCACATGACTACTTCGTTTTTGTGCCCAACTCTTGGCTGGTATTAATCTAATCCTGCATGCTATACTTTATTCCAGCCAAGTGATAAGATTGGCAGGAATTTGAACCATTAATGTGATAAAAATTAAATGTGATACTGATAAGCTATTCAAGTACAAATCATGATCATTCTTTGAACCATTTACGACATAAATAGCTATGCATGAGGGATAATAATGAAAATGAAGTAGTCATTGCCGAAATTGAGACCATTAAATTCCTTGTTCCAATACTTTTTAATGCACTGCCCATTCCTACACTGCCTATTTTTTTGAAATTTTTACTACTTGTGATATAGTAAAAATTTCATACAAAAGAGCAGTGTAGGAATGGACAGTGCTGTAAAAAGTAAAGAAACAAGGCATGCATGTCCCAATTTCGGCACATGACTACTTCATTTCTATTTTAAATTCCTCGTGCATCCTAGCTGTCATATTAAATATTAATAAAATTTATGATTCTGTGCATGATTGAAGTCATAGATTGTGCACGCCAATCAGTACGTTGGGTATAAGCAGGCAACCTAGGTAATGTTGTTTTAGTTTATTAAGGGTGCTCGGACATAGAAACGCACATATAGTAAACACATTATACTAACCATCTGTAGATAATGAGATTCATAAANGGAGTCCCAAAGAGACTAGACTATTCATTTCTTTCAGGAAACCTCATCTCTCGGTTAGTACCACATCCATCAGCAGATGGCTTAAAGAGATGCTGAAGATGGCAGGTGTTAATTCATCCTGCACTGCACATTCCACTCGCGCAGCTTCGGCCTCTGCTGCAAAACAGAGAGGGGTTTCGGTTGGAGACATGAGAGCAGGGAACTGGTCGAGAGACGTTCCAACGATTCTATAACAAGACTGTCTCTAATGATACCAATTATGTTAATTTGGGTTCAACAAAGAGAAACAAGTAAGTAGAAATTTTCTTAAGAGCTTTGAACCATACACTGTCATATACGCAGCCTTATAACGATGTGGAATTAAAGATCTTACTAGCATCTGAAAGATGTGCTGTATGATCAGAATTCCATTAGTTATAAGGCAAGTATATGACAGTGTATTTCCCACCCAAGAGAATTTGACCTTCCAAGAGAAGGTCCCAAAGATTAATTCCCATCCCTCATTGTCTCATTCTCATAATTTTTCAGGAGTAGTGCTCTCAAGACTCCTTCTTGCAAGTTGAGAATCGTTTGTGCATACGTACTCCTCAGAATCTATATAATAGTGCTGTATGAAAATGCCACTTTCGTATACATTGTAATATTTTATTGGTTCTTTTGAGTTTCGTGATCTATTATAATTGATTAAAATCAACATCATAATATCCGTGATAATAGTTATAGGGTAAGCATGCAATCTCGTTCATTGTGTTAACAAATTTTCGTCAAAAATTGAGACCAGATTTGGTCACGTGACCAGTGAACTTTGTGATTGAACTTTGAACTTGCTGTGGAATGCAATTATTGTTGGCCAAATACACTGTCATAATATACTTGCCTTATAACTAATGGAATTCTGATCATACAGCACATCTTTCAGATGCTAGTAAGATCTTTAATTATCAGTCACTGCATGCATGACTTACAAAGTTAGGCTAGCTTATGGTAGCTGCATTATTATACTGATCTAAGCGGCTGCACAATAAGTGGGAGGGGCTATATAAGATTGCCAAGTGCCACACGTTCTTAGTATGGTGCATGGTGCACAGCGCTGCAGTGACTACTGGCTAAACTGAAAAGCTGGCAAGAGTCTAAATTGAGACTGTTTTATCTATGCCTGAGCGCTACAGTATACTTTTGGAGGGGGGACATTATTCACTAAGGGGGACAATATTCACTAGTAAATAATGTCCGGGGGGACGAAATTCACGGGGGGGACATTATTCACTGTGACACCATAATTATAGCTAAAAATTTTCGAAGAGTATAAATTTCGTGGTTTTCATGAATCATCAGCAGTCTGCGAAAATTTTACCCTGCAAGAATTTGGGCATTGTATTGCAATGTATAGAGGGGACTGCTATCCTCAAAAAATAAATTGCAAATAGTTTGGCAATCGTTTTTCTGTGAAAATTTTACTCCTCGAAAATTTCTAGCTATACTGTACCTGCGGTTAGTTGATATATTAATATATTTACTCACAGCTCCAATAGAGGACATCATGATACCAGGAGGCACAGCTGCTGTATTCTCAGTGGGAGCAGCCAGTCCAGCTTGTGTTGACATAATGATTGTTTCTGATACCTCCTTGGAAGCTGATCATCAGTTTACTGTGACTCTTGGAAGTCCATCACCTGACGTTATTGTGTTTGATTCTAACGATGATGTTACTGTGACCATCACAGATGATGAAGGTACTTTTGCTAATGTTAACTGATACAATTAATAGTTATGGAGTATAAGCCAATTATCAACCACCATCTATTTTGGATACGGATTCTGATTGCACATGTGTGCTGGATCTAGCTCGATAGACGAGAAGTTAGCACAACCCAGGTAATTTTTCATAGGCCATCTTATAGTACGAAACTTAAGACAGCAGGTCCTTATCCTTCATCACATGGCACATGCCGAGAGAGAAGGTCAAGCAAAGGTCACGTTCAAAATTCAATTAATATAAACGCAGAATTAAATGTGCATTGACAGTGCATAATATTTATAAAACAACAGTATACAGGGCAACAAAGCAGATTTGCAGCTTAAAAAGCACTGCTAGTACCAGGATAGAGCCTTTGATAGTCACAAATTCGTTTTTGAGACAGTAGAAATTAATAGACTAACCAGGTAGTCTGGTAGAATCTGCTCCATACATGCTGCAATTAATTGCAAAGATGAATGCCTCAGCTCTATAACAGGAATGACATTTAAGACTGTCTTCAAGCATTTGTTGAGTATAAAAGCTCAAAAATTCTTCGATAAACTACCATACTTTAGCTGTAAAATATGTGGTTATATTATAGCTGCACACAAGCTACCACCCAGCGCCCACATGTATATTTCTAGGATCATTCCATTTCAGTTCAACAAAAGTTCACACATGACCTTCTCAGAATTTGACGAAACTTGGTATGTTTGTAACCCTCATGGTTCTGTGTTAGTAGCCAGAGTGCTGAGTTCAGTAATTGTATAGTTTCCTGGAAAAAGCCCCCTGAATGTTAGATTTTCTTTTCCCAGATATCTGCCCTACCTGTCTATATTTAAACACTCATAACTTGCTTATTCTTCAAAATAAATTACCGTATAGTGGGAAATTTTTGTATGGTGCAAATTTTTGTATTTTTCGTATGCCCTTCAAATATACAAAAATTATAACTGAAAATTTAACTTCCACATTATGCACAATACAAGCGTGCGCCGTGTATACTGTAACAGTGCTTCCAAGATAGTTTGGGAAACTTTTGATTTTGTATTTTTTTTGCAAAATACAGGATGGCATGTAACTGCAGTGTGGTGCTTTCACCAGGAAACTGAGGGGGCGTATCGCTACTTCCTGTACAAGATATGGCTTCAATTATTGCAGTGATCTTGCTCTATACTTTTAGAACGGTATAAGTGAACCGTTTCGCGTTAAGAAAAAGCCTTGAGCATCAACTAGATACTGTAGGTGGTCAACTTTTGGTGTTAAAAATGTCCGAACTCTTAACTCCAAAGTATATGTGGATAGTTGTGTAGAACGTAGCAAAAATGTAATTTTGAGGTGCAAAAGTTTTTAGAACAGTATAAGCAAACCAAAACAAGTTAAGAAAAAAACCTAATTAAGTCTAAGTCTAAGTCTCATCAACTTTGTTTCATTCGTAGCAAGAACACGGCTGGAAAACGGAATGATCTATTCACATCCAGCTATGTTTGCACAAATTTGATGACGTGTGCATGTAACTAGCAAAATACATGACATCACGCACGTACAATTGTACTCGTACGTAGTCAATTGATCAAACAGAGAAAATAGACATCACAATTTCATAGTGACGTCACGCTGCACTCATGTTTAAGTATTGGCTATACTGGCAAGCAAAAATTCTTGAAGAGACAAGATTTTGAATGTTTTTACTGGTAAATGCATGCATTTGAATTGTTACTAAATTCATTTCGCTAAAAAATTTCCCTGACTACCTTGGAAGCACTGTACAAAATTTATAACAATGAAAATTTTTCTGGCATATTTTTAACGATTTATATAAAATTTTGTACCAACGAAAATTTCCCACTATATGATACATAGTGTTAAAGCATAAAAAAGAAATAAGCTTTCATTTTATGTTATACGGCTTCATTCAACAAAGTTTAGCACCTGACGTCCAATCCACATTTGGCATTGCAAAAAGTGCTGAATAAAGTGATTGTGTGCATTTGTGAGACATTCATCCAAATGCTTCTCTGAGTGCTAAGCTTTGAGGCCACACCTACTAATCATGCCCATTTTGTCACTGTTTGTTCTGGTAGCTAATATTACATTGTCATGTGTGAGCTTGTACTATTGTTAAGGTGCCAATAGTTAGGTGCTCTTTCATTTTACTATGGTTCTACCCTCGATTCCCAGTCCCTCTGCATTGTTTTCAAACGTGTGCGTGATCATTAACGTCAATTATTATTGAGCAATAGCAGCACGTAGACAGCCTGTGGATGAGGCCAGGTTTTGAACCAAAAAAAAAAAACTTATCAATATTAATTACTCTGTAATGTGGATCTCTTTTGTTGTGTAGTTGCTACTGTGAACTTTGGTGGACCATCTGCTTTGTTTGATATTGAGGGTACAACTCTTGACATTGAGGTTTCTCTTTCCGGAATATCTGAACTTGATGTTGACATAACTGTGACATTTTCTAGCACTTTAATTTCAGCAGGTAAATTCAGTTATAACTGGTAGAGACTTATGGTCAGTATACGTGATCAGTATGATGTGCATTTGTAGAGATTGACGATTTTAGTGCTCTACCTGATGTACAATTCACTCCTGGAGGACCACTGATGCAAACATTGACAGTTTTGTTAGTTGATGATGAAATCAATGAGCCAGATGAATCATTTTTGATTAACATTAATACAAGTAGCATTCCAAGTGTCAACACTGGATTGTCTTCATCAGTTGAGATCACAATTATTGGCAGTGATGGTAAGTATTTGGTACAGTTGCATGCATATTTAGTTATATGTGTTTGTGCATCCTGAATGTTACAATGCATGCATGGTTATATATATTACCTGTGCTGCTTTGGAATGACATATAGTAATAATTGTGTTATGCTTCTCTTTTGTGATTTGTAGGTGATGACTTTGTAATAATTGCTCAAGAGGTTAATATACAAGAAATGGAGTTTAATTCCTCAATTAGTGTGTGTGCAGAGATTTCTAGTTTACCAGACTCAGTGGATCCAAGCTTCACTTCAGTATCAGTACCATTCACCATCGAGTCTGGTATGTCAAATGCATGCTTCTATCATACGTACGGTAGTACGTATAGTAGGAATGGGCCGACTGTCCCATAGACACAATACAAAATGTTGCTCACTATAAAAATCTAGTCAAACAAAATTAAGCCTTCAACGTTGCTCAAAGGCTCTCACTGACAGATTACCAACTGCATGCAAGGTCTAAATCTCACAAAAACTTTCCTCAGCACTCGTAGAGAGCGCTAGTGGGAAGCCACCATAGTGCCATTTTTGTTCTGCTAACGTACTTACTTACTTACTTACTTACTTACTTACTTACTTACTTCCTAACTGACTTACTTGAAAAGGATTTCCAGAGAACCAGAATGTGTTGAGCCAACTTTGACAGCACAGAGTAAGTTCTTCTCATAGGTACTACATTCCTTGATACTNCATGCTTCTATATATAGTCACAATGTAGTGAATAAATATGTGAGGGTCCTTTTTTAGGATTGAGAACTGGAATTAAAATTCTGAATACTTATATATTCTCACTATTGCTTGTGATTACATCTTTTTGCAATTCTTTGCTCAGACACTGCATTGGAGGTTACAGATTTTAGCTTTTTGGATCTACTGATGGTTGTCTTTGATGCTCCTTTTTCAATTGGACAGACTGCCTGTGCAACCGTCAGTATTGAGGATGACAGCATTATTGAAGAAAATGAGTCCTTTACAGTTTCCTTTGGTTCTGCAACCACTCCTCCTGGTATTACAGTTGGTCCACCATCGATAAGCACTGTGACAATATTGGATGATGGTAAGATTAATAATATGCCCATTATTAACTTCTGTCTGTGCATGTGTGTAAAATTTTTTTTTGTAGAACGTCTTAATGAGATAACAATTTCTGCTGAAAGGACACAAACAGATGAAAACTTGTCAGAACTTCTTGAAGTGTGTGCTATTATCAGTGGTGTGAGTGGCGTCAATATTTCTGTAGGAGTTTCCTTGGCAATAGGTGGTATTGGTTTAGCAAGTAAGTCAAAATGAATATAGTTGTTTTGAACTTTGACCCCTTTCCACCTCCCCTCTCTCCTCTTAGTATGATATGGCAGTGTTAATCCATTAATGCTAATTGTGAATTGATGTTGTGTATATATGCTCAGTTGTAAAGAATGTTATGATTTATACAGCTTCTCCTGAAGATGTTATGTTTGGAACTTCTCCACAACTCATCTTTGTTGATCCTGTCGTACCAAGCAATGAACTGCAAGCCTGTACTGATGTGTCAATAGTGGATGATGATGTATGGGAAGGATTTCACTCATTTGAAGTGAGTTTGTCTCCAGGCACTCAAAGTCCTTCTTCTCTGACATTTGGAGATCCCTCCTCAGTCACCATTACCATCACAGATGAACAAGGTATTGTTTATAAATGTTAATTGTGATCATTGTTGATCATCAATAACTTGTGCTTCAGAATTTTCATGCATGAAAGGCAAATTGAGTAGCAAAGTAGTGATATGAATGTAAATTCTAGTCCAATTGATATCACAATATCAAAATCTTAATACAGTCAGAGATGACATAAATACAGTTTATACTGTGATTGGGTTACCAGACTCTTCTGTCCTCCATATAGATGCGACTTTGTCTCTGAGTGTGGCAGAGCTATCTGACTCTGAAGGTTCACCAGTTATGCTGTGCGCTACCCTCTTTGTAGTGTTAGCGATTGAAGCACCAATCAATGTGACATTAAGCTTGGTGGATGGAACAGCAAGTATGTCAGTTATGTAAAGTTATAGTCAGTATCCATGGCATTATTGATGTGCAGTCTGGGTAACCTGACATAAGTGTTTGCATATGCTACAATACAATTCCAGTTCCTATATAACTAAATTTACTGTGCATGTGTCTTCTTTCATAGAAGACATAGGCTAGGTATCACTAGATAAGTTTTTGACATTAGTCTCCTATCACTACAGCGCTGGGTGGCAATGATTTCAGTTCTGTTGGACTAGCTGCTCAATTTGGTATTGGAGCTACTGATGGAGCTGAGGCCTGTGTGGAAGTATCTCTCCTCAATGATGACATACTGGAAGGAGATCAGACGTTTGAAGGAGTGATATTGTCAACTTCACCTGATGTCATCATAGAGAGCTCTGCTATAGGTTCTACTGCCATCACTATAATTGACGATAATTTTCTAGGTATATCCATGAATCATAGTTATTGGCTGGTTAATTTATGACTTTGTTTTGCTCTCACAGATGCCAGTGTAGAGTTTGTCCAGAGCTCTTACTCTGGAGTAGAAGGTGGTCCACCTTTGGAAGTGTGTGTGGTATTGAGTGCTATTCCAGCTGGAGGGTCTGAAGTAGACATTGTTATCAACCTGATGCTTGTAGTTGGTGAGTGCATGCATACATGGGATTTGTTGCACTGTATAATGTATGCTGTATGTTGATTCACTGCTAGACATGTGCCACTTCACAACTTTCTAGATATATCATCAGACTATGAATTGAATGGACCAAACCCACTGGTGTTTATGGCTGGAGATCAAGCTTCTCTTCTCAATACTCAACTATGTATTAATGTATCTCTGTTGACTGATTCCACAATTGAAGGAGATCACTCCTTTACAATACGGCTCGCTCCAGAACTTCCCATTAATGTGCCTTTGGATATCACAACCATCAACATTGAAGACATTAATGGTAGGAATAATTAAATTTTAGTTGGTAGTGAACCCTAGCCTAATGAACCAGACCCTCCACACTTTGCTTATTGCTAAGCACATGTGCCAGGGCCTGGTTTGTGAGGCCAAGTGAGCCCCATAGTAGTGTTGTCAATGATTGGGCTCTTTGTATTGATGAAGTAATTTGTTTTTGTATAATTCATTCAAATTGTACATCAATGTCTCTATGAAAAAGGGTATACCCATACATACGTGCAACTAGTAAGAATTTTTGTAAGTCCGATCTTGTTGACAATTAGCTATCTTTGTGTGACAGTTGCCACTGTTGGGTTTTCACTGCTAACCCACAATGTCCAAGAAGGCCAGCCTGACCCTCTGGAAGTGTGTGTTGTCATCTCAGACGTACCTGCTGATGGCTTGGAATCTGATGTTACAGTTATATTGGAGGCTATTGATGGAGCCAAAACTGGTATAAGATATAGTATTGATTTTTTGCTGCTTTCCAGTACTTTAATTCCGCATGTAAACTATGCAAAACTAACTCTGTTATACTACACTTAAATTTTGTTATGCTACAGTTGTTGGTGAAGATTTTTCCCTACCAAGTCCGTTCTCCGTCAGTTTTGTTGCCTTTGAAACGTTCAACAATGATCACCAGTGTGTTAATGTCACCATTGTGAATGACCAAGAGCTGGAGGGTGATGAACAGACCTTCACTGTTGGAATATTGAGTGTTTCCCCCACCAATGTTGTTGCTGATACTAATGCTGATGTAGTTAATGTGACTATTGCTGATGATGATGATGACGGTATGGGACAAGTAGTAGCTTTGCTAGTAAAATGTTGTGTGATGATGTTCTTTTTTTTTTGTATTTATAGATGCCACTGTTGGATTTGTCCTGCCATCAATCAGTGCAATGGAAGGTCAAGTTGACAATGTAGAAATTTGCCTCAGAATTTTGGAGATACCAAGTGGAGGACTATCATGTCCTGTGGTTGTGACTTTTACAAAGGAGAATAGTTCAGGTTTAGTGGAAGGTAGGAATAGCAACAATATAGTGTTTGTGTGTGTTTTGTGTAGCCTGAATTGTGTACCTCACTACACACGTAATAACAGCCATTGAAGGATCTGATTTTGAACTTATTACTCCATTTGAAGTCACGTTCAATCCTGGTAGTGTCGACGGTGATCAAAACTGTGCTGTGGTGTCTATCATTGATGACAGTGTGTTGGAGGACACTGATGGATTTACTGTATCAATTGCTGCCACCTCTCCAGACATCAACATTGATCCAGCTGCCTCCTCCACTGTAGTGTCTATTGAAGATGATGACGGTAACTATGTTAAATATTTATGCAGGAATGGGCAGCATGTGCTGTAGACAAATTGCCAAGCTGTATAGAGCATTTTGTGTACAATATACGAGTAACATGACACTCTAACATCTGCATTATCTCAGAATGTATTTTTGTGTGTGAAAAATCATTTCATCCTCTTTTTGTGTAGTTGCTACTGTGAACTTTGTTGGACCATCTGCCTTGTCTGATGTTGAGGGTGCTAATGTTAGCATTGATATTTCTCTTTCTGGAATAACTGACCTTGATGTTGGCGTACCTGTAGCATTCTTCTTCAGTTTGGATTCAGCAGGTAAAGTGGTTGTGTTCTAACCTTCGTTGGAGTTTGATTTTGTAATGGTGGGAATGATTTCTGTTGTGATACACATTGTTATCATTATATTTTTGTAGAGTTTGAAGACTTCAATGCTATATCTGATGTTCTGTTTGCTGCTGGAGGACTACTGAGGCAAACATTAACAGTTTCACTAGTTGAAGATGAGATAAAGGAGCCTGATGAAATATTTTCAGTTAACATCAATACCAGCAGTAGTCCAAGTGTCATCACTGGATCATCTTCATCAGTTGACATTACAATACTAGCCAGTGATGGTAAGTTTGATGAACACTCTTGCACACTCTTGCAAACATTCATTAATGTTGTTACTCTTTACATCATTCCTAGGTTGTTCCTTTGCAAAAATACTTGCAAGGGAAGACCCTTTGTAATGAGGCTAATAGTGTGCTTATAGACAAATATTGGATTTATGACATGTGTACATATACCATTTGTCACAGCTGGGGAGTTTGTGATAGTGGCTGAACAGGAGAGTATACAGCGACTAGAGTCCAATGCCTCAGTCAGTGTGTGTGCAGAGATTTCTGGTCTACCAGACTTGTTGGATTCAAGTTTTACTTCGGTATCAGTACCATTCTCCATTGTGTCTGGTAGGTTAAATTGTGATAATAGTAATCACTCTAATGGTTAGAGCAAAACAAGCAACTACTCCTCTCCCACTGTACACTCAGTGACTGCATGAGTATGATCTTATAGCTAAGATACTTTGTTGTAACATCTTCTGCAATTGTTTGCTTGCAGACACTGCTGTGGAGAATACAGACTTTAGTTTTACTGATCTACCGATGGTTGTCTTTGATGCGCCATTTTCAATTGGACAAACTGCCTGTGCAACCATCAGTATTGATGATGACATCATTCTAGAAGATGATGAATCCTTTACAGTTTCCTTTGGTCCTCTAACCACTCCTCCTGGTATTACAGTTGGTCCTCCATCGATAAGCACTGTGACAATATTGGATGATGGTAAGATCAATTAGATTAATAATGTGCCTATTTATTTATTTCTCTATCTGTGTGTCTAAACTTTTTTGTAGAACGTCTCAATGAGATAACAGTTTCGGCTGGAGTGACACAAACAGATGAAAACTTGGCAGAACTTCTTGAAGTGTGTGCTACTATCAGTGGTGTGAGTGATGTCAATATTTCTGTAGGAGTTTCCTTGGCAATAGGTGGTGTTGGTTTAGCAAGTAAGTCAAAATCAACTCTGAATATCCATTTGTACATTAAATTTCATATGACTGCACAATGTTACACAGCCCCACCTACTATTTTAGATTTTTGTGCATTAATCTTCGTACACGGCGACCTTTTACGAAAAAATTTTCAGCAAAAATTTACAATAATTATAGTTGTTGACCCCTCACTCTTTCTACCCTCAGCAATGGTAGTGTTAATCCATCAATCTTTATTGATGTACTTAATGCTTAGCTATAATCTTTTATGCAGCTTCTCCTGAAGATGTTATGTTTGGAACTTCTCCACAACTCAACTTTGTCAATCCTGTCCCACCAAGCACTGAACTCCAAGCATGTACTGATGTGTCAATAGTGGATGATGATGTATGGGAAGGATTTCACTCATTTGAAGTGAGTTTGTCTCCAGGCACTCAAAGTCCTTCTTCTCTGACATTTGGAGATCCCTCCTCAGTCACCATTACCATCACAGATGAACAAGGTATAAAGCCAGTTTAAAATACAGTACAGTGTTGGATAGATGTAGCCTCGTCCCCAGGCTCCCCTTTGACCTTTCACTCATGGAAAGGAGAAGGGGAGCCTGGTATCCGAGATCATGTGGAGATAGAACAGGGTAGAACAGTGAAAATTGTGTGTGGGCATAATGTAGTGTGGTCAATGACTCTGCTCACGTTGTAACGCTTCTTGCCATGTGAGGCTAGTATGTCAAAATGAAATGTACGGTAGATTTTGTGTTTTTGTCAGATAAAAACAGTAAGCAGATAGTAAGAGAATTATTTTAGGCTGTCTATACAGAGTGAACTTTGCCAAACAGTAGCTGTATGGACAGAACTAGCCCTGCTGACATCCTGGCAACTTGAAACGTTCGTGCAACCGGCTCAGCCCGTCTTTTCATCTGATTTTGGTAGTCTACACTCAGGTACATTAAGGACTGGGACCACGAATTATTGCTGAGTCAGCAAAAACGGCGCGCGCCCCGTAAGTATCTATAGTACATGCCCTTTTTTGTCATATGATCATTGTGTGACTGTTCATTTATTGACTCATTTAGAAAAGAAAGTGAGCTGCTTATGAAAGTTTGTGAGAGGTATTTTTAGTTTTGCTGCTAATTTAGCTTCTTTTTGGTAGTTATTTCTAAGCTATTGCTCATATTGGTATGTACAGCGTTTGTAGTGATCACGTGGTCTTTAGATGACCTGATAAGTAGCCTCACTAAAGTCAAGAATCTTTGAACGGAATTCTTACGACGCTTGTGAAGGTCAGTAAATGAGGTAAGTATGATCTAAACTAGGCTGTAAACAAGAATATGTCTTTACTTTTCAGAAAATAAACATATTTACGCTCGTACAGCGCAAAATATGTTAATTAGCTTTATAAAAAAACAACTTTTTGTCTCATAATTGGCATTCTGTGTACTTCCAGCTAAAGCGCAGTAGAGGCTATTGTCCACATTAACTGCAGAGTCTGCTGAGCACAGTAAAACCGCTCTAGCTTAGGCGCTTATATTCCGTGTTGTGTAAATTTGCCTATCGACCTCCATCACTTTATAGTGCCACACCCACTCATCCTTGTGGTGGGCGTGGCTAATTAAATCAATTTTTTAATTATTAAACATTCCCATTTCATAGTATTTTTAAAAGAAGTCTAAATAATGTATATATTTTCTGGTATAGCACCATGAATAACCACCTTGATATCAAAATTTTAGCTGGTCCCAGTCCTTAATGCACCTGAGCAGCATCAGTAAGTTTTGTTCTGTAACTATAGACTACTTAAGCTACTAGCAACTGCCCTTCTTTGTAAGTTCTTGTAGTGCTCAGTGATCGCGAATATTGCTGTGTGCGCAGAACCAAGAGTTTGACGTCATTTATCTAACCGCTGTGCCCACGAATTTGCTCTTTTGCAACCGTTGACGTCATACACATGATTTCGGATTCCAAGCTCCCCTTCTCCTTTCCGTGAGTGAAAGGTCAAAGGGGAGCCTGGGGACGAGGCTAGGATAGATGCATGTACCTGTAAAGATTGCTATTGATTATCTTTGATTCTAATAGATGCAACCATTGGATTTGCTGATGATGACCTCATGGTGGAGGTGGAAGAGGGAACTGATGTCACCTTTGACCTCCTTCTGAGTACACCTGGTCAACTACAGATTGCACTTGATGTCACTGTAACACTGGTTGATGGAGATATGACAGGTGGAGGGTTTTGTTTAAACTTACCTTTTTTTCACCCTTTAATTGTTGTATATCATACTGTTATTGGTATAGCATTTAGTGAAGACTTTGACCAAGAGACCCTTACTGCTCAATTTGCTGTTGGTGATTCCAATGGTGCCATCTCCTCATCAAACAGTGTCTCTATTATTGCTGACCTGGCTCTGGAAGGTGCCCATTCATTCACTATGACTTTGAGTGTTGCTGATGCTATAGCTGGTGGCTACACTCTTGATATGGATCGTGATGTGTTGACAGTCATTATCTTGGACACAGCAGATGGTAAGATGTTTTGTTACTATAATTATGTATGCATGTTTATTTTCAGAATACTTCTTAATTGCTAGCTATAGGATACCCTTTATAGCAGCCATCATAGGGGAATGTAGCTCTATATTTTAGAGGGGTGGACTTTTAAAAATTACTCACAATTTTTTGCTATGGACTTTACTAGCTTCATGCAACAAAAAAGCTCCTCAAACTTATGTATAGATACTTTAATCAGTACACATATACTGAGCCAGCTTTAACCATGCAGACTCTGAAAGTAATCATGTATATAATAATGTACTGAATTTCTTCTTTCACTACTTGTGGCAGCACATACTGCATGCCCATTGTGACACCTTGGAATTTTTTTACTTGTTGTATGATCAACTCTTGTCTGACTATTAGCTGCCACGGTCAATTTTTCATCATCATTCTACAATGCTCAAGAGGACCAGGTTGAACCTCTGGAAGTGTGTGTACAGATTATAGATTTGCCAGCAAATGGTTTGGAGACTGATGTTGTAATTGGTCTAAACACAACAGAGCAAGGACAAACAGGTATGCATACATCACTAGAGGTTCTATATCAAGTGCTTGTGTGCTTTACATGTACATCTTTGTTTGTGCAGTGTTGGGTGAAGATTTTTTGATCTCAAGTCCTACTGAGGTCACCTTTCCTGCCTTCACTACTGGGGATGGCAATGAGCAGTGTGTCAATATCTCCATTATCAATGATGATGAGTTGGAGGGAGATGACCAAGTCTTCTCTGTTGAAATCACTGCTGTCAACCCCAGCAATGTCATGCCAGGATTACCTACATTAGTGACTATTGCTGATGATGCTACAGATGGTATGTTTTGGCAAGCTTGTAGTCTGTGTTCAGTTTGTCTGGGTTTCAGTGCATGCTTCAATATCGTCACATTTGGTTTTGTACATGACAAGGGTATGCTGATGGGTACACACACTCACACTGGTTGTTGAGCACCACAGTCCATGCATGCTATAATTCATGTCCTGTATAGTATTGCTGTAAGACTTTCATCATCGTTATTGGTTCAAACACTATAGATGCTACTGTTGGCTTTGTGCAGTCATCAATTTCTGCACTGGAAGGACAGACCCTAAATGTTTGTGTGGTAATATCTGACATTCCAAGTGGAGGAATGTCCAGTCCAGTGGCTGTTTCAGTTGGTCCAACAGACCCCATGGAAGGTAGGCCATGTTGCTTTAGATGGACTCACAACAAAAGTAATGCAACTATCTTAGATGTAGAAGTATGTCATGCAGATAATTTTATGATTGTGCGTTAAAAATACATCCTCATGCTTGTTTACTCTGTACTTCCCACATACAGCTGCTATAGATGTGGATTTTGCCATTGTTGGTTCAGCGGATGTTGTGTTTGAAACTGGTAGCTTGTCAGATGATCAAGAATGTTTCATGGTGTCCATTCTTGAAGATGACCTGGTAGAAGGTACACTCAACTTTGGAGTGGCAATCGGAGGAACCACACCAGACATAAACATTGGAATTGGAGCTAATATTACTGTAATATCCATTGCGGACAATGATGGTGAGCTATTATTATGCCAAAAAAAAAACAACTAGTGAAACACCTCACTAAATACACCATAATAATTATACCAATATTCAGATGCTACTGTGGTGATCACCAGTACTACTGTGGTCGAGCCCATCTCAGACCAACTGATGATGGTAGGCACAGTGAGGCTAACTCTCAACCCTACCCTATCGCTGGCCACTCCCATTGAAGTCACTGTCACTGCTATACCTGGATCTGCAAGTAAGATGATAGCTATGTAACCATAGCTGAGGTTTCATGTCTTTCTTTCTCACCCACATATACCGTGCTCTTCTAGCCATTGCTGATTTTACTCAACTATCTCCTTTCACCACAACCTTTACTTCTGGTGCTGCCAATGGTGCAGCAGCTGATGTATTCGTGTTAGTACTACATGATGATGTCGTTGAGGAGCCAGAGACCTTTGACCTCTCTCTCAGTGTGACATCGGAGGCCTCTGTCATTGTGGACAGCTCCAGTCTTGTTCCCGTCTCTATCATCGACAATGATGGTGAGGGCGGGGGGTGAATTTATTGATTTCTGTGAGCACTAGCTGTATTACTATTACTAGTTGTAATGTAGTTTTGTCAGCATATTTTGCTTATAATAGCGGGAAATAAAAGCAATTGATTCTCTATAATCCTAGTTTCATTGGATTTACTACTTTTAGGAATGGTGGATGTGGTGCACATGTAGCTAGAACATATGCAAATGCACAAACATTAGTCATAATTATTTTCATTCATGGTCCTCATAAAACTTCAAATCTGAAACAAAATATGTCCCAAATAACAAAGTTTTATTTTGTGGGAATTTGAGTAAAACCTATGAAACAATGCTAATCAGTTCACTTGTAAACCTTGTTGACCAACTAAAACCTATATAAATCATCATAAAACTTTACTGGATTTAATCGGTTTTAGAAAGTTTATGAGGACCTGGCATGTGGGTTTATAGGTTTTATGGGATTATAAAACTGCGAGTGTCCACGTACACATTTGTATCCCGGGAAGCCGTAGTACTAACACATTTTTTCACGGTGTATAACGTGAAGAAACGTGAGCAAGGGGAAAACCGAAGGCAATATGTATATTTCCCTCGGTTTTCCCCTTCATATTACCCTGGGAGCTGTTCAAGACTCTGAAAAGATACTCCAGCGCTTCAAAGAAACTTCGGAAGACTTCAAGAAGACAGTGTTAGTGTTGCTTTTCCTCGTAGATAATATTTTTCTCTGTTTCAAGAGTGAATTTTAGCGTATAAACCCGAAGTTGACTAAAACTCTTGCTCAAGTCAAAACTGCTCTCAAACAGCTCAAAAGTGGTAAGAAACTAGCGACAAGTCTAAGCACTGGGTACAAGCATTTTAGAACATGTCTACTGACAGGCATTATCTGAAATACACTCGGTAATATTGGTAAACCCTCGGGCGGATCGTGTATTTCCGATAACGCCCTAATAGGCATGTTCTAACATATACATAGCCTTACCAGATCCTCACAAAACTTCCTAAGCTGATTAAATCCCACCTGATGTATATCTATTTTGTTTCCATTCGAGACAGATAACCGCACAATGTCATGTTCAAGGTTTCAAGTACTCAGACACTTTTCCTGTAAACAATTAAGTTACTATTAAGTTGATATGGCCTCAGTAGGATCATGTAACTTCCTGTTTACCAAATCACTGTGAGGTAAACATTTTTTTTTAATGACTGAAGTTTTATGAGTACTGGACTCCTTGAAGGTGTGTCTCCATGGCAGTATGGTTGTAAACAATTTTAGACTTCGTATAATACTATAGGCGGAAATATTGATGGTCAAGTAAAAAATTTGACAGTTTGTTCCACAGAACTATAAACAAAAATATTGATGAATTTAAATTAAATTTTGATGATTTGTGCGTGTGCATAGTACATGCATATATTGCGGCCAAAATATTGGCAGATTTAAATTTTACAGTTTAGACTTTGATCATCAAACCATCGAATATGCTATACAGTATTACGGTCAGATCGGCAGTGTCACGGAAGTTGTATACCGCATGTACAAATTTATTTGCACACACATAAAATTATGTCACGGAAAATTTCCAGACGTTTACAGAAGTTTACGGACTTGTTTCTTGCATACTTCTTCAGAAATTGCTGTTTCACTCCTGTTCTAGGCTTTAATACTTGGAGTTTTACAGTTTACAATTATGCATGAATATCATATAACAGGACAAACCAGTTTTGATTTGCATAGGCCACGTGTAGAGAGAGTACTTGTACAAACAAAAAATTAATTTGGGTACACTTTTGTCATGACAGTCAAAGAGATTCCTTAAAGGTATATTTATGTTACCTAAGTATAGTACAATATCTATGCACAAAATAGTTTGTGTCCAATTATTACAGCATTAATTATCAAACACAGAAAATCGGGCATAATAATTGAATAATTATGGAAAAGTTCCACGTCAGCAGGGTGCCAAATGGGTACCTTTAAAAGAAAAAACTGAAATAGGATAACACCTAAATCATTAATACATACATCTGCATACAAATAAATGATAAACAATAAAATTAGATTAGACCATTAATCATACTGCATTAATGCATTCTTCACTGAACAGAGTGGATGACCTGCATAAACATATTAAATACTTTGTTCCACAGGATAAATCCCAACATGCCCAAAAAATGGCATGAAGGTACATGTGGCCCATGTGTATTATGCAAAGAAAATGGAAGCAAATACAAACATTTTGGATGTCTAGATATGACAGTAAAGACCATTGTACACTCTTTTTCACCAGGTATCAGTGACTATAGTCTCTACTGAAACAGTTGTATTTGTACGCCAAGGGTATTTGCAGGCTTTCATACTACACCCTATACTCTTTCTCTCTTTGGAATCCAGCGAGGTTTATGTGGACATGTGTGTTTATTTTGATTAACGTGCATAGAGCATGGGTAACAAATGCAATCATTGTGAGGAAGTTTTGCAAGGTAAAGTGGCAGCCCTTACCCTCACTGATTCAGGCACAGCAATAGGCTTGTGCAAGGAGCATTACAGAGATCTAAACAAAGGGATCACTACTCAATCAGGCTGCGCATCCTGTAATGCAAAACCAAGAAAGGCAAGAGATTCAATCGCCATTGCCCATCACCACTAATAGTAAATAACCACCTTGACCAAATCACACAAGGGGTAGGGAAATTAACAGCTGACTCTTACATCTGTCTAGCCTGCTATAAATATTTTCATAGCTTATAGTTGCAACATCCCAAACTCTTGGCTTATCTGAACTTTCGGAGCTTTTTCTTTGTAGATTGGCATTACGATTATGGCTACCGCGACTCCAAAATGATGAAGCTATACTTTTGCCAGACATACACAGAGAGCTGGTTGAGGATATCCACACACATTGTAGTAGTTATCTGCCTCCTGAGCAACTACCTATACAGTTGGACAATTCCAGGTAAGAGGTGGTTAAGTTTCCCGACTTTTCCATTATTTTGAAAATCTGCTTCAAATACAATGTTAAGCATCGTATATATGGATCAGTATAGTATACCTACAAAACTGTGATTTGTTAAAGGCACTATCCTCTGCACTTAGCAAAAAGCGCAAGAGTCATGCCTCTTGCCAAGAGCCACAACCAATGCAAACCAAGGAACCCCCAAAAAATCACCAGTTACCGAAGAATCAGCTGACATTCATGATAAAGCAATGAAGGTAAGTATGCATATCAACAGAGCCCTACAAAAACAAGCTAAGAAACTGGTGAGTAGCTACAAGGAGGATACAGACAAGTATTCTTCTTTCAGTTTTAGTGATTTTGAAGACAGTCTTGATCCATTACTTGTCACCTGCATCCAAACAATGACCCAATCTGTGAGGAGTGGAAGAAGATCACTGTTTAACTCCTCTTCATGTCAACAACCTCGAAAATCTAGACAAATTATACAGTTGTATGTACTTTCTGTGCTCCTATTCTGCACAGATAACACATGTACAATGCCTATTCATGTGTTATTGACACAAGCAATGATATGTAGTGGGGGGATCAACAGAGCTTGTAAAGCTAATGAATAGAGTGGGAGGCATGTGCATCATTGGATACTGCCAATAGGTTATCAGCAACCATTGCTCAGAGCCAAATTCGCCGTGGTATCATACCACAACTGTCAATGAACGCATTAACAGTAGTGTCCATTGACAACATTGATATCCGTCAACCACATGCAGTGGTATCCAGTACTGATGCAACCAGAAGCTGGCATCGTACATCTGTACAGTGTGTTCAGCCAAGACCACAGTTTAACACATTATCACAGGAAGAAATGCTACCTATTGGTCCTCAGAGGCACCATAGATCATCACCTATAGCTTCTCCTATAGTGCTCTCATGTGCAAAACGTAGACGTAGGACGCTTGCAGAACGCCCCTTACCTCATTCCACAATTGTGGTACCAGAAACCTGTACCCAGGCTATTGATAATATCACACTAGTTCAGGAATTATATCCTTCATTTTCAGGCTCACTTAGTCTAAACAACTTTGTACTCAATACAGTAGAACACCAATCCATATCTTCACTCCATGAGGCATTGTTTCATTCCACTCTACTGAAACAACATGAGAATCAGTGTGACCCATCAAACTCCCTGGACTCTCATCTTTGTTGAGCTGTATGCAGACTCGTCTTACAGATAAGGAGAAAAGCAACATTGTTTGTGTTTAGATTCGCAGTGAGAAGGCTGATAGCAAGTTGGACTCTGAGCACAGTTTTATCTATAACCTATATCAGCAGTTTGTTGTTACCCTTGGTCATTAGTGGCTCATTGTGGTGGGAGATGCAAAAATTTATGATGTGCTCTTGAGTCTTTAAGCCGAATATGGAAGTCATTTGAAATGGCTCTTGCCTTGGCCAAGTGACTGGCACATTCTTCTCAACTACCAAAAATGCCTAATGAAAACCTATTCAGATGCAGGCCTTAAGCAACTAGGGCAACAAAGTGAAGGGCTGAAATACTAACATCCCTTGTGCAGTGTTCAAATTTTAGGAGAACATACAGATTTTTCATTCAAGTATGTCAAGCCTTGTACCAGTATTTTGTATCACTTTACTTGACAGATTCACATGCATCTCAGGATGCTCAAATCCAATCTGTACTGGAGACTTGCTTTCAGACCTCCCATGTTCTTATTCAGATTTTGTCGATTTCGTGGACGATTTAGGAAGCAAACAAGACACAGTTAAATTTTGGTTTTCTTTCTTAATCAATGATTTGTTTGCTTATATACCTAGCCTTGTTCCACAGCACTAGAAATCGAAACTGGCACATACGATTAGCAAGTCTTAAACTCATGGCTCCTATTTTCATGGCCATGGATAGGCAAACATACCAGCGACTGATTCCCCAACACTTTAGTGACCTAGCCAAGATGCCAACTGGTATTCTGCAACATTTGGAAGATGGAGGCTTCAGTGTGCGACTGAGTGAAACTGACTGGTGTGCTGTGGCCCGAGATGAATGCCATGAGATGAAGATTAACAAGGACTCTAAAACAGCAGTCAGTAGACCAAATGAAAAGAGAATGGAGTACATCACAAACCACATACAATTGACTGCCAAGTGTGTGAACAATCTGAGACAAGTTCAGCCACGACATGAGGATGATAGTCACTCATTTACCTACAAAGTAACAGGTATAAAAACAAGACAAAAGACAACAATGTTCAATCAATGAAACAAGCCATAGAAGAGCATGGTATGTTATCAAGTGTCCAAATAACATGGGGCTATGGAACTTTTTCTCGAGGGTAAACAAGCCACACAGGAGCAATCTGTTGATATGATGTCACTTCAATCTATAGATCAAACATCATTTGAGCAATTCTTAACATTCCTAGTAAAAATGCTCCTGTATGAAAGAAGACGATATGTACATTCAGTAGCCTCGTTCCCAGGCCTTCTGCGTGCTGCTAGTATTGATTTATTAAGTTGACGATCTTTACCATTTTCGTAATTTTTTAGCACGCAGAAGGCCTGGTGAACGAAATCACGTGAATGACATCAGAAAACTTGTAGCGTAGGCGGCCTAACCGCAAGCAAGACTTGAAGATTTTTTTCTTGTGCACAAGCCCGCGAAGCAAGACAAAAGAGCAGCGTTTTTTGTCAGAGTAGCACAGCACTGCGCTAGGCAATGCCTACCAAAATGTCTCAAAGCAGCAAGAAAGTTTGAGCAAAAAGAACCGATGTCTGGACATATCACTCATATCTAAGGTCAAACTAAGTCCAAATTTATGTTTACTTGGCTGTTTTGTCTGGTCTTGATCTTTTGACTTCTGTCATCTGGCCTTCAAGCTCAGATTGGCTGCGCTTGTAGTCTAGCTCCAGACCAAAGCGCTAGCGTGTAGCGCGCAGCATTGGCTCACAAAATTATTCACAAACTGATGATGTCATATGCAAAATACGTGGGCGCCGTCTAAGCAGTCCTGCCCACGCGCAAAATCACTTCAGTCTGCGGTAAGACCCACCTTTTCCCATACTTTCTCAAGGACACCCCGGAAGTAGGTGTTTACTTGGTTTCTATGACATTTATTACGTAATATCATATGGCGCTAATTGGATACTGACTGCGAAATACAGATTAATAAAGCACGGCAATTTAGCAGCTGTCAAAAATTAAAATACGAGTTATCAAAACATCGCGCCACGGCTATCACGTGAGCAGTTAATGAGCAGAAAAATGGCAGAAACAAGAGAGGGGTACACAAATAGTGAGATTTTGCAGGCTACAAACTGTACTGCAAACAACATACATTTATAAATATTAATCTACAGTCCATGATCTCTTCCTTCTGCAATTTTGAGTGGATTTGGCAAGCTCTAAGACCTTGCCCAAAAAATATGAAAATGATGAATATTGAAACTTTGCAGAAAAGCACAACAAAGAACAGGTACCTGTATGAAAAAGAAAGGTAGATAGACTTAGTTTATGACATTTATTGAGAGAGAATGAATTGCTAAATGTTGATGACAGGTTATTTGAACAAGTTTACCCTCAAAAGCTAGTGAAAATGATGTAAACAATATCTATAAAACCCCTATTTTCAAGTACATGCATAATGCAACCAATTAATTGTGGCTACTGTGATACTATACAAAATTGTAAAACTATCTTAGTTAAACATACTTACCAAGTTTGAAGTGATTTGCAAAAGTGCAAATGCTTGCCCAAAAAATGTGAAGTTGGCTCCTTCCAGCAAAAGTCCAAGTAGTCACGAGGCCTTTTTGCCACTGTCAGTTGAGCTTCATTGTTAATTTAGCTTTCTGGCAATTCTAGTGCAACTATTTTCATCAGAGCAATACGCAAAAGTCATCGTGAAGGAGTGAAAACTGAGTAGACTTGGCCTAAGACAACTTGAAATTCAGTCGGCCATCTTGAATTTTCCCCATACAAAATTCCCTATAGCAAAGTTCATTTCCGGGTGCATTTTTCACTTCCGGGTGTCCTTGAAAATTGGGGGTCTTACCGCAGACTGCTTGTCTACCATGCGTCTACCCTCGTTTCCCAGGCCCTCTGCGTGCTTAAATAAAATTATCTGGTAAAGATCGTCAACGTAATAAATCAACAATAGTAGCACGCGCGCAGAGGGCCTGGGGACGAGGCTATACATTCAGTGTATCAGTCACAAAAAATAAACAAATAAAGCAAGTAGAGAGAGAACAAAAATGTTGTTCCAGCGATTTCTCAAGCAGCAGCTTTCATGGATTGCCCAACATGGAACAGATGGAATAGACATGGACTTGCTATACTGCCCAATGTCACCCAACCCAAGAGCACTTGTTGGTGAAAATGGGTTTCCGTACAAGTCCAATAAGTCTACAACTACACAATATCTTGAAAAAAGATATAGCCAAGAGTCAGCTGTACTACACACCATTCCCTCTCAATGGACACCAGAAGCAGTCATTTTAGAAGGGATGTTTATGATACAGACACCCCCGATAGCTACAATGTAAAACATGCAGGAATATATGTTCGATTCCTAATTGTAAAATATGTTAAACCTCACCTATTGGCTGGATCGAAACAAGTGCATGTGGTGTTTGACAGTCCTGGCTCTCTATCTGAAACATCAAAGGTAATTGAGCAAACTCAGAGAGATAAAGAGTTCTGATGGTGACCACACATGTAATGGAGATTTCACTGCAATGTCCCCTGTTCCTTCAAAATGGAGAGAAGCCAAACTCTGAAGTCCCCCTCATCTGCGTTTGTCCGCAATTGAGGCTGCGGTAGTCTCTCTCTTGATGGTTATGTACTAAAAGCCACTTCTTTTATGTTGGTTATGAAAGACTGATCTTCTTGAAGGTATGAAGGGCAAATTGTCAGCATTTCATCTGCAATAAATGAGGTTAGTGATTTCTTACAGGTTCTGCAACCAAGTATTTCACTGTAAGGAGTCATGTGGAGACAGAAAGCTTATATTTAGCCCTGATACTGATGTATACCATGTTGGTTTAACAATGTGTCAAAATATACAGGATGTAGATGTATACATCCAACTCAGTAAGGATATTACAGAGTCTCCAAGATTGATGCATTTGAACAAATTGATGCATGCTATTTCAAAGGATCCAGACCTTGGAAGTGTTCCTGAGAATGAGTGGATACAAGCTATTCAAACATTACACAGGATGTGACTATGTGTCGTTATTTCAAGGGCTAGGAAGAGTCACTTTCTTGACCATATATTCCTTCAGTATGCATCGTTCATTATTGGAGGTGATGCTTACCCAAGTTCTAATGTATTCAAACATCAACAGACCTTGACAGTCCTGCATTCTTGTCATTCATTTGACTTGCTGGATCAGCTTATTTCAAGAAATATTAGTCTGGTTTCAAACAAATCACACCTGAAGAACTATTCAAATCTATTCACCAATCTTCTCTCACATCTTTGGAGCAACACTCTCGTTGGCTACACAAGATCCGAGAAGTAGCATGGGAGAGAGCTGATTCTGAACGTCACACACTCCCATCCACTGAAGCACTACACCTGCACTGGTCTAGGTGCTTGTGGGTCCTTCAACTATGGAAACAAGAGCGAACAATGACATATCACTCCCAGCACTCACTCATTATGGATGGCAACGTAACACAGAAGGTCTACTTGAAGTTGTATGGGAATTAAGATCCAAACAACATATCAAAAGTCAAGAGGCGATAAGAAATCACTCTTGGTGGCTGTAGGTGTAAAACAGGTTGCAAGAACAGAAGATGCAAGTGTGTCAAAGGAGAACGATCCTGTGGACCAGGATGCAACTGTATAGGTTGTGTGAACTTACCCCAGGCACGTGAACCACATAGAGATCAACTGCAACAGCATGACGATAGTATGAACATGAACATAGACTCAGAAGCAGAAGAATCAGATGATATGGCACTGGGAGAGATGGTCTCTAGTGATCTTGATTCGTCAGGGAGTGGTGATGGTGATGAAGAAACTGAAGATGTATAATGTATGATGTATTTGAAAGCGACTATGAAGATTTATAAGCTAGTATTTACATGTGAAATAAACCCAACACTTTTTACAATGGATACATTTTTGTCCCCCACACATTATTGTCATTTTATGGACATTTATATTTACTTTATTAACTGATCGACTTACAAGTTGAGAGAAATCTGTGGGTGTCCTGGCAACTCGAGTCAAAAACCAAATGAGTATTTGACTAGGTCAAAATTTCCGCCATTGTGATTCACTATTATAGCCGCTTTTCTGGGATGTATCTTACAAATAGACTTTTGTTACAACTGTATCATAACTAGAATTTCTTCCTGCAAGTATCGTTGCCGCTCCCTCTTTTTCGTTTGTGTGTTTGCACAAAGTCATTTTCCAACTGTGTAGCTACTACACAAAAAGCGGCCATTTTTTACTTCCAAACTTCCGGGAAGTGTAAATAAAAACCTGGAAATTGTGACACTGGTGATCTGACTGATTATGCTACTATATGTTTTGTAGAGTAACATAAAATTATAGAGGTTGGGCTGGTAGATAGTGTAACAGTCATGTGTGTAAACATTGTCTAGTTGCCCAGCCACTAGGTCTCCTCAAGTGTGTGATGGTAACAATTTATGCTGCCACTGACTTTAACTGATGTAATGCACAGAAAGATCGAATATAATTATAGATCTAAATTGTAGTCAACTACTTCAGTCATGGTACTCACGATGCATATATTATAGCAATATTAAGTTCAGTAGTCTGGATAGTGAATTTAATATGATACACCAGTTCAATGTTACTGTTCACTATATGTATGTATGCTTGTATAGATGTGACAGTTACGATTCGCCAGTCAAGTTATTCTATTGCTGAGGGTAATAGCACAATGATTTCAATTGTGAGTGTATGTGTTGGCCTAACTGGCAGTAGTGGACTTGATAGAGATGTAGAAGTCACACTCAGTACATCTACCGAATCATCAGGTATTGTTGTGAATTTGGTCCAAATCTTAACTCATGAATACATGAGTTGGTGTAACACTCATTCATAGATACTGCAAGAGCTGGTGAAGATTACATCGCCTTGGTTCAACGTCTAAACTTTACATCTGAGTCATCTGATGACATTTGCCATCAAGTTGCAGTACGGGGAGACAATGTCTATGAACAGGATGAACAGTTTACTGTGTCTTTCAGCGCAGTGGATGAGACGGTCATGTTTGGTATCTCCATAGCTACAATAACCGTTTTGAACGATGATGGTGAGTGGATTCATGTAAACCTGTTATACAGTTCTAGCTTTGTACCTATTCTGTGCACCTGTAGAGGTATTTGTCTCATTTGAGCAACCATCCTATGTTGTTGTGGAAAGTGATGAAGTGGTGGAAGTGTGTGTGGTTGTCAATAGTGATATTGAAGCAGCCATCACTGTCTCTGTCTCTACAACTGTCACTGGAGCTTCTCCAGGTCAGCACTATCTCTCAGCTGTTCATGTGCTGTACAGTACCATGAATCTTTGTTTTGCTCTTCACAGGAGCGGATCCGGGATCTGACTTCACCTCTGTTTCTCAACAGCTCAACTTTCAAGCTCCCTTTGATGGCATCCCAAGAGAATGTGTATCTATTAATATCACCAACGATACTCTTTTGGAAGCTGATGAGAGTTTTTTTGTGAGCCTGCAGAGCAGCAATATTGATGTCACAGTAGATTCTGATCTAGTCCCAGTCACCGTCCTAGATGATGATGGTAGGACATATGTATATATTATATATATTATCATACAATGCTGTGTATAGCAATCGTTAGGAGTTTTTTTGTTGTTTGAATTTTCTTGAATTTTTCATCACGCAGCTGTCACCATCACACAAGAAGAGACTATGCAAGTGATGGAATCAGAAGTGGTTGTGGAAGTGTGTGTGGTCTTATCAAAAGAAATTGGACGTGATGTAATTGTTTCGTTTGCTCCACAACCCAACTCAGCTCTACGTAAGGATTGAATCACTGCTGAGACGTTTTCTCTATGAACTTATCCTTATTTTTGTTCTATTATAGCTGGAGTGGACTATATTGATGTGATGCACACTGTCACATTTATTGCTAGTCTACTACCAGCTGCATCAAGGCTGTGCTCTCAGCTCATGCTGGTTGATGATAGTGTTTATGAAAACTCTGAATCTCTTGTGGTCGAGCTGAGTACTGCAGTAGAGCGTGTGACACTTCAACCTTCCTCTGCTCTCGTGATCATACAAGATGATGATGGTACTAACATTGATGTTTACATCATACAGTCCTTTTTTTTCATTATTAGTTACTGCTGGATTTAGCTCTTTTGCATTTCATTTAATAGTTGTGACAGTTGCTTTTGAAGCTGCTGAGTATCTAGTCCATGAAGCTACTGGATTTCAGAGTGTGTGTCTATTTCTTTCTGGGATGCCTGCCCCTGGGTTGACTATATCGGTTGGGTATTCAACTTCTACTGATGGATCAACAGCTCAAGGTTTGTATATACAGGCCAGTTTTATTCTGTCTTTCGTTTTATCAATGATGCTTGCATAAGATGTAGCAATGTCTTCTATTGGTTTTCGTTTTGCATGCAGAGAACATTGATTATGAAGCTGCATCGGGAATACTATCATTTGATGTTAACATACTAAGAAATTGTGTGGAGATTTCTATATTCACTGATGGAATCTTTGAAGATATTGAGTACTTCTTTGTCAACCTGACTACTTCAAACAATGAGAGGATCATTTTAGGACCCCCAACAAGAATTGGAATTCTAGATAACAACAGTAAGTGCTTTGTTGAGCATATAATCAGATTGTTTTGGTTGTCAAATTTGGTTTTTGATATCTATGCTGTTTTGCCCTCAGCTGTTGCCGTAGTTCCAGAGCAGAGTGTGTACACAGTGATGGAGGGAGAGTCAGTGCTGGTATGTGCCAATCTGACTGGAGAGATTGAGCAGAATGTCTCAATCAGTGTAACGACACAACCAGATACTGCTAGTACGTCTCAGAATACATACACTTTACTTATACAGCCGGGTTGTTTCTTTTTGCATGTAAATATTGTATATTACACTTATATCATTGCACTGAGCTTGCAATAGCGTTGAGGAGCATTATGTTTTCTAAGCAATCTCTCATGAAATACTGAGAAACCTTTTCTGGTTTACCTTTCTCTTTCTCAATATTTGGTGACATTTAGACCTTAACTAGAGCCCCTAGTATCTTGTTATCTTATTGCTTTGTGTCATGTACATGTAGATTCTACTGACTTTCAACCCATCTCTGACACCCTCACATATTTGCCTGGTTTTGCTCATGAACTTCAATGTGTATCAGTCTTGACTGTTCCAGACACAGTGCTAGAGAGTGATGAAGTTCTGTCAGTTCTGTTTACTAGCACAGATCCTGATGTAATATCAGAATCGACAATTGTCAGCATTTTGAATGATGATGGTAAGTGATACCATTTTCATGCATGTCAGATTATGCATTATGTAAATCGATGTGATGTGACCTTATGTTTGTCTGTATGCATATAGATGTGACAGCCATGTTGGTGTCCACTAGTCTAAGTGTGAGTGAGGGTGAGGTGGCCACTGTGTGTGTTCAGCTTGATGCAGCTGCTGAGACAGATGTGACAGCACAGGTGTCTGTTGTGGATGGTACTGCGTTAGGTGAGCTGATGCAGACATGCACACTTGCACACACATGTGCAGTTTCATTTGCTTCTACGTTCACTGTGTTAATTCATACAATGTCATGAAAACTTGTTTTGTGTTATGTGATTTACAGGTGGCACTGACTTTACAGCAATTGGTAGTACTCAACTCACTTTCTCTGCTGAGACTTCTGACACTGTCCGGTGTGTGTCAATTTCTACTTTGACTGACAGCATTCTAGAAACTGATGAGTCTTTTATTGTCATGCTGACCTCTTCCCATCCCAATGTTCAAATTGAGGGCTCCACAGGAACTATAACCATCCTGGCCAACAACAGTGAGTTGTGTAGAACAGATGTAGTGAATCAAGTGCATTAATTTTCCTTCATTTGTTTTACATTCAACCCACTTTATAGTCACTATTGGTTTTGAGCAAGAGTCGTACACTATTGATGAAGGATTGGGAGAAAGTGAGATCTGTGCAGTCATACCTGGTGTATTAGGCACTTCAATATCAATTGATGTTAATTTCACATCTAGTGCTGGTTAGTTGCATACCTTACACCTATAGCATAAAATTGATAATCTGATCATCATATTCTAGATTTGTCAATTTCTGGAGAACCTATCCTTGAGTTTTTACCTGGAGCACAGCGTACTTGCATTACGTTAACAGTCAATAATGACAACATCGTAGAAGATGATGAATCACAGACCATTATGATGATGGACCCAATGATTTCAGGAGTCACTCTGAGTCTTTCCACAACAACTGTCACCATTACAGACAATGAGCTCTTCTCTCCTCAGTTGGAAATCGTGCCATCCATTCCCATTGAAGGAGAGATGATTGAAGTTTGTGTGTCAGTTGCTGAGAATGTTGTGCTAGCTAGAAATGTGACAGTTTTAGTCCAAACACTGTCTGGAACAGCTGAAGGTATATGACATTCCATTGCAATCTGTTAGTTATTTCAAGTAGTTTCAAATANCGGTAAACTTTGAGATGACCACGTGGTTGACCTTTGAACTCACGAATTAGTGGGTTGGGCATTGCCGAACCACAGTGCATTCGGCCTTGTGGCCTTGTCGATCGATCTACTTTAGTCTTGATCAGCTTTGGCTAAGACTGTCAAACTACCAAATTATTATTAAAGTGAGTATGACTGTAAGCTTATTTATTTATTGTCCATGCATGCAAATGTAGGTTGCGCAGTTTTGAGCATGCACACGCGTATTCTAATTTAGCGCTAGCGAGCTATAGCGTGCGCCGTGCGCTTGGCAAGCAAAGGGGGGGCTCGAGCCCGCTCAGCCCTATGCTAGGTACGCCCCTGAGTACCATGCATGGACACAGAGACACAGCTACAGTAGAAACACTAGAAATAGACACAAAAACTATGTCACAAAATTAAATTCAAAGCTACTCAGTGTTGCAACAAATTTACTAGCTAGAAAGAGCTAAAATTCTGAACAAAACTTGAACTTATCTCAACTCAGTTGTGAGAGACAAGACAGGATCAGGGATCAGGGACGCCTGAAGAAGAACTCGCAAAATGACACTTTCAACTCTCAAGAAAAGTCACCAAAACTGCTCAAAACTGGTCACTGAACTGGTTAAACTGGTCAAAACCGCAGTGAAACCGGTCCAAACTGCACTGCGGGTCATATCATGTCGACAACGAGCATAATCTTGGACGACCTTTACCAATGACCACGTGGAGTAATACAATGCGCATGCGTTTTATTCACGCCACGTGGATAGAGAGCGACCTTTGAACTCTACCTACAAGAAAATGGCTACATTGAAGTACGTGGATTTATACTATTAACAGTTTCAAAGCTTTCTAGTTTTTGTTCAGGCCTATTTATGATGAAAACGAGTATAAAGGAACGTACTACCCAAGAAAAGAACTTACTTTGTGGCGTCAAAGTTGAATCAACACTTTCTGGTTCTCTGGAAATCGTTTTCAAGTAAGTCAGTTAGAAGGAAGTAAGTTAGGAGAACAAAATTGCACTAGTGTGGCTTCCCGAAAGCGCTCTCTCTACGAGTGATCAGGAAAGTTTTGGCAAAGTTTAAGCCTTCCATGCAGTTGGTTTTCTGTCAAGGAGAGCCTCTGAGCAAGTTTGAAGCTTCTACTTTGTGTTGTTAGATTTTTATGGGGATTAATATTTTGTATTGTGTCTATGGGACAGTCGGCCCATTCCTACTATACGTACTACCGTACGTATGATTATGACATTGTACATAGGCACATGCATTAATTATCATGAAATTTATATATAGCTTCATGGCAGTTGGTATATAAGCCTGATACAATATTATAGGCCTCAATAGATTGACATAATTAACAAACATTATAACAATAATTTATAATTAGATTTCACAGTTTAGCATAAAATTTAATAATATTTTGTCACAAAAGTAAAATAAACACACCACAATGTCATGCCTAATGATAAAGGCTGATGTTCTAGATCAAATTCAATTATTGTCATTGTAATAATAATAGAAATAATTATTATTGTACTTAGCAATGATTTTAAATGTATCACAGACTTTAGTCACTATCCTCCTCCTCATCAGAATCAGCACCAAATGCTAACTCAGCAACTTCTACCTCATTCCGTCCTCTCACTGTGGGCATTCTTGATAGCAAAAAAGGCACATCTTCATCAATGATATTGTTGTCCATTCCACTAGCACCTGTAGCGGTCTGATTTACACAGCTGGTATTGTCTGTTTCCACAGGGAGTACTGCCTGGGCCATTGGAGTAGTTGGGATGGTGTGTGTCATTCCAAGTGGTGCTGGAATAACATCTTCTAATCCACTGTCATTGGTCTCATCAACATGAATGCCAGATTCATCTCCACTGGAGACGCTGGTATCAGAACCAGTTTCAGGAGCTGTGATATTGCTGGCACCACCATCACTCATCATCAACATTGGTTGTGCAAATTCAGTTTCTGTGTCATCCTCTTGCAGAGATGTTTGCTGTGGCTGAGATAGCCCTTCTTCTTCTTCTTCTTCTTGCAAAGCTCTTTCCTGCTGAAGGGAAGTTTCTTGTTCAATGTTGCCCTGAATTGTTTCAATTTCTGAACTAGCCTCCTCGTGCACAGTGTAGAGGGATCCCAATTCAGGGCCACGGCTCTCACGACCCTCATTGAACCTAAAGCCGGGATTCATTTGCACCATGTCAGCAAAAGAAGCCTCGCTGTCAGTTGATGTCCTACTCATTGACCTCATAACAATTCTATTGAGGGTACCCCTTGATGAGCCCTGAACACCAGTGGTCATAGTACCACCAGTATTTGAGGTACTAGCAAGTGAGCTGGACCTTCTCGATCGTTTGGCATGATGGTGAGAAGATCCCAAGGATCGTGTAATAGACTTTTCCTTCATTCTCTTGCACAGAAGGTTGTACCAAGCTTCTCGAGCATCAGTTCCAATAACACAGAAGAATATGAACACGAAGAAACCTTGTAACGAGTTGAAAATGGCAAAAAGGTACTGAAAGGCAACAGTAGTTTCTCGAATGAAGGTCAAACTGCCAAACAGCCACGAGAGTCCGTAAAGATTCATGATCAAGAAGATACTTATCATGAGTTTGATGGTTGATTTTCGAGTCTCGCCTTTGAGTTGACGCTCTCTATTAATCTTCTTTTTGGTGTGCTTGATGAGAACCGCCAACACAACCACAAAGACAAAGATGTTGAAGATAACAATGGCAAATATGGGAGCAAGAAAAGCACCAAAGAACACTTCAGTTCTCCCAATGAAGCAACTACAATTGAAATGACCATGATTATAAGTATTGATTCTCTACAGACTTATTGTAGTCTTACTATTGAATTTCACGGGAGGTGTTAGCGGCAATGGTAGACTCATCATACATCACCATGAATTCAGGATCCACAGCAACAGAAATAATGACTGGTACCAATGGTACCACTGTGTGTACACAGAAGAGATGGTGTGCATTAATTCATGCATGACTTATCAGACAGACGATCAATCACATGCACTCCAATATAATGGTATGTGAGAGAATAAATAAGGCTTCTCCTTTATACAGACAAAATGAGCGACTGAAAAAATCATGACTTACGCCAACAGACCAGAGACACTGTGACGATGTACTTGGTGGTGATTTGTACAAATACAATGACCAGTTTCTGGAACATGAGTAGAGCCTCTGCTCCCATCCACATCACAGACACCAGAGTCAAGTAGTGGATGAGAGCAGACATGGTGACACACACTCCTAGAACAGTTGTTCTGTCCAGACCAACGACAAACACAATGAGCCAGAGGAGTAACGCAATGGAGAGTTGTACATGAAATTTGGAGGCATGTTTTTTACGAAGTTTTCTATAAACAAAAAGCAGAAAAGAGAAAAAAAAATTACATCTACACAGATTCATTGATTTACAACTGAACCTGAAATAGAGTAGAGTGAAGATTGTGATCACCAGTCCAATGATAGAGAGTACTGTACCGGTGATAGAGATAGCTGTAATTCCAGCCTGTTGAGCTGGAGTAAGCTCACAATCACCAGTTTGACTACAAATATCCTAAAACAACAAGGGCATAAAAATTTCTTTGAGCTAGTATTTATACTATATACTGTACATGTACTATACTAACCACCAAGCAGCCAAAGTTTGTGAGATGGTTACAGCGACACTCAACTTCAGTTTGATCAGCATTGACCATAGTGGCACACCCTTCAGTTGACCATTCTTCAAGACACATGGCATTGTATCAACACATGCATGACATACCAAATCAATAATTATCAAACAGATGCAGCAGGCAATGATATGTGTAAGAATGTGTACCTCCAGCAGTAAAGTTCCAGCTGACACATCTTTCCCTGGTAAAATTCATATTCTGTAAGAGATTACAATAAATTATTCTCAGACTGTATCAAGGCCAATACATAATATAGAATTCTCTTACAGGTAGAAACTGAAGATTGATAACAACCGGTTCTGAGAGATTTGAGAAGACTTGGCCTCCTACTATAGCACCAATGACAGGTGTTGCTATAGCAGAGTCATCCGAAGGTGGAGGAAACAAACTAGGAGTTCCATAATAGGTGAACACATGTGAAATGGCCACTTCACTGGAATTGAATAGGTCAGACTCATAAAGAGCTGAAGGAATGGAGATTGTAGCTACTATATCCTCAGTATTGGTACCACCTTCAGTAGTAGTATCCACTGGGTAGGAAGATAACAAAGGTGAACATATGCATTGCGAATTATATCGTAGATAGGGAAATCTTCACCATTAAAAATTTTTCGCCATGGATGTGAGTGGCGAAAATTTATAGCAGCAAAAATTTCCCGATGTACGGTATAGACCTACTGTATATCGAGAAATTTTTGCTAAAAATTTTTCGTCAACATCCAGTACTGTTGAAAATTAAACACAGCAATATTTAATGAACTTTACTAAACCATTCGCAATATTACAAAACTTAAATTATGCCAAAATTTTACAGACGAAATACTTAACAACAAATATTTCCCGATCTATGACATTATTATATGTACCATTGCCATTGGGGGTGTTAGTTATCGTGAAATTTCTGCCATTTTGTTGCACCTCTTCCAATGGTACCTGACAACCATTATAGACATGACATTATTATATGAGTCATACATGAAAGTTCTTTGGAAAAAATCTGAAATCTAGCTGGGAATCAAACCCAATACTTTTGAATTCTAGTTGAATGCTCTTACCACTGAGCTACTAGAGCTCACTAGCATTGGAGCTCTTAATAGTAGCATATATACTACTATCCATTGATACTATAGTCGACTTCCAAACTAGATTTCAAGGCCTACATGTGATGGCATGATGCAAATACATGACCAGCATGTTCTTCCCAACCCAACACACCACCATGTATAAACATACATACATAATAATCATAGACATGCATGTATACAACAATACAGTTTCAACTATAATAATAATTACAAGCGATGCAGACAAGGAGTACTCACTATCTCAGCAGTAGCAGCTGTATCATTTGCGATCAAGTCCAACACTACAACAGTCTCATTGAAAGATGTATCGTTGCCTCCAAGTGCAATCAGAGCTGTTGCCATGAGCAAAGTCTCAAAAGACTCAATAATTGTTCTGAAATATCAATATTCTGGCATATGAATGGAATTTCTACTTAGAGGAGATTTGAGAGGGGTCAAAAGGTTAAACAATGATCAATTATTAATACAAAAAGTGATTTTCGAATCTACAAGAATTTTGTGTGGAAAACAGTCTTTAAACAAATAATAGGGTTACATTAACTGGTAAATCATTTCTTTCATATGCTAATGTGGTGATTGTAGATTGTGATAGTATTCGTTGAAAGTCTTTTGACCCCCTCTGAATGTCAACGTACAAGAACTGTTGCAAGGGATACCGTAGATCGGGAAATTTTCGCCGCTATAAATTTTCACTTGTTTAATTTTCGCGTGTTTAAAAGAACTGTGTCACTATAATATTATAAGCACTGTTTTGTTACCAAAAATAAAATACGTGACGTTTGTGATATTTTTTGTTGACAAATGCGCAATATACGTACATACACAGGGCTAATAGCCGGGTGTGGTACCCAGATCGTGCAAGAAACAAAACAAAAACGTCACAAACGGTCATAGAACATCATAAAATGTCACACATTTTATTTTTAGTAACAAAACACCGCTTATATAGTGACACAGTTCCTTTAATTTTCGCCACTTTGACCGATTCGGTAAAGATCACCATACAATTTAAATTTTCGCCACTCACGCACGTGATGAAAAATTTTTAATGGCGAAAATTTCCTGATCTACAGTAGTACATAGAAAATACTGACAATACTACTTACTCAGGGGAGTCATCAACTGTAGCATTTGAAGGCCAATCACTGACATCATCAATAATTTCTAAGAAAAATGATGAGATCTGAAATAGAAAGAAACCATTCCTTGTCACATGCTCACATCATTTGTACTGTCAATAACCCACAGCTATTCCCTCTTCCATGGTGATGACTGGTGGCTCCCCCTGTTGCAGAGCAGCACCAATGAGGTTGCTAGTGTTGACCAGAATGTCCACCACCACCTCAAAATTCATTGGAGTCTGGTCCATTCCCGGCGTCACACTCACGACCATGTTGAGCTGGCTTACTGGTCCAACAAGGTTGTCTACACTCACTCCAGCCTGTACATTAATTCATACATGTATATACTCACATCGCAAACCACAAAATCAGACATTCACCATATTATTATACCATGCATGTTTGTACAGACACTATACCTACACTTTCTAAAGTTTGAAACATATTAGTGATTCTTGTGAAGCATTGGCTGTCATCCACTGCACTCCAGTTTCCAAATGCATCACACTGCCGGGTCACACTCACTGTATCATTATCACTGCCAAACTGACAATTTTGGGTGGCTATTGTATTGGGCTCAGTTGTATTCCAGATATACTCCCCAAAAGGACTATTAGTTGTTTCAAATGGACAGAAACCTTTGCCTGGATGGGAAGAGATACAAAACATAAATTTTATTATTGTAAGGCAGCACTAATAATTATCACATCACATAGTACAAGTTTCTCCAACTCCAGTAAAGCCTACATACACACACTCACAAGTGTAACTGCCATTATTGTTCGAACAAACATCATTTTCCCCACAGGGTTGGCTCTCAATACACTCATCAATATCTACATGGTATACAGGTAGAAACATAAACACAACATATTCTTCAGAGTTCCAAGCACAAGAAGAGAAGTCTTTACATGCAGAGACAAAAATAAAAAGTGACTATAACTCACCAGTGCATTCAGAGCGTGAGTCATTACGTCTGAATCCACTTCTACACACACAAATGAATTCATCTCGCGTCTCATTCTCTCCACATGTTAATGGATCATTACTCTTTATCCATGGATATTGAAAATTAAGGCAATGTCATCTACTACAAAAATGACCATTTCATAAACCAATACACTTACAACAAGAACAGCAAAGTTGGTCAAGTGGCTACTTTGACAGGTGACTGTTCCATTCCGTAGCAATTCGAGAGTGGTGACGTTGACTGTACTCCATTGACCGAGTCCATCTGGAAGAGAAGAGAAAGACTTTCAGTTGTGGACCTGGTATTTAGCTTGCTAACCATTGGATGAAGCATCCCAAAAGGCACACGTAGCATTACTTGTCTGTATGTTGACAAAAAATCACAATGAGCTGAATGCAAGAAAACAACAAAAAAAAATCTTACAGGTTGGTCGAGCTTAAAGACAAGCTCAATGACTGGCTCTAGAAATCCTCCGAGTGGTTCCGCTATTCCCACTATTGTTGCTCCAATAATTGGCAACCCAACTCTAAAATTGTTGAAATCTACAGAATCTCTGAGTGGAAAGAGAGATGAGTTGGCATAGGTAGTGAAGAAGACAGCTTCAGTGAGGTTGTTTATAGCAGATGAAGGCAGGAAGATACTTGTAAAGGAATCGAAAGGTGAGGTGTACGCAGAATCAACAGATCCACTCTCATTTATCTACAAGAAGAAATTCCTCATAGCATTGTGCAATCCCTACAATATTATAGCGTAACACTCATAGCAACATACCTGTTGGGCCAGGACAGCTGTATTGTTGGACAATGCCTCAAATCGAGCAAAATTTTTGTTTTGCACAAATCCTTCAATTGTTTGTTCAAATGCTGAAACAATCCTGTACAGATATATACAATAATATCAAGATATTATATTAGATTGTGATGTTCTTAAAATCCAAGCTGCTTTATATACTTGAGATAAACAAACAATAGAGCTAACAAAGCATATAGCTGAATACACATAAAGTCTAACCTTGAAGATTGATTCTGAAGAATCTCTTGTGGCCATGTTGTGACAAAGTCAACAATTTCAACAAGCTGAACAAGTGTCTACATAATGCATCATACAAAGTATTAGCATCTTTGAGATTGACCATGTACATTGGCAACTTATGTACGTACATCATTCTGTATCTGAGATTCTGGAAGAGATGCAAAGTTGGCAATATCCTCAAAACCTTCTGAAATGGTATTAAGATTAGATTCAGTTCTGTTATCAGACTCGGCTATCTCTGACAATTCCCCTGACAGTTCATCAGTTCCAAATATCTGTACATAATAATATTATTGGTTTCAAAAAACCATTAATGTGCTACGACACTTACATCCATGATTATCACTGTAGCAGGTGAAGAAGTGATGATCACATCAGAGTCTTGAGTGTCCAAGGTAACAAAAAAACTTTCTGTTTCAAGCAGAGTATCATTCTTAATCTGAACTGAAGTACAGCTCCTGTTTGTCTGGCCCTGGGACCGAGGAAAGAAGTGGAGGGACTCAGCAGTGAGACCCTCAAAGTCAACACCCTCTGAAAATGAAAAATGACAGGAGTTAATGAGCAACAGATCATTTTAATTGTCTGATCATTAGTCTTTTCTCTGCTCCATACCTTCAGCTGTATCATTTTGGGTAGAAATCAAAACTGTTATATTTCTTTCAAAAGACCCAACCAAAACTGCACAAATTGCAACAGGTAATCCTTCTGTGCCCATGTATATAGAATTCTCAAAATGAACCATCACATCTGTAACACACAGAGAATATGTAAAGTAGGTGCCTTCCTCCCTAAACAAGTTTTCTATTAATTCTAGTGTTTTTTTCTCTTAGAACACTGTCAGTTGTATAATAACATGATATCAAATAAAACTGCCATAAAGTCCTTCAAACAGCACTATGGTAGACATGAAAGATTGGTGAAATTATTTCTATTGTTAAAATTTCTCACATGCCATACTATAGGGTGTATATACGTATGCTAGAAGATACCAACTAGGGAAAAACACAAAAAACCCAGGCATGTACTTTATGCTTGAATCCTTTATAATTATTTTATATAGGCTTACTACCTACCATCATTATCTGAAATAGAAACAGTGCTGATAGCAGGTTCCAGTGTCACATCACTGTCAGCAGTGCTCAAGCTGACTGTAAAGGTTTCGGTTCCTTCCAGTATACTGTCATCTTGAATGGAAATATCTGTACATTGTAGAGCACTTTCATTGTCTGGTTCAAAGACATGCTGATCAGTTGTGGATGCAAAGTCTTCTTCAACTGTAAAACAGACAGACAGCGTATTACATGCAATTCACGTATAAATAACACTGTATACATAATTATATATATATCAATTACGGCTTGGCACTCAAATTTGATACAATAAGTATAAAGTCTAACCTGTTGCTGTTCCACTTGATGTGGCCAACACTGACACCAACACACTCCTTCCAATCTCCCTACTCAATACTGTACACACTGTCACAAACTGATCAGTACCTTCACTCACAGTGTAGGCAACTGGTTGAAAGCCAACCACAACACCTTTAGTGGTATAAGCAGTAAGCATTGTACAGTTATAGTTTANTTCTAGTGTTTTTTTCTCTTAGAACACTGTCAGTTGTATAATAACATGATATCAAATAAAACTGCCATAAAGTCCTTCAAACAGCACTATGGTAGACATGAAAGATTGGTGAAATTATTTCTATTGTTAAAATTTCTCACATGCCATACTATAGGGTGTATATACGTATGCTAGAAGATACCAACTAGGGAAAAACACAAAAAACCCAGGCATGTACTTTATGCTTGAATCCTTTATAATTATTTTATATAGGCTTACTACCTACCATCATTATCTGAAATAGAAACAGTGCTGATAGCAGGTTCCAGTGTCACATCACTGTCAGCAGTGCTCAAGCTGACTGTAAAGGTTTCGGTTCCTTCCAGTATACTGTCATCTTGAATGGAAATATCTGTACATTGTAGAGCACTTTCATTGTCTGGTTCAAAGACATGCTGATCAGTTGTGGATGCAAAGTCTTCTTCAACTGTAAAACAGACAGACAGCGTATTACATGCAATTCACGTATAAATAACACTGTATACATAATTATATATATATCAATTACGGCTTGGCACTCAAATTTGATACAATAAGTATAAAGTCTAACCTGTTGCTGTTCCACTTGATGTGGCCAACACTGACACCAACACACTCCTTCCAATCTCCCTACTCAATACTGTACACACTGTCACAAACTGATCAGTACCTTCACTCACAGTGTAGGCAACTGGTTGAAAGCCAACCACAACACCTTTAGTGGTATAAGCAGTCAGCATTGTACAGTTATAGTTTAATGATAAAGACTAGCATAGTATTACCATCATCATTGAGAATGGTGACAGTCTTCAAGGCAGTGTTTACAAGGACAGCTTCATCAGTGGGAGTGAGGGAAACTGTAAAGGTCTCATTGTCCTCCAGAATAGTATCGTTGATGATAGTAACAGACACACACTGTGGAGCAGCTGCTGTAGATGGCTCAAAGTTGACTTCCACCATGTTGAGCACAGAGTAGTCCATGAATCCTAGAAAACATATTCAGAACAGTGTGAGGACATTACATTCGAATCATTGTGTTAAATAACAGACTATGTACCTTGTGTTGTGGCATCTTGTGTTGTGAAGACAACAGAGACAGGTCTAGCAATTGCTCCCTCTGTGATCACAGCACACACACTGAGAAAAGGCTGTGACTCCAGCACAGAGACAGTGAGAGGCTCTTCGAACTCAATGGTCACAGTATCGTCATCCAAGATGGTCACGACTGCTGAGCCTGGGTTGAGAGTCACTGTAGCTGAGGTGTCTGTGGTCAACTCAATGGAGAATACTTCATCTAACTCTACCACAGAATCATCAGAAATGGTGATATCAACACACTCAACTCGGTTGCTATTGGATAGCGTTCTTGGAGCAGTTGTTGCAAGGAAATCAGTGACTAAAAAAAAAAAACAACAGAATTATGAGCAAAATGATGACAAACATGTGCAAAAGTTGTGAGTAATAGCAAACTAATCATGTGAAGTAGAACAGCCAAAGCAAACTCACTAGCTAGGTCATGCACACACCTACCTTGGGCATTCCCATCAACTCTAGTGGTCAGGGAAACAGACACACTAATATCTGTTTGACCAGTTAGTTCAAAACATACATCCATAATTGGACCATCTTCTTCAAAGGCATAAGATGTTTGTTGCAGACCAACAGTGACTCCTGTTAACGAGGAATGTCAATAGCTCAAGTCACATCCTTTTTACCATTTCCAATGATACTTACCATCATTGTCTGTTATAGTAATGGTTGAAAGGCGCTGGCTTAAGTCTACTCTAGGATCTGTCTGAGTCAATTCAACTTGAAATGTCTCAATACCCTCCAGTACATCATTGTCAACAATCACTATGGAAACACACTCGAGATCACTTTGAGAGTTTAGCACAAAGGATTGTGGGGGACTTAGTGGGATAAAATCCTCTCCACCTAGAGTAAAGACACAAAGTCAAAACACGATGCAAAAGACATAGAAGTACCATGCAAGCATTGTCTTACTTGACGCAGAGCCAGCCAATGTTTGAAGAGAGATGATAACATTTCTCTGGACCTGTTCTGTCAGCTCAGCACACACACTCACTGTACCATCACCTTCCTCTACACTGAGGGATGTGTCTTGAAGACCAATGGTCACTCCTACAAGAAAAAAGAGGACAAGAATTCCATACAACTGGCATTTCTCCATGCAGTATTGAATTATAGCCTTACTGTCATTATCAAGGATGTTTACAGTGGCAATGTTGTTTGGCCGAATGCTAATATCAAGGTCATTGCTCATCAACACTCCTGTAAAACTCTCAACAGATTCAAAGATTGGATCATCAATAATTGTAACAGTGGCACATGATACTACAATGCCAGCTGTTGGGTTGAATGAGAGTTCTTGAGTCAGTGAAGTGAAGTCAGGGGTGGCTCCAAACTCTAATAGAGATATGACCATACTAGATATGTAAGGTGATAAGCCAACTATGCTATAATACTGTTATAGTGTAGAGTTGTCAGGTAGCCTTACCTTGAGCAGTTCCTCCAACTGTCATGAAACTAAAAACAGTGGGTCTTTCAACATTTGCCTGGCTAAGATTAATACACATCTCGACAAATCCATCTCCTTCACTTGACTCATACAAACCTTGAGTAAAGCCGGGAATTTGGATATCTAGAAAGAAAACCAAAACATAGAGTACACTAAATTTTCATCAGTATGATATATTAGATTTCACACGAAAAATTCAAATCATAAGGAATATAAAATCTTGAGAATTAGCTGGGATTCGAACTCCATACAAGTCTCTTCAACGCTCTTACCACTGAGCTACTAGAACTCATAGCTGTTGGAGCAGAGAAGACCGACTGTCACTTGACGACTAACACACCAGAAAATTGAGACACGCCTACTGGTAGGTAAAAGCATTCTCTCTGGAAGAACTGATGCACTTGAAATAATATTATTTTGTTAAAATGTTTCTTAAAAATTATCGCACAAAGGGATTCTGGACAATACTTTTACTGTATGACCATTTCCAATTGGGCATGTCTCACACTTACCAACGATTGATATTAGGATAAGCAGGAGAAATTACGTACTGGTTCAGTCATGTACAGAAACATATACCTGCTTCATTATCAATGATGGTGACAGAGGTGGTGCTTGGGCTGAGAACAATACCAGAAGTTGCTGATGTCAGTTGTAAAGAGAGCTCCTCATCACTTTCCAAGCTACTGTCCTCAATGATAGTGAGTTGAACACATTGAGATGACAATGGGAGAGAGCCAGATGAAAATACCACACTTGATACCAGTGGAATGTAATCGTCACTTTCTACACATATAAATTAAACGACAGATATATTTCAAACTGTGCACTCTAAGAGAAGACAATCATGCATGCATCGTGCTCAAACCTGTGGCTGTTCCTGCTGCACTTTCAATGGTCAGTGATACACTAATGGCCACTTGATTGCTCAAAACCACACATATCTCCAGTGTGGGCTGTTCTTCATCAACAAAGTAGGAGTTTTGTCCGAAGCCAAACGTAGCAGCTGCATGCAACAACAGTACAGTAATATGAAAGGTAACGCAATAAATATCACTAATTTTGGGATATACAAAGGTGAACACACTTACAATCGTCATTTGGAATTGTAACTGGGACTGTATTGACAAATATGGTCACAGAAGGGTCCATTGAACTGAGCATTATGCTAAATGTTTCACTTAGTTCATAAATGTTATCTTGTCTGACTGATACAGACACACACAGTACACTAGCACCAGTAGGCAGGAAATCCAGTTGCATGTTCACAACATCGTAATCATTGTCACTAACGAGTGCTGTTCCATCTGATGATCTCAAGTTGACAAAAATTGGCCTTTCTATTTGACCAGACAAAGAAACACAAACTTCACTCATAATACCCTCATTGATGGTGTATGATGGTTGTTGAAATGAGATGATGACAGCTATAATCAGGGGGAGAAAAGGAGTAATCACAAATTTAATGAGCAATACATACACCAGTGCAACTCTTTACGTTCTCATGCATCCTAGTTGGCTACTTAAACTATCTAAATTATATTTATAGTGATTGGCATTTAATAATACAGTCACACTAAACAAAGAACGTGGCTCAAAGCCATTTCAATATCCAAGGATCAGTGTTTTAGGTTCAACTTTTTAATTTCCTAAATATGATCTGTAGATTTCTTTTTAGAGACTTTCAGCCACCAACTATAAGTAGCTAATACTTAAACTGATGACTATTTTGTACCCTAGTCTCCTACATTTTCCCTCCTGCTTGTAACAGAACTGAGAGTTACTGACACTTCTAATCAGTGCATGGCTCTTGCCGAGTATTAGTCTTTATTCGCAATAGTAATCCTGTTGCATATGGCAACATAATAGACTAAATATGTACATGTTAACCTTATACCCAGGCCACTCCCTCTTTTTAGTGTTTCATACTAAAAATCGGGAGGGCCTGGTACATGTCCTCACATGAGGTCAAACAGTGGTCAAACAGTAATTAGTGAGCGTGNAAAAGATTTAGAAGACTTTGTACCAGTGCAAGAGATGTCGGTGCTCTTCAACTCTGGTTCTTTGCAACAACAGTGCATTGATATTGAGATTGTTGATGATATCATTTTTGAGAACACAGAGGGATTTTCAATTTCACTATCTTTAGTGGACTCGATAGTGTTTCTAAATCCAGATTTAACAACCGTTAGTATAACTGATAATGATGGTAAGGAACTGCTTCATTCTCTTTGTTTTCAGGAGTAACTTGAAAAAAAAATCAATAAATCTTTATGTAGGTGTCGACATTAGGTTTGAGCAAGAAGGTTATGAGGTAGCTGAATTGATGGGATCTATAGAAGTGTGTGTTGTAGTTGATGGAGATATCCAGAGAGATGTACCTATTGTGATATCCTCAATGTCTGATTCTTCACAAGGTATACCAGGAGAAGTGTTTTCTCTGACTGTTACTTCTTTTTCAATGTTATGTACAGAACTTTTTATTTCCCTACCTAGCTCTTGTTAGTTTTCCCTTCCCTTTGTATTAATACTATGCAGCTGATGCTGACTTTTCACCCCTTGCTGATGAGGAACTCACTCTCACTCCTGCTCAGTCCACACAGTGTACAGTGATTGATATTGTTACAGACAATGTTTTGGAGGACAGTGAGATTTTTGTTTTAGCCCTCTCTTCACCTATTGAGACTGTCAACGTCGCAACAATGTCTATTCCAATAATGATTCTTGATAATTCTAGTAAGTTTACTATGTAAAGTTTGATGTATGCACAGATAGTATGGTGAATAATTTTATGCTTTTCTGCATGTCCTGTATTTCTGTACTTTTATACTGTATCTGTACTTTTCATGTTTTAGCAATCACAATAAGCCTGCAAGAATCCTCTATAGCTGTGGATGAAGATGTTGGCACTTTGGATGTGTGTGCTGTGATTACCAGTGGTGGAATTGAACGAGACACTGTCCTGCTTTTCACTGTCACTGCTCAGAGTGCAATAAGTGAGCTGTAGTATATTATTACATGTAGCCTCAGCTGCATGTATATAGCTCTTTTTTCATATCAGTGCAACTATAGTGAAAGCACTCTAATATATGCAGGTGGTAATGATTTTGTTTCCATGGTGCCAAGTGCCCTTACCTTTGAGCCAGAAACTGCCACTGAGCCATTGTGTGGGAGTATTGTGATCATGGATGACTCAGCTATAGAAGATGAGGAAGTGTTCACTGTTCAGATTGTTTCCTCTGATAGAGTATCAATTGAAATAGACACAACTGTTGTTACGATCATAGATAATGATGGTCAGTTGTTGAAACTGTCAAAATTATTCTATTGTTGCTGTAGAATGATCTCTGTGTGTGTGTATAATGCTAGTTGTGACTGTGGGGTTTACTCAAGACTATTCCAGTGATGAAGACAGTGGTGTAGCAGTTGTGTGTGTGGAGTTGTTCAGTGGGCCCATTGAGACTACACTGGAAGTGCCTGTCTTCCTGTCAACAGTAAATGTTGGAAGTGCTCAAGGTTTCATACTGTTGCTAAATAAAAATTTGACTGTTTATTAATTTTTTGAAATCTCCCCTTGTCATGCAGCTGGGATTGATTTTGTTCCTGTGTTGGAATCACCAGTGATGTTTGGATCAGGATCAACAGTGGGGAGAGAAGAGTGCCTTAATATCACAATCATTGACGACTCCCTTGTGGAACCCTCCGAACAGTTTCAAGTGTCCATTAGAGATGATCCTGACATCTCCATTAACTCTCCCACAACAACTGTGACTATTACTGACAATGATGGTATACGATTTGCTCCTGAATTCCCTATAATTATGAGATTGAACTTCAGAAGCTATTTTCTATTCCTTTAGTTGTGACAGTACAGTGGATGTCACCAACATACATGGTGGATGAAGGGGAGGAGGTCCAAGTGTGTGCCACTCTCAATGCAGCTGCTCAAATACCGGTGTCTGTCTCTCTCTCAACAACTCCAGAAAGTGCCAGTGGTAAGTATATGGCCAGCTCTCCCATGTGTGTGTCCATTCTAGCATATTTCATCATCATAGTATTTTATTGATTGTATACAGCTGGTGATGACTACTCTGAGACACCACTGCCTGATCTTGTCTTTCCTGTGGGATCACTGGTGGAGTGTGCCTCCATTGCCACCATCAATGACTCTGTTATTGAAAATCTAGAGACATTCATTGTTCAAGTTTCAAGTACAGACCTGAGTGTTGTTGTCATTGGGAATCCTTCCTTGACAACCATCTTTATCACTGATAATGACGGTAAGTTTTCTTGATTATCTAAGTTTTCTTCAGATTGCAAGACTCGAGCAGTGCATGTTGTGATAATAATTTTGATTTACTTCTCTCATCCATTGTAGCAACGGATGACCCTATTGTTGGGATGGAGTTCTCCACATATTCTGTCCAAGAGGCAGCTGGTAGTGTGGAGGTGTGTGCCATTCTGCTCAGAGACATTGGACGAGAGATCATTGTAACACTTGAGACCCAATCTGGAAGTGCCACTGGTATGTGGTCATGGATATATAATATTATGGATAGATATTGTATTGCGATTGATTTTTTATTGTTGTGATGTTCTATGTAGAAATACTGGACTTTGAAACTGTGACAGAGTCTAACCTCACATTCTCAGCTGGTCCTGCTGGTCAGAGACAGTGTGTGAATATCTCTATATTTGATGACCTGGCGTTGGAGGAGCCTGCAGAGACCTTCACAGTACTACTGATGAGCTCTGAGCTAGCAGTTGTGGTGTCTCCTAATGTTGCCACTGTGTCAATTGCAGACAACGATTGTAAGTAAACAGGGAGAGTTTATTGGCTTCGTGATCATCATTATTGTACACCTTTCTTGCAGTTGTCACGGTTCAGTATACACTAGCTGCTTACTCATTACCAGAATCAAGCCAGGCTATGCTGGAAGTGTGTCTGATGGTCACTGGAGTCCTAGACCGACCTGCCTCTGTTGGGGTTGTAGCTCAAGATGATACTGCATCTGGTGAATTTCATATCCTCTTAGTCCTCTAAGCAATAAGGAATCAAGATTCTGTCCTTCCCTTATCGTACAGGTGTAGAGGACTATTCTTTTGTGAATCAAGATGATTTCTCTCTTCAGCAGTTGACTGAGGAAGAGCAATGTTTTCTAGTGATTGGTTTGTCCATCATTGAAGATGATATAGTTGAAGATCAGGAGATATTTTCACTGAGTCTCACTTCAGATGATCCTGATGTATTGATTGGTGAACTCAGCAATGCCGCCATTACCATTGAGAATGATGACAGTAGGTTCCTTTGTAGATGTTAGAACACATGTAAGAATATTTTGTTGCTATCCCTTTGGTGCACTGCAGTTGTAGAAGTCAGATTTGAACAAACCCAGTATGTTGTTGAAGAGTCAAGTGAGCTCACTGTGAATGTAATAAGCTTTGGAGTCTCCACCAGAAGTTTTGAAGTGCTCTTCTCATCACAGCCCAACACTGCAACTGGTTAGTCCGTGCACAGTTTGTCATTCCATATCTGCATGTACTTAATCTAGTGTGCTAAAATTTTTTACTGACAGCTAATGAAGACTACCTACCAGTGTCAATTAGTTTAGTCTTTCCTCCTCTGCTTTCACTCCAAACCATGAGCTCTTCTGTCAGCATTTTACCTGATGGACTGGTGGAGGATCCAGAGTCATTTCTGTTGACTCTATCTACTACTGATGACAGTGTGGTTATTGAAGAAAATACTGCCACTGTTACGATCACCGATGGAAGCCTAGTTCAAGTTGAATTCAGTGAAGAGATGTTTACCTTTAGTGAGAGTGATGAACCAGGGATGGTCTGTATCACACTGGCTGGTGGAGACTTAACAAGGGATGTGATAGTTGAAATCAGTGCTCAATCTTCAACTGCCATTGGTAGGTGTACTATTTGTGATTCTTTTTACCATGAATTCTTGACTCCCATGCGTATACACGTTTCTCTGGTGTTGTGTTCATTTTACACTCATTTAGCTGGACAAGATTTCCTGTTCTCGTCTGTTCCACTCATCTTTACTGTGGACAACTTTGACCAAACTCTGTGTGCACCTGTGACAATAATGAATGATGATGTCCTGGAGGAACAAGAGTCATTCACCCTCCTTTTGTCTAGCCTTGATGTGGCAGTGTTGCTTCCTTCTCCTCCTCAGTCCGTAGTCAGCATCATCGACTCCACAGGTAGGACAACTATATATATTATTAGTAGTTCTCTATAATGGGATATCTCTTGATGTGTATACTTGTCTGTGTATTTGTAGAAGTCACAGTTGGACTGGATGCAGAATCTTACTCTCCAAGAGAAGATGAAGCTAGTCAACTTGTTTGTGTCACTCTACTTGCCAGTGTGACTCAGAGGGATCTCATTGTTGCTCTTTCCACATCAGATGGAACTGCTGAAGGTTTGAATGCTTTTGGAATGGCTACTTTGTAGACTGAACATATGTTTACCTTAAATTGATCTCTCTTTTTGTTAGCTACTACCAACGACTATGTGGCTTTCAGCAGTAACGTAACGTTCTCACCAGGAAGTGGATCACAGGTAATATGTGAGACTGTCACTATTCTAGAGGACAGTGTCTTTGAAAGTAATGAAGAGTTCTTTGTCGTACTGAGTCGATCTGCTTTGGATGGCGATAATGTTGTATTGTCCACTTCCTCTGCTGTGATAGCTATTGAGGATAATGACAGTAGGTTGCCACTCTGAGAGATACTCTTGTCAAATGTATTGAACATTTCTCATTTTGTCTGTTAGGAGTAACTGTTGGTTTTGAGAGTTCATTCTACGACGTGAATGAAAGTGCTGGTTTTCAGCAAGTTTGTGTTACCATAACCGGACAAACAGAAAGAGCTGTTCAATTTGAAGTTGAGACCCAGCAAGGCACTGCTCAAGGTTTGCTAAATTTAACTGAAACATAATTATAGTATTTTTACTGTTTTTTTTGTTGTTCTTTGTTTGTTTGTTTGTTTGTTTGTTTGTTTGTTTGTTTGTTTATCAAGCTCCTTCTGACTTTATTGCTGTACCATTGATGTTTCGGATGTTTGAACCTGGCCAGACTCTAGCCATTTGTATTGACATCTCTATCATTGATGATGCTGCTCCTGAAGGAGAAGAGACCTTTACTGTTGTGCTATCAGCGAGTGACAGCAATGTTGATGTTGATGTCATGACCACTACAATCACCATCACTGATGATGACAGTATGATATAGATGAATCAAAGCCTTTCATTGCAATGATTTATGATGATTAAATTGTGTTCTTGTAGATTTAATTTTGATGGGTTTTGAACAGGCCAGCTATACCATTGAAGAAGAGGATGGTTCAGTGTTACTGTGTATCACTTCTGTTGATGGTGGCACTCCACTACTGAGAACAGTCAGTATCACTTTAGGAACCAGTGGCATTTCAGCTCAAAGTCAGTATGCTGCTAGTTGTAGCCCTGCAGTGAATATTGGTCAACAGAAACGTTCAGATGCTATAATTTACCCCATTGCACATGCAATTTAGGTGATATTGACTTTGGAGAGCTGGTAGAGGAAATTGTGTTTGGCCCAGACACTCCATCTCGCCAGTGTGTAGATGTGAGTATCCTTCCTGATACTATCGTTGAAGAGAATGAGAGCTTCGATGCTGAACTTAGTACAAATGATCTCAGAGTCTCATTCATACAACAGACTACTGAAGTAGTGATTACTGACACAGCTGATAGTAAGACCATGAATGCATCAATGAATAATTATTATGTTTGTGATTACTCCTTTCTCCCCTTGGTAGCTGTCACCATCTCATTTCAGCAACCATCATACACCATCAATGAGGGCATCGTGAGCGAAGTCTTTGTTTCATTGTCTGGTCAAATAGACAGACAGATCATTGTCAACTTGAGATCATTAGATGGAACAGCACTCGTTAGTGACAATGATTACGATGTAGTGAGCATGGAACTGACTTTCCAGCCTACTGGTGCAAGTATACTCTTTGTGCCTGTATCAATCAGACAAGATAACATTTATGAACTAAGTGAAACTTTTAGCATTATGCTCAGTTCAATGGACCCTTCTGTGACGATAGCTGTCACTACAGTCCCAGTTACAATTCCAAATGATGATTGTAAGTGTATCCACCTTTGTATATCCCAAACTTTAATTGCACTACCTTTGTTGTTATTGCATGCAGCTGCTACGTTTGGCTTTGGACAAAACTCCTACTTTGTTGATGAAGAACAACCCACACTGGAGATTTGTGTGGTTTTGAGTAACCAAGTGGCCATTAGTGTATCACTGACCATTGAAAGTGCAGCAGGAACAGCCACAGGTTTGAGCATGGTGCATGTCTTCTTTTGGAGTACACAGTTTGAAATATATCATTTAATTTATGTGTGTAGAAAGTGATGATTACATTCCACTGGTATCAAGTGTGGTATTTTCATCTGGCTCCCTCCCATTGTCATCTGAATGTGTTCAACTCACTATCATTGATGACAGTAGTTTGGAAAGTGATGAAGAGCTCTCTTTACAACTGACATCAGCAACTTCTGGTATTGTTCTCAATCCAAGCACCACCTCTGTCACCATCATTGATAATGAAGCAGGTATACAGTACTGTGGATGCATTTGTAATCTATTTACTGAATTACTGCTCTATTGAAGTGAAAGCGTAATTTCTATGAGAATGCTTATCCAATTAACAATCACTGATACAAACATGTGAGACATGCCCATTGGCAGAATAATGTATTGCAATAGTACTGTTAGTTTCCTATTGTGTCCTGTTGAGACACAGATCATTTTCATGGGATATTCCAACAATAAAACCTCTCTAGAGAGAGTGTGTTTCATAATGTGAAAGCTAGTTTGAATTAGCTGAATGTTTACACTGAAATTATAAGTGTGTGTGCACTGTTTTTCTAGATATCCAAATTCCCGGCTTTGCTCAAGATTTGTATGAGCCAAGTGAAGGAGATGGATCCATTGAGATGTGTGTTGATCTTAGCCAGGCAAACATCGAAAGACCCACTGTTTTTAGTTTCATGACAGTTGGAGGAACTGCTGTAGGTAAGACTATTATTGACAACTATATACTAATAGTATTAAGCATGGCTGGCTTATCACCTTACCTATCTAGTATATATGGTCATATCTCTGTATTTTTCTGTTAGAGTTTGGAGCCACCCCTGACTTCACTTCACTGACTCAAGAGCTCTCATTCAACCCGACAGCTGGCATTGTAGTATCTTGTGCCACTGTTACAATTATTGATGATCCAATCTTTGAATCTGTTGAGAGTTTTACAGGAGTGTTGATGAGTAATGACCTTGATATTAGCATTCGGCCAAACAACATTGCCACTGTAAACATCCTGGATAATGACAGTAAGGCTAAATGTTCCCTCATTCAATACTGCATGAAGAAATTAATGTCATGCAATTCCCTTTTTTCTTGTAGGAGTGACCATTGGTCTTCAAGACACTTCCCTCGGTATAGAGGAAGGCGCTGGTACAGTGAGTGTGTGTGCTGAGCTGACAGGACAGATCCAGAGAAATGTTATCATCTCTCTTCAAACATTGGCTGGCTCTGCATCAAGTAAGGCAATGCTTGCATGGTACTTCTATTTCTTTTGCATCGTGGTTTGACTTTGTCTTTACCCTAGGTGGAGGGGATTTTGTCCCACTAAGTGCCCAACCTACCTTTATGCCAAACTCTCAAAGTGATCTTGAGTGTGTTTCCATAGTGATTGTTGACAATGATGTACTGGAGGGTATTGAGACATTTCAAGTTGAATTGACTCCGACAGATTCTAGAGTAGACCTAAGCCAGCGCCTTTTAACCATTACTATAACAGACAATGATGGTAAGTATTGTATATAGTTGAAAGTTGAAATTATGGAGGATGTGGTTTTAGCTATGACATTCCTTCCTAACAGGAGTCACTGTTGGTCTGCAGCAAACATCTTATGCCTTTGAAGAAGATGGTCCAATTATGGATGTATGTTTTGAACTAACTGGTCAAACAGATATTGGTGTGTCTGTTTCCCTGACCACTAGAGTTGATGGGAATGCCCAAGGTAGGTGTGTGCATGACCTAGCTAGTGAGTTTGCTTTGGCTGTTCTACTTCACATGATTAGTTTGCTATTACTCACAACTTTTGCACATGTTTGTCATCATTTTGCTCATAATTCTGTTTTTTTTTTTTAGTCACTGATTTCCTTGCAACAACTGCTCCAAGAACGCTATCCAATAGCAACCGAGTTGAGTGTGTTGATATCACCATTTCTGATGATTCTGTGGTAGAGTTAGATGAAGTATTCTCCATTGAGTTGACCACAGACACCTCAGCTACAGTGACTCTCAACCCAGGCTCAGGAGTCGTAACCATTTTGGATGACGATACTGTGACCATTGAGTTCCAAGAGCCTCTCACTGTCTCTGTACTTGAGTCACAGCCTTCTCTCAGTGTGTGCGCTGTAATCACAGAGGGAGCAATAGCTAGACCTGTCTCTGTTGCCTTCACAACACAAGATGCAACAACCCAAGGTATTATCACTGATTGATTTGAATACAATGTCCACTTGATCAATTTTAATGACATTGTGTTTCTAGGATTCATGGACTACTCTGTGCTCAACATGATGGAAGTCAACTTTGAGCCATCTACAGCAGCCGCTCCACAGTGTGTGTCTGTTACTATCATCAGTGACACTGTTCTTGAGAATGATGAGACCTTCACAGTTTCCCTCACTCCCACTGATGAAGCTGTCCTTGTAAACACTGCCTTGAAGACTGTCACCATTCTCAGTGATGATGGTATGCTAGTCTTATGTATTGAAATAAAGTGCCATACTAATAATGCTGTGCTTACCATTGAAACTCTTATGGTATATTACAGAACATGTTTTTTTTGTATAATATGCTGTTATTTGCAGGTGTAGTAGTTGGTTTTCAACCAATTGCCTACACTGTGAGTGAAGGAGCTGATCAGTTTGTGACAGTGTGTACTGTACTGAGTGGGGAGATTGGAAGGAGTGTGTTGGTGTCAGTGTTGGCCACATCAAGTGGAACGGCAACAGGTAGATACTTACTGATTTGTATTTATTATTAATTAACTTACTTGTCAGTGCCAAACCTTCATTATTTGTACTGTGTATGCTGTCTGTCTGTTTTACAGTTGAAGATGACTTTGCGTCCACAACTGATCAGCATATCTTTGAACCAGGCAATAAAAGTGTTCCACAATGTTCAGATATTTCCATTCAAGATGACAGTATACTGGAAGGAACTGAAACCTTTACAGTCAGTCTAAGCACTGCTGACGGTGATGTGACCCTGGCACCTGCTATCAGCACTGTTTCTATCACAGATAATGATGGTACGTAGTAGTTTGAATGTGTGCCCTTCCAGGTAGGGTGCAGCCTGGGAGTGCAAGAGGATTTCTATTAATTTTATGCACCATGAAGGCTATGACCCGTATGTATGCACACTAGAACAGTACTGACCAACTGACTTGTACCATAATTTATACAATAATGTTCACATTACATGTACTTAGCCTCGTACCCGGACCACTCCCTCTTTTTAGTGTTTCACACTAAAAATCGGGAGGGCCTAGTACATGTCCTCACGTGAACTACGTCAGACCCGTGTCATATTTAATTGCACGTGGGCGTGTTGCATGCGCTATACATGAGTTCAATGTTGTGCCCACCCAAATAATTTTAGTTTTGCTGGCAAAATTGCGGCAAGATGGCTGCTTTTCCAGTATCAGGCAAGAAAATTTGTGACAAGACTTGAAAATTCGCTTCTTTTTCATAAAAACAACGTAATTCAACAAAGAAGCAAAAGTAAACTGTTTGAATTCCATTGGAGCTGTCTTGGACCTGAAAAAGCTCGGGCCGTTTGCTACTTGTAGAAACAGAGTAAAATAAGCCCAAAAAACAGATTTAGCTCGCTATGGTGAAGCGCTAGGCATGCTTGTAAGTGCTAGTCAGGCGTAGCCTGACTCAGTAGGCTAGCACCTAGTACAGTATAAGGCTCGATCTACTATTGTATAACTGTGTGAGCACAAAAACCAATATTCTTAGGCAATACTACGGTGGCCCTGGAGGTCGCGCCTTGTGCCAATCTTACATCGGCAATGTTGTGACCTTTGACCTCGCTAAGTGCCATTCTCCTACGTTTGATCTCCAATTATTTTGACCTTTGACCTCACTAAGCGCCAATCGCCAATGTCCTATCTTCGAAAGTTTAACCTTTGACCCAGAAAACTGCCATCTAAAAGTTCTACAAACTCAACAGAGAGTTTATTAGCTTTCAATGGCATTATGCATCTTAGTAAATTAATCTGCAGTTGTAAAGAGGGACTAGGTCTCTCTTTTGTGACTGGGAACAAGGCTATAGCTATAACTGTTAGTGTAGACTCATTCAAACCAGACTAAGTTGGTAGACAAGGCCCAGGGGTTCGGGCTATAACTAGAACCAAGAGTGTCTCACTGTTAGACTGTGTGACAGTACCAGACTTTNGCCCGGAGCATATGGAACTTGAGTCAGATATCAGCCATTCAGTAGAAAAAAACCATTATGGGATTGTTGATAAGAAATCACTTTGTCTTGTACCTGATCATGTTCCCTTCCTTGGTTCAAGGCAAGATATCACTGTCATTATACTGACATGTAAATAAGATGATTGTACATTGAGTCTATAGTTGATAGTAGTTACAAAGAGAGACCCAGTCCCTCTCTACAACTGCAAATCAATTTACTAAGATGCATTGGAAGCTATTAAACTCTCTGTTGAGTTTGTAGAACTTGTAGCTGGCAGTTTTACCTCGGGGTCAAAGGTTAAACTTTCGGAGATAGGACATTGGCGATAGGAGATCGGACATTGGCGATTGGCGCTTAGTGAGGTCAAAGGTCAAAATAATTGGAGATCGTACATAGGAGATTGGCGCTTAGCGAGGTCAAAGGTCACAACATTGGCGATGTAAGATTGGCGCAAGGCGCAACCTCCAGGGCCACCGTATAGACTCGCCATTTTAAAGGATCGGCCTAAAAGAGGAATGGGAAATGTGGAAATGGAAATGTGGAAATAGGAAATGAGGAAATATACACCTTGTCCTAGTACACCAGAATACAGCACAGACTAACTGTTCAACAGTTGAGAAAGTTTGCTTCTCACCTCAGTAACGAGAATACAAGACGTAGTCTACCTAGCTAGGCTATAGCTAGCTAGACTGACCTGCTGCTGCAGGATTAATCAAGTCGCCATATGGCGGGTGGGGTGGGGCTAGCTGAACAGAAGGCAAGTTGTAGTCATTAGTATTTACTACTAAAAATTATGACAGACATTGCAATAGTACAGTCAGACATGCATAGCAAAAATATAGTAAAGTCAAGAAACGTACTGAGACTTTGCATGCTTAGCCCAATCACTGTATTGAAAATTATTATGAAGTCACTGAGTCTGACACAATATGCAACGGTTGGACTTGGAGAATTTGTGCTGGCCCAGTTTCTTGCTACACACTACCTCTGATATAATTAGAATGTCCTAGAGCTTGAGTAAATTGACAAGACTTTCTAATCCGCATCGCTTGTCTCGCAGACCAGACTATTCAAGTATGACTATCTTCAAAATCAATTGAGTTTCTTCGGGCTACATAACTATCAGTGAGAGTGGCAAAGAATGCTGGGATAATCAGTACATCATGGTACATGCTTCTTGCCTGACACTACAAAGCATTCATACTAGCTAATAGTTTACATGCTGCTAATAGTTTACATGCTGCTTTACATGCTTTACATGCCAATACGTACTGATAACCTTTGCCTCATGATGATAGGATGATACCTCACTGAATAGTATTGACGGGCTAAGGAGCAAAGTGACAGATCATAGTGTCTAAGCTACAATGTAACATGGCCATGGAATCATACTGAATGATTTCCCCATTTCCTTATTTCCTCATTTCCAATTTCCATTTCCACATTTCCCATTCCTCCTTTTAGGCCAACCCCATTTTAAATCTTGGAGCAAAATCTAGAGTGATCACGTGACATCCAAATTCAAATTTGGGCGCGTTATTCTGCAGCTGCCAGTGCACTTTGTAACCGACATGACTTGTGAAAAATTTTTTGCCGTGTGTCTGACTCGATCGGTAGCGAAGCAAGACTGAACAGTCTGAATTCTTTGCTAGTTTCTTCAAGAGCGTGCCAAGTAAATAAATGAAGACAATAACAAGCTACAATTCAAGTCCGATAGCATCATGATGTGGTAAGTGTAGCTACCTTGAATTCATCAGTCTAACTGCTTGAGGGTGGGTCAGGTTATGAAGATCGAGCTAGCTAGCTAATTTGTCAGTAGACATTTGTTTATAAATATTCCTAGCCTAGTAGGAGATTCTCATACGTACGGTAGTACGTATAGTAGGAATGGGCCGACTGTCCCATTGACACAATACAAAATGTTCATGCTTGTAAACTTTCAGGGAAAGAAAGCTAAGCCTTCAAATGCATTTAATAGCCTCCCCCAGACAGTTTGCTTACTGTACTAACCAAGAAAACTGGCAGAAAGTTTCTGGAGCACTCTGGAGAGAGCGCTGGCGAGAAGCCACAACAGTGCAATTTTGTTCTCCCCTTCCTTCCTTCCTTCCTTCCTAACTGACTTACTTGAACGCGATTTCCAGACAAACAAAAGGCATTGAGCCAACTTTGACCATAGAGTGGGACTTCATTTGATGCACAGTACGTCCTTTTCGACTCGTTTGCTGGCGAAAAGGCAGCAAACAAAATCTAGGTAGCTTTGAAACTCTCGATATAAAATACTGTACTTTTTATTTAGCCTTTTGATGTAGGTAAAGGTCGTCAATTTAGTTAGCCTTTTATGTAGGCAAAGGTCGTCAATAGAACACGTGGTTGCATGCATATAATGCGCATGCGCATCAAATGCACATTTCTGTTGCTAGTCTCTGCTGTATGATTCTTTCCATGCAATTGAGCACCTTGGTGTTTTAAAAAAGTGAATGAACAAGTATAATAAAAAAATTTATAAAAATGAGAAGTGTAGGAATGGGCAGTGCAGTAAAAGCAATGAAACAAGGCAAGTCTCTGAATTTCGGCACATGACTACTTCATTTTTTGTACTCAACTCTCATACGCTACTGTGAACCTATATTTACTCTACATGCTTGTTATTTTATCTAAATTAATCAAGTGATTGCTTGCATTGACTCATGAGCCAAATGGCTGATAATTATCATTGAATGATGGAATTCAAACTTGCAATTGACTCATGAAAATGAAGTAGTCATGTGCCGAAATTCAGAGACTTGCCTTGTTTCATTGCTTTTTACTGCACTGCCCATTCCTACACTTCTCATTTTTATAAAATTTTTATTATACTTGTTAATAAACTGAGTGAGCAGTGTGGATACTCTTAATGAAGCACACCATCCAATCCTTTGACGTTTCAAACCTTTAGTTGTGCTATACATGATTGGATGATGTAAAGACAAAGAGCAGGCTTGCAGATAACTAAACATTGCAAGTACCTTGGTGAGTCCGAGTTTAATTGTAAGCATTCATTTTGGGCATGATCAAAGGCCGCCAGGAAACCACCATGTTTGAGAACATTAGATCAGCTGTCATGTTATTTCTCTGGGTCATACTTTGCTTTATACTGAGCAATATTGAATATACCTAAGGTTTTCAAAAGCTTGCCAAAGTTGGGCCAAACTATAGCTTTTGATTATGCCCATCTAGCTTAAACTATTGTTCGAGCACCAATCTTATTGAGTGTGTCCAGAAGAGGTACAAACACTGGAGCACATATGCTAAGTTGGCATTCCCTTTAATCATGTGATCACAAATAGCATTGACATTTGGTGATGTGTACCTCTGTGCTGAGTCAGCAGAAGCACTCCACTGTTGTATACCTACTAGGCAATGGGTCTGTATAAGTGTTGTAGAGAGTCAGCCCTCCTTTTCTCCAATTTAATTTGTTACATGCACACATATACACTGACTAAAGTAACCCTCACTCCACATGTACAAACACTGAAGGTTTATAAAGAGTTAAACAACGTTAATCCATAACGGATGCACTTGCCCAGCTACTGCCAGGCATGGTCGGTGGTGGGGGGATGGGGTATGCTGTGGGTGGAGGCATTATGCCATGTGATTGAGATTGCCACATGAGCATTACATAATGCCACGAGGTCAGTTGCTTTTCTAGTTGGTTTTGCACACAGTGTATCTGTATGCAGCACCTTCAGTTTATTCAGCCTTCTACTTTAAACAGTCGTAAATGGCACTAAAAGGGGCAGTCAAAGGCCTAATGATAACACTAACAGCATCTGTGTAATGGTGTTAGAACACTGAAGCCTCAGGGAGAGTCTAAGCCCCACTGATGACAATTCACCCAGAACTTGAAACCCAGAGATGGTTGCGCAGTGTCAAGCCATGACTGACTCATCCTGTATGGCGACATTGCCAACCCTCCAAGAGGGAATTGCCAAGCCAGTAGCCAAAACCTAGCGTTGCAAGGTGAGCGGAAGTTGCCTAAAATAACATGATTAACTGATGTCAAATAATTTAGCATTTATAAATAGGACCTCTAGTTACATCCTGGGGTGTGGCTTTGTTGAAGTCAAGTCACCGCCGCCTTACAGACTAGTAGTGGTTGTTCAATCAGTGTAGTGTTCAAACCACACAGCATGCTGCTACTGACTGGGCTGACCGGAACATTTGCTAGCCTATATAATGCATATTTATGTACACCCCCCCTATTTGCTGTTATAAGAGGTCTGTTGGGGCAAGAGTGCACGCTTGTAGTGGGGCTGTGCTAGAGATTATGCCCTCACATGGGCAGAAATGGAGTGACATATGAATTATTAATGAGCCTACATGCATCAGACAGCCACTAAGTAGCTAGCTAAGTACTAAAACTGGGATACTAAATGCATGTTAGTCTTCAGATTGCAGAACAAGACACTCTAGAAGAATTAGTGTCTTAAAAACTGCGAATCCAACCTTAATTCCGGGGCAACTTACAGCAAGCTCTTCGAGTCCAGGAGACTAGTGGTTGTTCCGAAATGGCCAAATATCGAGCATATCACAATTGTGATCACACAGTAAGGCTCCCGTACTTAGAACAGGAAATACCTGTAATTTTATTGAAATATTTAGCTTCTGATTGCACTATTTGCAAATTTGTGCCCTTAATTATTAAGCAGGAATAGTTGAAAATTAGGCATGTACTTTTCTGTAGCACATGCACGCAGCAGCATGTCATGGTCTGTACTACATTTTCTAGCCATGCTTAAGTTCCTGAAGTTTTGCCTGCTCTGCCATTGTTACAATAAAAAATTTTGCAGACGAATGAGCTGCAAAAATTAGGCTTGTACTTTTCTGTAGCACAGCTGCATGTCACTGTCAGTATTACAATTTTCTAGCCACACTGAAGTTAATGAAGTTTTGCTTGCTTTGCCATTGTTGCATTACAAAATTTGCGTATTAATGAGAGGCAAATTTTGCTGTACTTTTATGTAGCACAGCTGCATATACAATTTCTAGCCATGCTGAAGCTCGTGAAGTTTTTGCTTGCTCTGTCATAATAATTATGGTTGTATTACAACATTTGTGTATTAATAAGTGGCAAATTTCGCTGTACTTTTATGTAGCATGCACAGCTGCAGGCATTATACAATTCTAGCCATGCTGAAGTTAGTGAAGTTTGCTTGTTCTGCCATTGTTGTATTACAAAAAATTTGCGTATTAATAAGTGGCAAATTTGGCTTGTACTTTATGTAGCACAGCTGCAGGTCACTGTATTACAATTTCTATAGCCATGCTGATGTTAGTGAAGTTTGTTGGCTCTGCCATTGTTCTATTACAAAAAATTGTGTATTAATGAGAGGCAATATTTGCTGCTATTTTATGTAACACAACTGTATATACAATTTCTGGCCATGCTGAAGTTAGTGAAGTTTGCTTGCTCTGTCATTGTTGTATTAAAAAATTAATAAGAGGAAAATTTGCTGTTTTATTATGTAACACAGCTGCATACACAATTTCTAGCCGTGTTGAAGTTAGTGAAGTTTGGGTTGCTTGGTCATTGTTGTAATACAAAAATTGGCGTATTAACAAGAAGCAAATTTGGCTTGTACTTTGTATGTAGCATAACCGCATATCACTGTATTACAATTTCTAGCCATGCTAAAGTTATCGAAGTTTGCTTGCTCTGCCATTGTGGTTTAAAAAAAAAAAATGCATATTAATGCGACACAAACTAGGCTTGTACTTTTGTATAGCACAGCTGCAGGTCACTGTACTACAATTCCTAGCCATGCTATGAAAAAGGAAAAAAACAAAAAACAAAAAAAAACAAAAAAAAACAAAATTGCATATTTAAGAAAGGCAATGAGGCTTGTATTTTAACTTATGTAGCACNGCTAGGCTGTGCAACCTCTGTGAACATATGGAGGGACACAGTTGTGTATAATGAGTTGACCATAAATGAGCGTCAAAGAAACGATGTTCAATACAGTGAACTGTTACAATCTGTAAGATGTGGGTTTCCCACAAGTACGACACTTGACGTGTTGAAGGGTCGAGTGATCAATGTTCCAATTGTCAACAAGATTCATGAGCTAGAAAAATCTGGCCAAACCCCTGTGTGTTTGTTCCCCACTAGAAAAGCTTGTGATGAGTTGAACCAGCAAATGCTCTGTAGCCTTCCGTCTAAAGTTGTGGCATTGCAGTGTACTGATGATATTGATCAGACATCAAGTACACGTAAGTGGACTAAGAAGGCTACCGAGCATTTGGAAAAGCTCAACAAAGACTGTAACATGACAGCCGGTCTAGAAGCTACATTGCATATTGCTGTCGGTGCCCGTGTTATGCTCCGTCGTAACATTGATACTAAAGTCGGGCTGGTAAATGGTGCCATTGGTACAGTAACAAAAGTGTCCACAAACTCAGTGTCTGTCAAATTTGATAGAATTGATAGAGTGTACGATGTTGAGAGGGTGAATAGTAGGTTTATGGTCATGAACAAGTTCTTTGTGTTCAGAAAGCAGTTTCCCCTCATTTTGGCATATGCTATTACTATCCACAAATGTCAAGGCCTGTCTTTAGAATGTGCCATAGTGGACCTCTCTGAGAATGTTTTCAGTCCTGGAATGGCATATGTAGCATTGTCACGGGTTAAATCCTTGACAGGCCTCTATCTCTCAGCATTCCACCCCAGTTCCATCAGTGTTAGTGAGCAGGGCGTCCGTGAAGTGAACAGGCTGAGAGAAGGGTTTAGAAACGATCTACCACAGTACCCCATACCACCCCAGTCTAAATGTGGTAGAAAGCGTAAACTGGAAATCAATGCTGATAGCATGGTCCTAGCATCAAAGGCTAGAAAAATTGTAAAGTTGGCCACTGATCAGATAGCTGGTAGGAAGCGTAACTGCCCAGACTCTCATCAAAACAGTGACTGTAAGAGAGTTTGCACTAGTGAAGATTACGAGCCCAACAGACTAGGCGTGTGGCCATTCAGTTACAACCCAGTCAGTGCTGACTGGCAGCGTAGTGTGTGTGCCCAACTGGGGTTAACATTTAGGCATGCAAATGCTGTCTCACCAGGTGGTCCAAATGTTGCTTTGAGACGCCCGAACACTAGAACCCTAGTGAATACCAGAGGGGATGGAAATTGTTTGTTTAGGGCATTTTCGTATGTCATTACTGGGTCACATACCCAGCATGGTGAAATACGAAATGCAATAGTCAGCCATATGGAAGCAAATGACGATTTTTTCATGACCAGTCAGTACGTTGGCATTAATGTCAACTATAATGATGTGCATGAGTATCTTGCCGACACTAATATGGGGAGTGATGGTGAATGGGGCACATCTGTAGAAATATTTGCACTGGCTCATTTGCTCAACACACGCATCTATTCATACAGTAGGCAAAGTGCCACATGGCAGCTACACTCTCCTAGCAATGTGGACCCCTCACTACAGTCGTGTGATACTGATTGTGCCATGTTTATTTACCATACTGGCAATCATTTCAAAGTAGTTCGAGGAATTGTATCATAAATGCAAGAACTACCAATATGTAACCACCAGCTAGTGGCTGCTGTGCATTATATAGGGGAGGAAAGGGGAGGAATGTGATGCACATGCAATTTATGCTGATTGGTAATTAATTTTATGCTTTCTGTCCACTCATGTCACTAGTTCTATTTGAGCACTCAGACATTACTGAAGCCCTCCCCACTTATTACATGTATGTTTATATCACATTGGGTTGAGTGGCACTCTCCGCACATTAATAAGTAATCATTCTTTGCGGATTGAGTTTGCTCTCCGCACATTAATAAGAAGTAATAATTCTTTGCGGATTGAGCTATGTGCTCACTAGTGACAATTAGTAAGTGTACTACAAAGAGATGTCCGTGTCTCTTATTTAATTTTCTTGTGCATTATGAGTGGAGCCAACTGATGAGTCCTGCCACTATAAAAAAAGGACGAAATGTCAGTTGTGCAACATGTGTTGTACTATATAGGTTGTTAACATACATGTGTATGATGTAATTGTGGTAAAATTGTACTGTGTATAAAATGATATCATTGACTTTTGATAGTGATAATTATACGAAAATGCTGAGATTTCTGTGAGTTCTGTGTTTGTGATACCATCCTATCTACTTAATAAACATTTTGCAATAATTCTCGAGTTGCTTTGATGGCAAAGGGTTACTGATGTATGTGAACATTGTACTTAACTGATTTTTGTGATCATGATGGTTTATGTGATATTTGTGAATTAAGATTGTTTCTTCTTAATAACTGATTTTTGTGATCATGATGGTTTATGCATGATGTTTGTGAATTAAGATTGTTTCTTAATAACTGATTTTTGTGATCATGATGGTTTATGTGATGTTTGTTTGTGAATTAAGATTGTTTCTTAATAACTGATTTTTTTGTGATCATGATGTTATATGTGATGTTTGTGTCTTAATAACTGATTTTTGTGATCATGATGGTTTATGTGATGTTTGTGATCCCAAAGTCAGTTCAGATTAAGGGGTCTATTAAATAATCCAGCAGCTGAAAATCGAAGACAAAACTGTATGGACTATCTCAATTCAGGTCTACTTATGGATGATCTGCAACAGGCATGCAGCATTTCATTAACAAGTAAATTGTATGAATTGATGGGTGGTGTTCTTTACCATGAAGACCCCTCCAATTTTGGCCAATGGTGCATCGTTAACTGAGCTGAAGCAACTGCATGTCCTGAACTGAAGCTCGTGCATGGTGTGTTATTTGCAGGCCACTTTTCTGAAATAGGGGCTATACAAGTCTCTATCACCTCTGGTGGTAACAAATATATACATTGTCTATGGATTATCTGAAAAAATGAGTTGGAAGATTTAATTCCCTATTCCTGACTGGACCGCTACTACCATTGCCAATCTCCTTGTAGGAATATTATCTGCCGTCATGGTGTGCCTAAGGAACTGTTATCGGATAGAGAATCCAACTTTCTTTTCAACATCATTACTGAACTATGCTCCCTCCTGGGAATCAGGAAGATCAACACACACAAGTGGGTACCACCCCCAAACCAAGGGGCTTGTGGAACCATTCAACTCCACCCTACAGAATACTGTTACGCTTGCTAAAGTATCTCAAAAAAACCTGACTGAGTGGAAGTGCGCCAAAGAAAGTTCATGTTTTTGCTCTATGGTAGAGACCCAAGATTACCTATACAGAAACAATTATTTTAGAGCTAATTAACAGTGACTCCCTCCATGGTTGATTTGGGCATAGACCTATTGGTTACACTCAAGAAAGCACAGAAACTCACTTTGCAGAGCATTAAACAGGCTCAAGAAAAACATTTCGACTGTCAGACTGTTAACCCTGAGTACAAGTATTGTATTGCCGATCAAGTTATGATATTTATCAAATTATGCCAAATGAGAAGACTGAGAAAGATCACAAGTTGGCATGGCCGTACCATAACCCCTATCTGAAGTTCAGCTGATTGACTCAATTCCATGCCAACATATTATGTTTGTTGCTTAAGAAAATGTTATCTGGAACAATCTGATCAATGCATGTTAGCTTGGCCGATGTAACAATTAAGATCACCTCAAGATAGAGAAAGCTTTGCAGGATTATGAAACCAGTGATAACAAAATCTTTTTTCTCCTTGTAGTCCTGTCACAAGATCAATGAGCACAAGACAACAGAATAATAATTGACACTTGATTTCTGCTCCTTATCTATTGTATTCAGTTAATGTTATTGATACAAGCGGTGTTTTGTTACTAAAAATAAACATAATGACATTTTGTGACGTATTTTGTTGATACTCAGGTACCACGTTTGGGAACGTTTGCATACTACCCCGTGTATTGTGCATTTTGCATTTACTTGCGTAATAGTACTACGTGTCAACTGTTATTACAAGCCTAAGTAGCTCGCGCGTTATGCGCACTTAAAACTGTAAGGTTTCTGTTTACAACCAGTTGTGCAACTGCTCTATTATAGGTTGTATATGCATGTGTATGATGTGATGTAGTAAAGTTATACTGTGGATGTATAACTTTTCCTTCAAATGCTTTTTGTTGCCATTATACTCAACCATTTTGTCGAAAGTAAAATAGTATCTCATTCCTAAACTGTAAGTGTTCAAAAAAGTGAATAAACAAGTATAATAAAAATTTATAAAAATTAATGAGTGTAGGAATGGGCAGAGCCATAAAAAGTAATGAAACAAGGAATGTCACAATTTCGGCACTATCGGCACATGACTACTTCATTTTTTTATGCCCAATTTTAGTCTTCCAATGAAGTTGGCTATACCAAGTTGTAAGGAATGTCAAATATTATGCATTACAATATGCATTATGATTTGAAGTATGAATCAGATCCATTGACAACTTCAGTTTCAGTGTCCATTGTATACTCAATAATAATATTATCAGTTGCAGCTCAATGACTGACTCTAAGCCACTGTATACATAATCATAAATAAGAATGGTCCAAATCCAAGGCAATTGCAAATTTAAAAGAAAAAAATGAAGTAGTCATGTGCCGATAGTGCCGAAATTGTGACATTCCTTGTTTCATTACTTTTTATGGCTCTGCCCATTCCTACACCCATTAATTTTTATAAATTTTTATTATATATTATGAGGACACGTACGGAAGACACAGGTATAATGCAAGCAACCAAATTAATTCACGGCGCATGCATGCAAATGTCATTGCATGATCATGCATATAATAAAATTTAATAATATTATGATCAATATATTGACTCTGATCGGCTTAATATTAATACACCATAAATAATTAAGTCGTGCAAGTAATAATATTATACCAAAGAAATGAAGTTAAAGTATTAATTTTATCATAATTGCAATTGGTGCTAGCACAATCAACAATTAATAATAATTATTATAATTGTGATGATGTGATCACAGCTGTAGATGTGGTTGTTCAAGGANTGTACTCAAGGATGTCTACCCGTTGGCTCTGAACTACTGCTACTAATGGAGACCATCCTTTGGGCACTTCTTTTTGTATCAGTCGCTCCTTCAAGAGTGAGGATCTACTTGGACTTGCCTGGCTTTCTACCAGGCATTTAAAGTCTTTCAGTTCTATTCCATTATGAATTGCCTCTATTATCTCGTGGAGTGGGTCTATTTCTGACGTTGGAAGACTCTCTTCTGTTCTTTCTGCCATACTGAGATGAACTTGTTTTGGTTCGTGCACAGTAGCTCTGGATCAGAGATCTCTGGTAAAGATCGTTGAGCTTACATAATTATTAAAAATGCGCTCGCGTAATCACAATATGCGCGTACTGGCAAATTCAGCACAAGCTAACTTCTCCAACACAGCAACCTACACACTCATGCCACACACGCTAACTTACATGCACAATGAAATATAACTGAGATGAAATTCTTTTTTCCCTTTTTTGTTTGGAGCATTAACAATACAATGACAACAACAACAACACAACAATACAACAAATGATGATGCACCAACAACAACAACATTCTATGCTCCATCTAGTTTCCCTGGTAGTGAAAATAATAAATTATCCAGCATGTGATAGCAACGACGATAGTGAGGCTTGTATTACCATAGTAGAAGAATCCTTTACAGAGTAGTTGTTGTTGGTTATCGATGTGGCATCGTTTTTTTGTGTTCGTATTTTTTTTGCATACAAAGGACAACATGACAACGTAAAAAGATGGGCTCAATCATGATTCAGGGGAGATCTTTGTCCTCCAGGTACCTATACTCAAAAGTGAAGCCTTCCTTCTTTCGTTGGCTCCACTTCTCAAAATCAAAGTAGATATAGGTCCCCTAAACAAGCGAGTGCATGTTAAGTGTGTGGGGGTAAATTGGTGGACTGTGTGTGTGTGTGTGTGTGTGTGTGTGTGTGTGTGGAAAAAGCAATCACCATCCCATAACTATATACAACTCTAACCATTTCGTATTCATCAGTGATGGCCTTTGGCTCTTCCAGTCTCTGGAACCACATCATGTACTTGGTGTGGAACCTCCAGGACAGCTTCTTAAGTGCCTTGGCTGCCATGTACTGTGCCTTGGTACCCTGAACAGGGGACAAGTCAATGCAGTCAGGTAGTATTGCCAGTGTGTGTACATGTACTAGCCTCACCTCCATGTAGTAGAAGATAAAGAACAAGGTTTCAATTGTGAGCCTTTGGAAAAATTCAAACGAGTCAAAGTGTGGAGGAGGGTGTTGGTGATGGAAGAACGCTGTAGGGTATGGTGTTCTCTGCAAATAAGGTCTGCAGGAAGATATCAGCATAATCATGATTCACAGACAGAGTGTAGCATTACTGAGGCTAGCTAGCACACTTTGTAAATGCCATGTTTACAAGATACAAAGCTTACCTGACTCTCTCAGAGTCTGACGGTTGAGGTAAGTGCTTGCACGCTCCCTCTAACATCTTCAGTTGGTAGACCTTCTCTTGTGAGAGCTGCACAGGGCCCAAAGGAGTGACACCTAGGAGAGGCTGCAGTTGAGTGTCTGTCCGTGATGGCTGTATACTCTCTCCCAACAACCGTGAACCAGGGGCAGCAACTGCTGGATCTAACATAGCTGTCAGGAGCATAGGATGGAGGAGATAGGTGTCAATTTAAAGTAATAGTGTACAACCCTTAAACAACAACAAAAAGTAGAGCAATGAACAGGTAACATTGCACAGACTAAAGCTATTTTCATTTTCCCAAGTTAACTCAGGAATAGGGTACTACTGAGACTTATGAGACCACACACATACTGTATCTCACGTCTTATCATTGGCTCCATGGACTCCGGTGGTTTGGAAAAGGCACCACTTGTATTGCTTGAGGCTACAACCTGAGCAGCCATAGCTTTGAGGGACGACAAATGAGACTGTAAGTTCCCTTCACTTGTCAAGCCTGAGGGCTGTGAGAGAAGATGTGGATATGAGATAAAAGTGTATGAGAGACCACACTTGGACAAGAGTTTCACACACACACACACACACACACACACACACACACACACACACACACACACACCTACCTCAGATGCTCCAAATACAGACATGGGTGTCGAGACTTCTGGAGCAGTAGCAGTGATGTTAGTTGATAGAGAGGCTGATGAAGAGAAAGAGAAGGAGAGGGAGTGCTGTGGTGGTTGTTGCTGGGAGACGGCCATGAGGAGAGGGGAGGGTGTGGTGGACGTGGGAAGAGGGGGAGAACCAGTGGACGACAAACCTAACACAAACAGCAACCAGAAACATCAACGTGCCTTATCACTATTTCACTTTTGAGCTATTAATCATAACAGAACAGAATGATATAGAACACGTCAAACACACCCTAAGCTGTTTCCAACGTGAAACATTTAACATTGTAACAAAGAGTGTAAGACTGACTAAAGGCTACACACAGTTCTCCACTGACCTGTGCTGGTTACAGAGCTGGCTGCACTGCTACTGCTTGCTGTCGTCACAGGACCACTGTTGCTAGTTGGAGACATCCACATGGGTAACAAGTTGCTCTCGGCTGACAAGGAAGGTTGAACCATCCCCAGTCCAAGGCCTAGTCCGGCCGCTCCTGTCAGCCCACCGCCAACAAACCCATCAGGGTTACCCATGCTCCATGTTGGCAGGACGTGGGGTAGGGTTGGTGGAGGTTGAGTCATGGTGGGTGGGGGTGTGGACACAGGAGGCTGTTGTGAGGGCGGGGCTGAACTGGTTGTAGCTCCTACAACTGCACCGGCTGGTGACAGGGCTGATGTTTGAGTGCTGGACAATGGTGATGGCTGACTGGTTTCAACAGTGAGGGGTCCTGATTCAGAGATTGGTGCACTGGCTGCTTGAAGAGAGAAAGAGAGAGAGTTAGAAGCTGAACAACACACACTATCACAATGGACAGTGCTTGATGCACTTGAAACATAGAATGAATTTATTGATAAAATAAGAAACTAGTGGTTGCTACCACACAGTACTGGTGGATGAGTCAATGGATAGCTCCGAATAACAACTGACAACAAATAACACACTTTCTGGGAAGACAAAAACTTAACTCTAGCCCATCACTCTGAGATGAACTACAATAGTGTTCACTGGGATACATACAGTAGCTACATGTACCAGGGGTGACAACTGAAGCTCTCATAGACAGGAGGTGAGCATAAGACAACACACTGGAAGGTACTCAGTGTGCTACAGTGTTACTACAAGATAAGGTAGTGTAGTTATGCTGGTACGAGAAAATCAGTTGCACATAATTGCTACTCCTTGAAACCTTCACACAAGACTCACTTTGTTGAGCATCTGCAGAGCCCCCTGAGCTGACAGGAGTGGCCCCCTGGAATTCAGCCACGGCCCCCACACTGCCCCCTCCAGTGCTGGGCTGGGAGAGGTTGGGTTGGGAGTCCTGGGACAACGTGCTGGGGGACAGAGACGAGGAGCTGTTGGACCGACTGTGGTGCTCTGGTCGATTAGAAGACTGAGTACCTGAGGAGTCAGAGAGAAAACACCACCAGTGAAACACACACCTGATTGCATTGTTTACTCTTCTGCATGATGTCATGTGAACTAGAACCAAATGGTGATGTAACACCACACCTAAGACATGTACACAGCCCTATCTCCCTCCCTCACTCACTAGTTCCATGTGGTCTAGGTTGTGAAGTTCCTTGCTGTTGGGCTGATGATGTTGAATCAGAACTGTTTGTTGTATGTTCACTACTACCACTACTACTATTGGAGTTGCCACTGGTTGGATTCAACTGCTCATGAGTGAATATGTACATATGTGGACACCAGAGTGAATTACACACACACATAGATAACACATAAAGTAGTCTTCACCAAGAGAGCACATACTCACTTGTGTTGGTGACGGTAGATCAGAGGTGCCAGTGGTTGAGGCAGAAGACCCTGATGGCACTGCACTCCCTTGGTTCTGCTCTACTGTATTGGATGCAGGTGTTGAATTGGTGGAATCAGTGTATGGTACAGTGGAGATAGAGTTCTGTTGGTGGCCTCCTGCAGCAATAGCATATGCTGATCCTGAAGGGGGTTGTGACAATTTTGTAACAGTTCCCTTTGGACTAGAGGCGCCCCCATTCGTTGAGCTCCCTGACGAGGTTGATGAGCTGGTGGGTGCTGTTGTGGTTGTCTTTGCACTCGATAATGTGTTTGGTTTACTCGTTGAAGGTGTAGGGGGTGTGGTCACCTTATTCGTTGAAGCTTTCGATGGCGGCACGGTTGAGTTTTGCAGAAAAGACTTGTTGACTGGTTTCTTCGGAGATGGTGGGACTGGTTCGTTGCCATAGTCACTTGAAGAGCTCACTGAGGTCTTCCCTCTTCTTCTCTCCTCAAACAACTCCTAACAACATGAAAGAGAATCAAGGACATTTGAAAGTGTTCAGTTGCTAATTAGTAATTCCACACTATCAAGTACGATGCTACTTACTTGAGAGGTAGATTTTATGGCAGTTGGTGTCTTTGGTGAGAGTGGTCCTGCCTGATTCAACGTGGGAGAACTTGATACTGAATTCAAATCCTCATCATTGACAATTTGGTGGGGTGCACTGCCTGATACAACAGCTGTGCAAAGAACAATAGTTGTACACAGTATTACATATTGGGGAGTAAAGGACACAATGAATACCCGTTGAGAAGCAGCCCTTGTGCAACCTTACCTGATGATGCAGTATACATTCCTGACGATGCTTCATCAAGGTCCATGTCATCATATATGTACTCATCCTCCGCAAAGTCTGGCTCTTGATTTGATTCAAGGTAGTAGTTAAAATCATCTTGGAGTGATTTGACTTTGGAAGTTTCTAACGAACAGTTGTCCATCATTCTCATGATGGTCTAGAGAGGGGCAAGGCAGGGGGAGGACGTGAATATAATGCAGTTATCATCATATCTAGGCAGACTCACTTCAAGTTTCTGTACGTGGTACTTATGTCTCTCCACCCAGTGCTGTAACTCATCCACTCTGTCTTGCTTCTGGGGGAGATTAGGTGTAATACAAACTAACATACATGCAATATATGCACATACACACACACACACACGCACACGCACACACAGACACACACACACACACACACACACACACACGCACACACACACACACATTTTTAGGCAAGTGACAATTTCCTAATAATGCCCACCACCATTTGTAAGTTGACAATCTTTCCATAGTGTTTGTACTTGCACCATACATTAACCTCTGTTGTATACTAAGCACCTAATTACTTTCCAGTTGACACATAACCAAAGCATGTGTGCCATGACCATAACAGTACAGCAAAGGCCAACAGCAGGTCAACCAAAATGAGCCAGAAGATGTAATTCTACAACTAATGAAACTTGGCACATGCAACGTAAGAGAGGGCAGATGATAGTACTTCATACAGCAAGCAGCCATGCTACATACACCTGAGGACACCGTACCAGTACAGACAGCTGTGGAACTCACATCAACACACACACACACACACACACACACACACACATTTTTAGGCAAGTGATAATTTCCTAATAATGCCCACCACCATTTGTAAGTTGACAATCTTTCCATAGTGTTTGTACTTGCACCATACACTAGCCTCTGTTGTATACTAAGCACCTAATTACTTTCCAGTTGACACATAACCAAAGCATGTGTGCCATGACCATAACAGTACAGCAAAGGCCAACAGCAGGTCAACCAAAATGAGCCAGAAGATGTAATTCTACAACTAATGAAACTTGGCACATGCAACATAAGAGAGGGCAGATGATAGTACTTCATACAGCAAGCAGCCATGCTACATACACCTGAGGACACCGTACCAGTACAGACAGCTGTGGAACTCACATCTCTGTCTAGCTTCTTCTTTCTTGTGCCAATGTAGAGCGACTCCACCTCGGACTCAAACTGATCAATCTGAATGTTGAGCTTCTCAATGCAGTCTGTCAACCACTGTCTGGCCTCTTCCTTCTCCCGCTGAGCAGGATCAACCTTGGCAGTTTGAACCAGTCCTACAGGGGACACAGAGAGACGTTGGAGAGGGTATGAGGGTATAAGGTTATGAATGGCACTAGTGAAAACTGGAGAGGCAGTACGAAGTGTACTAATACGACTCTCTCTCTCTCTCTCTCTTTCACACACACACACACACACACACACACACACACACGCACACACACACGCGCAAGGATCACATCAGCTGTTAGCACCAATATTCAATACATACACACTTGAAACAAACACCAGTACACTTAGTGCTATTATCACAAGTACAATGGATGTCAAGATGACTCTAGTGTAGAAACTGCTAAAGGAATGACAATTACCACAGGATCAAGGACTCAGTCATCCACTGCCATGCACTAATGAGTACCACATGAACTATTATAACTAAGTTAATTAAGTTAATTATTGACTTGAGAGTTCAAAATTCAATGTATACCTTCTTTAGAATATGCTTTTGTTTTTGTCTCTCTCTCAACAACTTTAAATCTTTCCATTTGCTGAGGTAAAGAGAAGCAAAGGTAATGGTATGGTGGGCAATAAATAGAAATAACTAGTAAACTCTAGTAAAATTCATTGTATACTCTACAAAAATGGCTACTATCAGAGGCCTGAGTTTGTTTACAAGTGGAGAATTCCATAATAACTCACAGTTTCTATCAACTTTCTGTTCTCCATTAAAGGTCTCTTATCTTTGATGTCATTTGATGTTAGCCATGTCTTGATTTGGTCTCTCAGTCTCTACAGGATCACAAAAGCACATAGATGCTAATAGTCTCTTTACTAAAAACACCCATAGCTTGTTGTTACCTGAAGCTTTTTTATCTCTTTCTTGAGGTCTGCTTCATACTTCTCTTTCTGGTTTGCGTTGGACGCGCTATGAACCTGGAAACAGCCAACAAGAGTCACATTTGATCAAAGGGGTGGAACAACACAGGACCACCAAACCTTCTGCCATATGTCTTCAAACTGCTCCACGCCCTCCGCTACCCGCTTTAGACATCTTTCTATTTCCCCTGTGGAGAAAGAGTGGTCACAGTTGGTATTAGTGGCCCATGGACACGGACATTCACCTACACTGGCTACAAACAGTCCTACATGTGGACAAACAACTACCTTGTAACTTCCTCTTATCTGCCATGAGCTACTGATTCAAATAATCTCAAGAACTGCATTGAAATTGGCTTCCCTTCGCTCCAAAGAGCACACAAACAATACTTCACTTCAAGTTCTGAACAACTGTGACACTGCCTCGTGCACCTTCCCATCTAGAAATGATCTGGCCCATGTGACCACCATCTGACGTCATCCCTGGGCGCGGGAGAAGATCTGCTTTGAATCCTCAGCAGCTCTGAAGTTTAAAAGCTTTGGCAAGAGAATAATTTGAAGAATATGGAGCAATTCAAGGAAGGGAAGAGCCACGGGTATAGGCCATCAACCTCAGTTAGAGACAAGGTAAGTAGCTATACTGAAATGTGTCCATAGTTGGTACAGTGTTGGTTTCTATGGTAGCAGCTGAAGGTAAATAAACCCTTATCATTCCATTTCAGGGAAATTCAGTTGCTAACTCCTCAAGATACACCAGACCTCAGCGATCTCATTCTGCTCGACCAGGCTATGTGCCTCCAAATCCCTTGGAGATCCACTCGAGTCCTATTCATTTGGCTACCCGATCACTTAGTGCACGTTCAACAGCTGCCAGTCACCACAATGGTGCACCTCTCAACTCAAGGCATTCTTCTCAAAGTGCACTTCCCAAAAATGTCACACAAAGTAGGAAGCCAGTTCACAAGTCATCATCCTCATCAATAAGGCCTAAGCATACCACTCAGAATGGTACAACTTTGGGTCATGACGGCATCAGTTCTAGTGAGAGGAACAATCACACTGAAGGCTTCAATATTACCAAACACATTCAAGGTGAAGCACACACAGATCGTTCCAGTGGCTCACTTTCACCTGATATGGATCAATTTTTACAAGACATTGCTTCAACAATGACTCCAGATAAGAACCAGCCAAGATTGGAGCAGCCATTAGGTGATCTAAACCAAGAAAGTGAACCCCGTGGACCAAGCAACAAGTCACAACGACCCAAACCACTCATAGCTGCTACCTTCACTTCCACAACAAGTGAAGCACCACTGAATGGTGTTCCCAGACTAAAGTTTGAGTCTGAAACAGAGATCCAGTCCATCAAGCAGGAACCATCATTGGATTCTGATATCAAGACATCACCGTCCCCAGAGTCTCTGGAAAACATGGATCCTAATGTACATGTAGCAGCGACTAGAATACAACAGTGGTATCGTGAGAGAAGGCAGAAACACCATCACGCACATATTCAGAGCCTTCTACGCAGTAAAAGGGACAAGTTGAATCAGAGCAAGTTGGATGAGCTGAAGAAAGTCCAACTTGAAGCTGAGGACAGGGAACGCAAGGAACTGGAGAGACAGAAAAGACGTGAAGCCAAGATGCAGGCTGCTAGGAAGGCCGCCATCGAAAGCCTCCAGAAGAAGAGAGAAGAGAAGAGACAAGAAGCTGAGAGAATAGCTCAGGAAGAGATTGTGAGTAAATACATAATACATGTACATATGTATGACTGTCGTGTACTACATGTGTATTTAGTGGTTTTCTATTGTTATTGTTCAGGCATTACTTCAAGCCAGTGGTAAGATCAAGAAGGGAAAGACCATCAACAAGAAAACAGTTCCAAAAAGTAGACAACCAACCGCAAGTGCTGCTACTGGAGGAGGGAAGAAGGTGGAGACTGACAGCAGACAAGATCAAGACAAAGTCGTTGAAGAATTTTTCAAGGTACATCACACATACACACAGCTGAAATAGTGTGGCTATACAGCCTGTCTGTCCTTTTGTGTTATCATTCACAATCATACGTGTGCATGCTTGCTTCAGGCTGGTAACAGTCGGCAACATCCAAAAGCTCCCCCTGATCCTCCTAGCAGCCCTCCAAAAGGTACCACCACTACAACCCAACAACCATCAAACACATATTCTGACCTCATGGAGACTCTGAAACTCCTGGAAGAGCCTCCAGCTCCACTCAACCCTGGCGCTGATTCCAGCAGAGCCAGCTACCTCTCTGCTGACAACCTCCGTACTCTGGACCCCTCCCTACCCTCTCCCAGCGGTGCTCAGGGTGGAGGCTCCACTGGGCTCTCTGACAGCAAGCTCCAGTCCATCATCACTTACCTCGACGAGATTGAGAAATCTGATGAAGATCTGCTAAGTCAGCTGTCCAAGTCCCGCCTGGAGGTGAGGACAGTGGCAGCACCCACACCTGGCAGTGGTACGGCCGCCTCAGAGGACAAAGGTGGAGGAGACAACAAAGTCAAGAAGTAAGTGAATTTGCTCGTTTTTCCATTGTACAGTAGCTGAGACTATTAGTGCATTGAGTTAGCAAGTTTGATAATTGTCATGGGACTAACATGATATTCTTTGTTGTGATTGTATTCATCAAGTGTCAATCTGAATCCTCACAGTGCCCCAGTGCCATCAGAGTTGGATGCAGCCACTGCAGTAGCCAGTGATGTCACTACCACCATCCTCACTCAGAGAATGGAGCTAGAGAACAAGAGCAAGACAGTGGAGATGCTGCAGAAGGCCCTCAATCAGCAGAGGGAGCTGACAGTCTACCATGCCAAGCAAATGGAGAAGGAGGGACAGAAGAGATTGGAGCTACAGAAAGAGGAGTATGATGCTGCTATACAACGCCATCAGTGTTTCATCGATCAGGTATGAGTGTCGTTATGGTGCCATGTACTCTTGGCCAGCCTAGCTGAGGTACTACTAGTACTAGCCTGCATACATTTATTATTGATTGCATAGTACTGCTATGACACAGTACGTTTCTTACTTGATGTTATTAATTGTGTGCGTAAACTTCTCCATTTCAGTTGATAGAGGACAAGAAAGTGCTGAGTGAGCGTTGTGAACAGCTGGTAAAGGAGCTGAAGGAGCTAGACAAGAAGTACCGGACCAAAATCAAGACTATGGAGGAGACCTTCAAGGCAGAGGTGACTAAACTCAAACAGGTCTCAGCAGCCACAGATAAGCTGAGGAGAGAGAAATGGCAGACAGAGGAGACTCAGAGAATCAAGGAAGCTACTGTTAAGAGTCTGGAGCCTGAGATCCAACGTATCATAGCTAAAGGAAAGTCTGAGATTCAGAAGCTGAAGGCTGTACATGAGGCTGAGATGATGCAAGTTGATGAGAGGGCCAGCCGACGGTTTGTCTCCCAGATGGAGGAGTTGAGGGCTCAGTGTGCCGAGGAGAGAGAACAGGCCTGCTCTCATGAGAGGGAACTGGCTAGACAAAGGTATAGGAGTGTATTTCAGCATTTTTATTATCACTTAAACAGTAGCAGTCTAGCAGGAAAGAGAGAGGGAATGGGGAGTTTGTACAATTACCGTATAGCTAGAAATTACGAGGAATAAAATTTTCGTGGAAAAGCGATCGCCAAACTTTTTGCCATTTATTTTTCGAGGACTGAGCAGCCCCACTTATATATTACAATGCGATTCCGAAAATTTCATGGGTAAAATTTTCGCGGATCGGCAACGATCCAGGAAAACAGCAAAATTTATAATGATCTTACTTATAATGCCTACCCAGGCAAGTGTATTATACTATTGGCAAAAGGCATGTAGCATTATTCACATCTGTCCAGAGCAAACCAACCACACCACACCCAGGATCGTCATCTATATGTTGTGGTGTAGTGTTAACCACAATATCGGTACATTGTTCTCTTCCAGGTATGAGAAGCTGACGGAGCAGGAAGAAATCAAGTATCAACAGCAAAGGAGGAAGCTATTCAGTGAGGTCCAGACTGAGAAAGAGAAGCTAGCATCAGAGTTTGATGAGAGGAAAACAGCTCTTGAACTTCAAATAGATGAACTACGGAGTGAACATGAGAAGTATGTATCCTTTGTACAGTGTGTGCACATAACGTTTGTACATGTACTGTATGTGCATGTAGATTCTAAATTATGAGTGTATAGAATAGAGGGTATAGTAAGCTAGATTTTCTCTCAAGCTTTTCTGTTTGGTTTGGGAAAAAGAAAGGAGCAGTACATGTATTTACCCTAGAGTTCATGTGTCTATTCCATTGTAGGCATGTGATGAAGCTCAAGAGTGACCACACTGAGGAGCTGGAGGAGGCAGAGAGAAGGAGTGGGATAAAGATGAGAGACCTCAAGGAGAGGATGGAGATTGAGAAGCAGGCCTGGGAGGAAAACCTCTTGAAGAAACAAGATGCTGACATTATGTCAAGAGAGAGACAACTGAGAGAACAGCTTCGCCAGGAGAGAGATAAAGTACGTTGACAAGACGCCACATACACTTGCATGAATTCTGTGAAATTCCTCTTGTGCATTAGGAGATAGAGATGGTGATCAGTCGTCTTGAAGAGGAGACTGCTACCTCAAAGGAAGAGACAGAGAGAGCAGCAGAGGCCAGAGTACAAAGGTTAAAGGACAAGTATGAAGCAGAGGTCAGAGAGGTGGAGAGGTCTGAACATAGTACTCTGGAAAAATTCAGCAATATGAAGGTATGTATATTCTCATTTAATTCTTGTTCACCACCCCAGTATTCATAATGACTAGCACCCAATCAGAAACTCATTTATGAAAGATATTCTCATGTGTTGTTTTCCCACTGTGTAGCTATAAATTGCATATGAATTATTTGTCACGCATGTCTTACTAACACCAGAAATTGCCTCATTGTATCATGTAGTATATAGTTTACACAATGTCATGTGTACCATAACTGAGCAGTGTAATTTTAATGTTGACAGATGAAGATGGTGGAGCTAGAGAGTGATGCATCTCGACTTCAATCTCTGCTAGCTCAGAAAGAAGAGGAAGTGAAGCAAGTCAGTGAGGTGGCTGCAAAGCTGACCAAAGAAAGGGACAATGTCACTGACATAGTCAGACAAGAGTTTGCTGATAGGTGGGCACACACACACACACACACACACACACACACACACAGCAGCAGCAACAACAACAACATGCACACATACTCAGGCTTGTTTCCACAGAGGAGGAGAATAAACAGCTAAAGATAGAAATGAGTGAACTTCGTGCTCGTCATAAGGTAGAGGTGGAGAGAGTTGGCCGACTCAAGGAGAAGGAACTGGGAGATGTTCACGAGAGAGTGAAGCAAGCTCTCTCCAAGAAAGACGACAACATCAAGAGCCTTAGACAGCAATATGAGGCAGTGCTGAAAAGAGCTGATCACCTCGAGATGTTACTAGAGAGACAGAGAAAGGAACTCCTGAAAACATAGCCACTGTTACTGCTATGGTGTAGATATCAGCAATGAACAATGTCACAAAGAATTATCTGCTACATATTTGGGAATTGTTTTGCATTACACTAATTATTATGATATTTCATATATAAATTACCATATAATTTATTACGGTTCATTAAATTTTGACCCATCATGATTAATTGTTGTTATTCCAAATGTACTGACATAATAACACAAAAAAAAAAAAAATAAAGCAATTACACTTATCAGTTATGGGGTTATAGCTAAACACTCAATGTAATGACTATAAGATCAAAAAAAATCTAATAATTTTGCATGCATGATTACAAAAATGTTAGATAATACTTATGTTTTATATCAAATGTGTGTTTTCATTGATTTCTGACTCTTGATCATGAGGCAAGCTCTTTCCAAACTTTTGCTTCAGTAGACTCACTTTGGTAAGGTAGTGATCCAAGCAGTTAGAGAGAGATGGCTTGACTTTATAGGTGATAAAATCCTTGACTCTTTTAGGCACTATTCTATACGTAAAGTAAACTGTGTCAAAAATCAACAAAGCTGAGATCAGTGATCCTTGATAGAGTACATTAAACACATGCCATGTATTATAAGGTCCAATGCCTCTCGTCAAGTAACTTTGAATGGGATCTAGAAAAAATAATAATGCAAGACACATGAGAAAGAACATGTTCATGATGTTTGCTGCTCTCTTTTCGAATGGCTGAAAAACCACATAAAGAAATGCTATCCAGAGAGTTATAGTGCCACTCAAAGGAAAGTACATTTGACTGCCAGCTGTCAAACAATACAGAGCCAGAAAGAAGATTCGCACGAATGAATTGAGTCCAGCAAAATATCTAAAGTCTGGTTTTGTCTTGTAATGTGCATTGAATGGATTCACAAATTCAGTTACTGTGGTATTAAGAGAGAAACACTTTTGAAAGCAAGGGTAGAGACTAAACAATACCAGTGGTACAATATTGAACACCACAAGAGTGGTTATTGCAAGGAGAGCATACGGAAGGTGCTCCCTTCCAAAATATTTGACTGTTCCATCTATGTACAAGTATTGAGTGTCCAGAGTTTGTCCTCGTAAATCATACAGTTGTACTGGTGCAAGGAGGTCAAGAGAGGTGTTTAGAATCTTCACATAGGACAATAGCAGAAATGTTCCAAAAGCACCAACTAAGAATGTCTTTATATTCCATTCTCGTTCTATCTTGCGAAAACACCATTGAAATGGCTTGAAGAGCAACACATTGCCATAATAAAAATTCAAGCGTTCACAAGCATATGTAATGAGGATCAGAAACATTGGATACACAGCAATAAGATATTCAAGGGAAATAGTCTGCAGTGTTGACAAAGATGGAGACAAACAAAATGGAGGATATTGGGAACGGAAAAAATCTAGATTCCAAATTGCATGAAATGTTACAAGAATATTGAGAGCATATGAATTTGATTGTTCCGAATACTTATTATGAAACACAATTCGCATCAAAATGGGAGCTGTAAGAATTTGACAAAGCAAAATAAATCCACTTAAGACACCGGAATTTAGAGAAAACTTGAAAAGAATTAATATAAAAAAGAACAGTGTTAGTGGAAAGAATGCGACTGCCAGGTACCGCAACCAGTTATACCTATAATCAGAGCATTTCACACAACCTAAACCGTAAGAGTAGACAGGCAGAGAGTAGTTCTCCTTGCACCTTCCACACAGCTGACCAGTACGGTTTTGTTGCAGTCCATCACACAAACTATTATACCTGGTTGTATAGTTGAAGGGAATCCTGTACCAGAAATAGTATCCAAAATATTGCTCCCGTCGTGAGATCATTCTCCTTCCAAGGTATGAACACTTACCAAGAACAGTGATGTTAAAATCTTCACTGTACGTCATGCAATACTCAGTCTTAACAAAAGCATCCAATGTTGCATTGTCACAGTAAATGAGATTTCGGTGTAAATCACTGCGGCACTCACACTTATTGAATGAAGTCAACACAGTCCAAGGTGGACAAGAGGTGGTTCCTGATGGGAGATCAGGTCCAGGATTGCCATGGAGCCTGGGTACCAGCAGGCCAATGATGATGGTCACAATCACCAGTGGAAGCTGACTAATAGTTGGGGCAAAATTACGAGGCATCTTATCACTTGTGATGACTAAAATTCTCACTTAATTCTTAGTTACTGCATCAGTAAGCTATTGTGGAGATCATTTAAATAGTAGGACAAAGGAAATTGATGTTGAAACCTTAACTTGTCAAGCTGAACATCATTTCACGGCTGGTTAATTTTGATGACGTGAATGAGTTCAATACAGTCACGGTATATACATATCTGCTATTTGTGCTATTTGACAAAAATTATTCAGCTTTGTGTTTGTGTTATGATATTGTGTCAAATTTAATTTTCAATACTGAATGCATCTTTTTACAGTTAGTGTTTGACTTTATACACATAACAAAGAGAAAAGAATGCAATGCACATCAAGAGGGCCTAGCTAGAAACTCAATCATGATCACTTTCAAAAGTGATTTTGACATCACAAAAATTTAAAAAGGATATTAATTTTAAACATCTAATAAAAATATAACACTCAAAATACTGCATTAAAAGTGGTCACACTTGTTCAATCAAATCACAAGGTATCAACAATTCAGATCTGATTGTAACTGACCTAGTTTTACAGGCATCAAATCTCGAGTCAAAATGTACTTTAGCAGATCTGTGTTCCCCTGAATGTATGAGCCAAAGAAGGCAGACAGTACTCCAGGTACAAACACCTCACGATACACTTCTCTGTTGTTTGACTTGTCTGTCTTGCAGAAGTGAGAGAGGTGGCAAGCTGCAGGAGTTGATTAAAACAAAGACTGAGCACAGACATAGTGTGAGGAAGGAGAAAAGGGGTGGGGGAGGCCTGGGGGGGTTCATGCTTTGCTACTGACTTGTGACCAGGCATGCCTGGTGCGGGTCTTACAAGCAAACTTATAATGTGTGTGTGTGTGTATGAGCTACTGACTTGTGATGCAGAATTCCCAAGTTTTGACTTCATCTAATAGCGCTTGCACGTCACAAAATGACAAATTTATTCATGACTAGAGAAATCAATATGAAAGTGTTTGCATACCAGTCACTGAAGAAAGAATTACACAAAGAAGTGTCATAACTAAAACTTTAGTATTCTTAGATAGATCAGATTGTTTCAGTATAGATATCTTTGGTGGTAGTTTTGACACTATTACCTTTGGTTCTGTTACTGAATATTTACTTTTCACCATTGTTTATGGCAATGATGAACCGAAATACTTTGTGGGTGAGATTCTATCACAAATACATTGACTAGCTAGAGCAGTTTCTAAATTAGTACTTTGTGGTTTACTTAGTAAACAGCGGTTTATCTTAGTATATCTTGTGGTTTTGAAATTAGCCTTATAGGCATGCACGGATCAAATTGGTCGACTGGGATAATGGCCTTCCCAATTTTTAAAAAACATTGAGTTGCTGTCTAACTATTATTAGAATTTTTCACGGTTTTCATGATCATAATCGGACTAAAAGGTCAACACTCCATGAAATACAACCAAAAAATTATGAATTCTTGCCAAATCCATGATAACTTCCCACTGTAAAATTGAAACATGAACTCTAAAAACACTTACCCTCCCAGCCCGGGAAATCATTGAGGATGTCACAGTGACCATAACCCTGTAATAGACAGAAGATGGATTCTCTTACTTCAGGCACGGAATTTGAGGGACCACAGACTAAGGGACCGTGGAACAACTTACAGTTACATTCATGAGTATCTTTGGACAGTGAACAGTGTCATAGACGTGGAAGTAACTCATCCCTTCAATACAGCAATGAGGGCTCTCCATGCAAAGTTGAGTACCATAGGACAAGGTTGGAATCGAGTAGTCCAGTGCATAGGGTTTATTAAAATGATCACTGCCTGGTTCAAGATATGCAACAGCCTGTATAGAATACAGCAATGAGAGCTAGGTATAAAACACTGCAATGCTATTGGTACCACACTCTACATTTCTACCACACATCACACATAAATTGATTAATTTTTTGATGGTAAAAATTTGACTAATAGCATGCGTACAAGTACGTGTATTACAGCAACTATAATAATTTATTACTTGCAAATTGTACTTTAAACATCAAACTGTCAAATTAAAATCCTGGTCAATATTATAATCATATGATCATACATAAACACAATAAAACTCATAAATATACCTTTGCTAGAGTCTTATTTTGCCGAAGCATTTGTATCAGAGTATCAGCACCAAGAGAATGGCTCAAGAGGCCAAGGTTTTGCCAGTCAGCAGTCAAGTTTGCCACTTCAGTTTTTGATAGTACATCACTATTTAGGTTATCAACAAGCTGTAAAACGACAAGTTAAAACTTTGTAAAATTAGCTACTAGCAATCGAGCTACATGGCAAGATCCTACTATGCATGTATACAAATTGAACCATAATTAGTTGCAGTTCAGCATTCATGGTTGTTTGAAACCATTTTTCTTTATAAGTCAAACTTAACGCTAGGACACACTTCACTCACCCACTGAAGCAAATGGAATGTTTCAACAGGTAATTTGTCACCAACACCTTCTTTGCTGGCAAACACTTTTTGTGAAAAAGATCCTTTTTCTCTATTTCCAGAGAGAGATACTGCCGGCCAGAAAGGATCAACTCCAGCAACAATATACCCAAATGCAGCAAAGTTCAGCATTACTGTTGAATAATACTCAGGGTACACCAGTCCATTCAAGCCAGGGAGGAAGAGAATTGGAGTATAGTTACCAGGTACTGCTGGGTAGAATACTAGAGGAGAGAATGAAAGAAGGAAGGACACTAGTACAAGGTATGAATCATTGACAAATTTGTGTAGACTGTATGTACAACATTTGCCTCCACACAAGTGACACTGGACTAAGGTCCATCAATCTCCAACAATCCAGGGCATAATTATATAGAACTAGCATGTGCAGTAACATCATGACTTCCTGGGCTTACTTTCTGTGTGCATAGGGATACCATCATGTTCCTTGTTTAGGATTAAAGTGTTCACTGGTAAACTGCTTCGGTGGAAGGGGTTGCCCTGGTAGACATAGACACCTGGAGTACAGATAGGTCAACTGATCATTATAACCTGAATTATGATCAGCAGCTGGTCATCATACCCTGTACATTGTCTGGTGCTGCTGTCAAGTAGCACAGCACTAGTGCTGCAAGGAGCACTGTGGCTGATCTGCTGGTCATAGCTTGCAACCACATGTCTCAACGTGGGCGTGGTCACATATTGCTTTAATAATGCTGACAATGCAATCTGTTTCATGACATTCATGAGTGTGTGTATCAAAATCTTCCACTATGAGGTACTACACCTGTAGTTTCACCTCACAGCTTCAAGTTATACACAAGTACATACAAACAAACAAGACACAAATTTAAAAAAAATGTTTTTAGACTCAGCTAGACTCAACCAAAAGTTAGTTCTTCCCTCCGTTTTCCTGTGTTCCCTCAACCTTCTTCTCCTTGAAGGTGAGTCTAGCTGATGTTATTCAAAATCGTGATTCACCAGATTTAGGTCCATCATTGAGAAACTCATGACCAATTCTTGTGTTGCATTTTGAGCAGTAAACTCTCAAAGCACTTCTTGACTCGGCAACCTTCGACACACTGTCTGGTCTCACAGTTTCAGTGAATGCAGGCCAGGGAGAAGAGTGCCTGAACTTCTTGGTGCTATAAAACAGCTCATTGCCACACTTAGTACATACATAGAGACCTAGGAATGACATCAAGGTGTTACTAGACATGTTTTGTTATATGTTATGTTATGATAGCAAGCAGCTAAAGATTACCGGTAAAGCTATATAGATCGATATAGTCACAAAGAATATAATTACACGTTACCATCTTCAAAATGATGAGTGTAGTCCTCACTACACCAGCCACAGAAAGACATTCTATATATTCAGCAGTGATTCAGATATTGCTTTGGCCAAGTCAGCAGTTGTACGAGGTCAAACTACGCAGTGGGCGGGGCTAGCATGCTTTTGCATACATGTGTTGCCACAAAGTGAGAATGACATTATTTCCAAATAATGTGCATACAAACAAAATGCAACAATGAATTCTTTAATGTCATCAGTAAAAGAATCCTAAGATCTTCCCACCAGTGTGTTTTCTTCTGGCCTCTTCATGATCCAGGATACCAGAGGATGTAGTCAGAACAATGTAGCTACATCAGAGAGAGAGAGAGAGAGAGAGAGAGAGAGAGAGAGAGAGAGAGAGAGAGAGAGAGAGAGATGACTCACGAACAAGAAAAGGTACACTTTTTCTTAGGAATGTTTTTGGTTGGGTATACATACTGTATATTGTGAAACATTTGTAGTTAACAAATTTTTGCAGCTGCTGCAGAGTACGAAAACTAAAATGCAAAAGGCTCTTTGCAAAATGTGGGTAGGAATGTGTAACGCAGCAAAGCTACGAAAATTATTCAACACAGAATTTCACATTAGCCCAGTCAGCTGTTTCACCAACAGTTTGCAATCACTGTGACTGCCTCTGGCCTCATTATGACAACTGTTGTGAGAGAAACAGACCTACTTGTTGTGCTTGTAGGGAATATTTCTGGAACCCAATAATTAATACATGTAAATTTGTTAAGAATAACAATAAGCTGGAGGTTAACAAGAGTGGGAATCAAATAACTATCAACTAAACACATACCCAAATTGCCGAGATGGTAACAAGTTGCTAGCCCACTGTTCAATATCATTCAGAGCCACATCAAACCGAGGACTGATAACACCACACTTGTTCAAACGACCATTCAGAAACACAACAATCTTTCCTGACCGATGATCATCCACTATCTCAAACTCTCCAATGTAGCCTAGATATAGACAAGACATAATTAAAGGCGCTCTCTCACGGAAGCGGAAGTAAATTCAAATTTACATTACATAATGAAGCCACAAACAGATCACAAGTACGCGCAAAAATTAACTATGCGTACAAGTTTGCATGAACTACGGCAGTTTTGGACAAAAATGCCAGGCTGCTGGCAGCTTGGACTCCTCACAGTAGCAGCAGATGGTAAGCGCTTCACATTTATCACAAAGACAGTCAGTAGCAAAAAAAAGTTTGCGTCACCATGAGAAGTTCTGAGCCTGGGAACGAGACTATTAAAGATAGTACCAGCACGCTCTCAACTCCATTGGTTGGCTATACAAAGCTCCTGGAACTTGAATACGTTTGCTTCTTGAGCTATCAAGCCTCTTTTTTGCTTCCACTTCGGTTTTACTCTTTGGCTTTCGAGCGTTTTATTTGCTGAAACCCAACACGTGGACGTCAACAATGAACTGCGACGTTTAGAATTACACGAAATAATTGCATTCCGATGACGTATACACGACCAATCAGATTTGAAAATTGATTTTTGGGCCACGAAATCAAACTGAAATCACTTCCGTGAGAGAGCGCCTTTAAGAAGGGATAAACCAGAGTACATGAACAGACCATAGATAATGTTCCCCTGCTATATTATCTATGAAAAGACTCGCACACGCACACACACACAGACACACAGACAGACAGACAGACAGACAGACAGACATACACACACACACACACACACACACACACACACACACACACACACACACACACACACACACACACACACACACACACACACACACACACANACACACACACACACACACACACACACACACACACACACACACACACACACACACACATGCAACTTTATTAATGCCCACTGACCAAAAAAACTGTACATAAACAAAGAGACTCACCATGTTTCATCATAACTGTTAAGAATTTGACTATTACTTTGGAGCAGGGACGGATAAGCACTTGTCTCTTGCCTCTTCTTTCAGCGTTGCATATTGCCACAAGGGCATCGCTCAGCACATTCATACGAACCATGGCTGCAAAAAGAGAGTATACAATAATCCCTTGAGACTATTTCCAAGTATTTTATAGCACGGTATGACACAGATGAGTCTAGATTCAGTTGTTCAGACGAATATAAATATAGAGCTACGCCATGTGTACCTCGCCTTGGTGTACTTCTTCTGGAAAGGAAGTTGATCTGCGCATGCGTGAACTAAAACAGCCCCACCTAGCTTGTTATTTTGGCAATGGCATTTCCTGTTTCACTGGTGTAAGAAAACAACTAGATCGAAACATGTCATTCTGTGGCTGGGGTGGTGAAGTGTACAAGGACCACTTCGACGAAGGTAAAGTAACTTTTAGTAGTCATGATAAGAAGAGTAGTGTATCTAGAAGTCTAAGATTTGTAAGGTAGGATAATATCTGAGTGTTTGTTTTGTTCTGTAGGTGTGTACACCTGCTCTCAATGTGGCAATGAGCTATTTTACAGCACCAAGAAGTTCAAACACTCTTCTCCCTGGCCTGCTTTCTCTGAAACTGTAAGACCAGACAGTGTGTCCAAGTACAATGAATCAAGCTACGCTCTAAAAGTCTCCTGTGGCAAATGTGGCAATGGTCTTGGCCATGAATTCTTGAATGATGGTCCCCAGAAAGGGCAATCACGTTTCTGAATATTCTCGTCCTCTCTCTCCTTCAAGAAGAAGGGGGAAGAGGGCAAAAAGGCCGATGGGAATTAAATGGTGGTGACTGGTGAAACGTGTTGGTTCTTTGGTTCATTGTGTAACTGGTTGTGAATTTTTGTCTGTTTGATTTATTTATTGCAGTTATTACGGACTGTTTTTGTAACCTGATGCCATAAGGTGAAACCCAGTTTGTGGGGTACTTTATGGTGGAAATTTATGCAAAAGCTGTCTTTTCATAACTCTAACTAAGTGTAGTCTGTATCATCCTGTCTGTAATCTATCAATATTATTGTACAGTCTTCCTTTGTCTTGATAAGTTCATAAATAATTAACCTACGATAAGATTGATCTGACCTTCGACCCTGTAGTAATGGGCGGGGCTGTTCTCGCATGTCACAAGTTTCTTCCCCCCCCCAACGCCCTGGCCCCCTATGCAGAACTTGGATCGCCCCTGAATTATAGTGATTTGGAGGGTCACTTTGTCCTCGACTTTGTCAAATCATGTCGCAGCCTCAGATTGTAACTGTAACTGTTGAAACTCCTTCTCAAAAGCTAACTCTTGAAGTGGACAAGTCATCCACAATTGCAAGACTTAAAGACACAATATACGCTCACTGTCAGGATGGTAGTTTATCTCCTAATGTAACTGGCCATAACTTTAAGCTCTACTACAAGGACAAAGAGCTCAATGACAGCATCACTTTATCTGAGTACAACATTGGATTTATAGAACTCGTGCTTGTCCAACTTCCATCAGGCAGTCCAAGTGAGAAGAAATCGTTCAAAGTATTTGTGAATTTACCAACCACAGAACAGACATGTTTTTGTGTGATTGACTCAACATTAGTTAGTGAAATTAAGGAAAGAGTTGCCAAAATTCTTTATCCAGCTGCATTCCTTCATCATTATGAAGAGAGTCTGCAAATACTACTATCTGAAACTGAACTTAATAGCACTCAAAGCTTGTCGCACTACAATATACAACCAGAATCAATCCTGAATGTCCAAGAACTAGAGATGACTATAAAAGTTGCAACGTCTGATTCTCCGTATCATATTCTACCTATCACTGTGACTCCGTCAATGACTATCAAAAAAATTAAAGAGCTAATTGAGCAAAAGAAAAGTATTCCACTTGGAATACAAGTGCTTAGACTTGACGAGTATGAAACAAGAATTTTAAATGACATTCAAAGAGTATCGTCATATGGTATGATTGATAATGTTCTGCTCTATCTTTCAGTCAGACAAATCTTTCTAGATGGACAATTTATTGAAACTTTGACTCCATTAACCTATGATTCTCTGGAAAAGTGTACTGTTTATCATCTAAAATTCCATATCCAGGAATTGTTTCATGTACCAATATATATGCAGAATTTACTGTTCAATGGTAGTTACCTCAATGATGACAACTCAATACTCTCTGCTTGTGGAATACAATATGGAGCCACACTTGAACTAGTTGTTGAACTTCAACAAGGGATGGGAGTATTTGTAGAAACGGTTGATAAAAAGACCACACTATTTGATGTTTCTCCATCAGATACTGTTCAAACTTTAAAGGAGAATATTAAAAAGTGGAAACACATACCTTTAAACCAACAATTATTGGAATTTGGTGAATATCAACTTGAAAACAAAAAAACACTATCATCCTACAAGATCACAAGTGCCTCTAAAGTCAGTCTAGTGAATCCCCCAATTAAAGTCCAACTGTTATTTCAACCATCTGTAGCCACATGCTATTATATGTATGATCGAACCACAGTTGAAGAGCTTAAGACTCAAATTAGAGCTACAGCTACTAAGATGGATTTCTATGCAAGAATTGGTGATGAGCAGCAACTAGAATTGCTTAACGATGACTATCCTGTAGTAGATCATCAGGTAGTTAAAGGTGCTATTGCACGGAAGCGGCAACTTTTTGAAAAAATGGCCCAAAAATCAATACTGAAATTTCATTGGTTGAAAACACGTCATTGGAATGCAATTTGCGCTCCTATTTTCGCGTTGACTCCAACGTACGCATAATTTTTCTTTGTGACCACGTGGCAAGTTGCAGCTATTTGACATACTTATACGCTTAGACTTACACTCATCTAGCTTCTTTCTTCCCCATTCCTTCTCTTGGTGTGCTTCTACTGCTCATCATGTCTTGTAAGCGTTCAAATTCAGACTGCACGTGGTCGCACATTTTTATACACGCATATTGTTCTACGTACATTATGGCTTCACTACGCGGTGTAAATTACTACGCGTACAACTTCCGTGCAATAGCACCTTTAAGAAAACGTGGAAGCTAAAATATACCTTCATTAAATCTACAGAAAGACTCATGATTGTCCAACTATCTAGCCTGAGTAAGAATAAGTCGCGTGCTGTGGTTGTTTCACCATCAACTACTGGTCAGATGGTAAAGGTCATGATTGGACTGGATATGAATGCTGGATATCAACTCTATAATTATCATAATAATAAGATCTTGAAAGATTCACAACCAGTGAAATGTGTTCTTGAAGATGATCAAAGACCACATCCTGTTCTCCATATGACCATGCAAGTCCAAATCTTGTTTCCAAGTAAAAAAGTGACCGCTATTAATATAGCTCCCTTAGACACTGTTAATGATCTCAAACGGCAAGTTCTGTGTGGATACCACCAAGAGTTGGATCCCTTTGTTCAAGTGAGATTCAAAGGGGAAGAACTGGATATTCATTCTACACTATCACAGAACAAGGAATTAAACCAAGAGTCATTACTGTCCATACATGAATGTGAGATGGAATTAACTGTCATTTCAATACTTCATGGCATTCCCAGTATGAGATTAAAAAATATTACACTCTCAACTACTATAATACAAATCAAGAAAATCATAGAAAGCAAGACAAGACTATCTACTGACAAACAACGTTTGCTCTACCTTGACGAGGAGCTAGAGGATAACAGTTCTGTATTAGAGAACAACATTCTTTGTGGACATCATCTGATCATTTCATCTCCAATTCAAGTATCAGTGCAGTTGGACTCAGGAACTGTTCACACTATAAAAGCCCTCACAATGGCCGAATTGAAGAGCAAAATTTGTCAGAAATTAAATACACGTTCCATTAACGGGAAAGTACTGATTTACAATGGAGAACTAGCATTAAATTTTAATCAGAATGAAACAGAACATCTGTGTTATAATTACCAAAACAAGTGCAAATTTTACCTTGCTGATGACATGTTAGAGACATTCATTTTTGTAGGTTTTAAATTTTCCAATGAATCAGGAGTAAACTTCTACTTGAGGGTATTCCCATCAGATAAAGTCTCTGAAGTTAAAGACCATATTCAATCAACAATCAATGAAGAACTACAACTCGAATTTAATGGTTACATTCTTCAAGACAGTAAAACTTTGATCCATTACAAGATACATTGGAGTTATCAACCTATAATTACTTTACTAAGGAAAGATTCTAAGGTTATGGTTTCAATACGATTTAATAGAAAGACTTTTCAAATTAAAGAAATAGAAGTTTCAAGTACTATTGCTGAATTAAAACAAGAATTTTGCCATCTATCTGGAAGTGACCAAGAATTGTGCTGTTTGTTTGCAAATGGTTCTAAGCTAGATGACAGCAAAACCATAACCGAAGTTGGGTCATTGCATATTGATGTACTTTCAGGAGATATGTACCCACTAACTATTAAGCTTCAAACTGGAAGGACTGTACATGTCCCATCAAAATGTGAAGATGATATCACCAATCTTAAAAAATATATTGAGCACATTGTGTCTATCCCACCTCAACAACAGATGCTTATTTATAATGACAAAGAGCTTAAAAATAACCATACATTGAATGATTATGATATCCAAAGTGATAGTACAATTCTTCTTGACCTGAGACCGAAAGACCCAGAGCAAATAAAAATATTTGTTAAAATGTTAACTGGGGAAGTATTTCCATTAGTTGTTAAACCAGACTACTCCATTGAAACTGTAAAACATAGGATTCAACATAAAAGGTTTGCTGACATTCCTGTATCTAGTCAAAGACTCATTTTTGAGCGTACAGAATTGGAGGACTGTTGTACACTATCAAAGTACAGCATACAACCTAAGTCAACACTTAGTCTAGTAAATAAAACTCCACCAATCATGTACTATGTTAAGGTATTATCAGGTGAAGTAATAAAATATAGCCATGGGGACTACACTACTATACAACACATAAGAGAAATTCTCCAAAAAGAACATCATGCTGATTTTCTTTCTTTACATGGTAACCATTTAAAACTTTCCTTTGCTGGAAGAATGCTTGATGAGCAAAATACACTGTCTTATTATGACGTAACGAATGGTTCTGAACTAATCATTCACTCTTCACTTATGGTCAACATGAAAATAGCAGCTGAAGAAACCATTCAAGTCTCTCTTGAAGTAACATTTACAACAACTATCAAGGACATTAAAGATCATGTAAGAAACTGTCATCCTGATAATTGGTTGAAGTTTGAGGGTCTACAACTTACATTTAATGGAAGTCCTGTCGATGATACTTCCACTTTAGCAGAATGTAATGTCATGAATGGATCTACCCTATACCTTCATAACAAAGGCAAGTACACACACACACACACACACGCGCATACACACACACACACACACACACACACACACACACACACACACACACACACACACACACCAGAGGCAGTACAACAGCCATGTGTCATGCTGAGCTGGCATTTTTACTGTACGTGATCATTTTATTGCTTAATTAAGCTCCTAGTGTCATGTACAAATTGTATGGGGAAAGAGTATACATGCACTAAAAATGCCAGCTCAGCATGACACACTGCTGTCGTACCTTCTCTGCACACACACTATAAAAACTTTTGTTGCTAGCGAACAAAAATACACACACATGCCCACAGTAATGTGGGCTGATCATGAGCATTATAACTTTTTGTCAATCTATATGCAGTATACAGTGACACATACATTTTTCTCCTCTGATCATGTAGATTTTGAAGAAGATTTGCATAATCTAGAGGCTGTTGAACTTGATATTGAAGAAACAAGAAATTTGAAATTCAATTTAATGCATGGAGTTCTAATTGGTGTTCCAGGATGTGGCAAAAGTTCCCTAATGATGCGTCTTCTTGGTGAAAAAAGCACCTCCTTGCCTAGCACTGAAAAGATGGATGGATCCATTCAAGTAGACAGAAGAAAATCTTCTATGATAGCTGTAAATGTTTCAAGCTCTGCCCCATTTTGGAATAAAATGTCATCTGATCCTAATTGCACGCCTTTAAAGCTTTTCAAACAAGCCATTCAAATGAAAACACTCTGCCAAGCTAACTCTCTTCCATGGTTGCGGTACCTCACTGATACAGGAGCACAAATTGAGATTCAGGAACTGCTTCCACTTTTGGTTTCTGGTCCATCTGTGTTCTTCATTGTCTTCCGCTTTGATCAAGATCTCAACAAAGCTTTTAAGGTTGAATACCTCCATATTGATGGAAGTAATGCAGAACCATACCAGTCCACTATGACTGTGAAAGATGCTTTCCTCCAGTCTCTAGCCAGTATTAGCACAATGCGTAATGAAGTTTGTGAAAGAGATGTTTTCCAAACCAAAGTCCCTAGAGTCATCTTTGTTGGCACTCACACTGATAGAGTGGATCAAAAAAGGATAGAAATGATTGACAGTGAACTTCAAGAAATGATCAAAGCCACCTCTCATTATCGTAATGACTTAGTTGTGTTTGCCTCTGAGAACCAGCTTACATTTGCAGTCAACAATTTCTCTGATAATGATGATGGTTTTCAGAGAATTCGTAACGCTGTGGACCAGCTTGGATCACATGGTGATTTCAAAATGGTTTTACCTTTCCAATGGCTCGTTTACTGTAACAACCTCATAGTTCACTACTTAGAGAGACAAATTATTTCATTTGATGAAGCCTTCCATGTAGCTAAAGATTGTGGAATTCGAAACCAAGAGGAGCTTGACAAGGTGCTTGGGTTTCTCCATACCAAAATGGGAGTCCTTCGTCACTTCCCAGAGGGTGAATTACATGACATTGTCATTCTAGATCCACAAATTCTTTTTGATAAAGTCACACGACTCATTGTTGATACATTCATTTACAGAAAAGCAGGTGTTAGTCATAGGGTCGTGGATGATTTTAAGAAGAGAGGAATTTTTCCAGTAGATATTTTCCAGCAGGCTGTCAGTAGCAGCAAAGACAAGTTGTTGACTCCAGATCGACTGATGAAACTGTTAGAACATCTGCGTATCATAGCACCCTATCAGGATGAGACAGAGCAGCACCCCAATCAGTACTTCATTCCATGTGTTCTCATGCATTCTGATGATGTTCCCATAGCTAAATCCCACAAAATACTTCCTAAATCCCACAACCAACCTCATAATATTATGGAGGTACCTCCATTAGTGATTGTGTTCAAGTGTGGATATATTCCTAAAGGCCTTACTGGTGCCTTGATCGTGTATCTCCTCAGAGATGAGATGAAATCAGAAATGAAGTGGAAGCTGAAGTCAGACATGATCTTTAAGAACCAACTCTCTTTTAGAATTGGTATTTACAATGACATAGCTACAATTAGAATTGAACCAACACACTTTGCAGTCTACTGCAAAACAAGTAAATGTGAAGGACAAAGCCAATTTGATAGATTAGATGTCACAAATGAGGTTCGAAAGTCTATTGACAAAGGAGTAAAGAAGTTAACCACAGCCCTACCCTATATGTCTGATGCTGAACACTCTATTACTTTTTATTGTCCTTGCCCTGAGTGTCTTGAGAGCCCCCACCCTGCTGAGATTCATCTTAATGAAGATGGAGTGCCCTACGGTTATCTATGGTGTAAACGAGAAAAGAAGAGTGAAAATTTACCAAAGGGATATGAGAAATGGTTTTCACAAGTTAGTGTAGAAAACTTAGTTATCCTTATTAATTGTGTATAGTATAATTTTTAATCATTGAATTCCACAACATCAATAAGATCCAGAAATTTCATGCAGTTTGGATTCTAAAATCTAAACAAGATTTTGTACCCTGGAATATGCCACTAAATATAACTACTACTCAAAAAGCACCAAAATAGGTCTATATCTCATAATTTATAGAACTTTTGCCCTGAACTCGTATTAATTTGAATGTTAGTATTTTCAAACAATCATCAATTTTGGAGGGTTTATGTTTGTCGAATAAAAACTTAATGTGAGTAGTACTTGCCTACAGTTTGCATAAACTTGTATAAAGTTTAAGTGTTAGTATTTTGCTAGCTGTTAAATAGAATATTATATATTTATACCACCTAAATTTTAGTCACATATACTCTGAGTGGTACAGTTGTAGCAACATATTCCGGGGTCCTAGTCCCACTACTAATGAACATATCATATTTATCTTAATTCTGGCATGTAATCTTCTCCACTTGCACAGACTCCTTCAACGATACCAGCTGGACCAAGTGATCATGATTTGAAGTCTGGTCATACCATTGATTACCCTATAGGTATAGCAATCACTGAGATAAATGCCAATTATAATGATAACTTGCATGGATTTTATGCATGCATGCAGATGAAAAGAATTGGCCAGATATATGCAATTATTTGGGCAAGCTGAATCAAAGTCAGATAAAGCTACTCAGCGGCCATTTAGGCGTGGGTTTGTTCACTACTGTGGCAACTCCACAACAGATGCTGGAAGCAGTGTTTAGGGAGCAAGACAATGTTAATAAAAAGTGTGAGGAGCATATAACATGGAAATTATTAGTCGAAGCTCTTCAAAAAATTAATCAGTTTGGCATTGCTAAGAAGATCACCAATGAGAGATCACGTTTCCCCCCACAATCAAGTCCCACATTATCAAGTGTCAGTGGGCCTGGTCACAGTGTTCAAGGAAAAGGTATATTTTGTATAGCATCTTAATTGATTCTCTAGTTTTGGGTTGATGTTAATAAGCATAAGTAGTCAACATGCATACGCTAGTAGCTATGTATAGTAAGCAGGGTCATTTGCTCCCAGGTGCCCCATTTGAGTTTCAACACTTAATGATCGTACACAGTATGGTATTGTGGATTCAATGTATAAGAAACAGATACAAAATGAACTAAACAACTACCTTGTCTATTAAGCGCATATTTTATCTGATTGTTTCTATAACCACTTTCATTGTATTTGACAAGCTTAGCTGCATGTTCAAGTTTGTTTTGCCACCTCTAGTCTTGATCAACTTATCCAAGAAAATCACCTTTAACTGGGATAGCTATATGATCCCTGAATCCAAAATTTTCCTGGGGGCATATATGTCCCCAGAGCCTCCCTAGAGGATTTAATGCCAAATGCTCCAGAGCATACTATGTGCATTTCCATCTGCCTCCCTCCTTAGTATTTGTTTAATTCCTTCGTTTTGTCAATTTTTCTAAATGTGACTCTTGTATATAGGAATGGGTCAGCAGGATGTCTCATTGACGCAATGCTCATGCTCATGAAAAAGATACCGTATAGCGGGAAATTTTCATTGGTGTATAAATCGTTAAAAATGCGCCAGAAAATTTTTTCGTAGTTTTAAATTTCGTATACGCGGTGCGCGCTCGTATTAAGTAAATGTGGAAATTAAATTTTATTTCATGAGAGTGTGCAAGAACGTCACGAGGGTTTCCGAGAATCACATGAGCTAGGACATGCAGAAATCTTACAAAGGTGTCCAAAAATCTCATGATGAGGGTGTACAAGAATTTTATGACCCTTATGTGATTCTTGGACACCCTCAATCCTCATTAACTAGCATCGTAGCCACCTTAATCTTGACACTAATTGCACACCTCAAAAATTCTAAGACAGTTTTTTGACTGCGATTTTGCACTTAGACTGAAGTCTTACAACAAATCTCACATAAGTCACATGTACTTATCTGCATGCAATTATCCCAATTAGCGAAACGATTATCTTGGATTTGCATTCAAGTAATCGTGATTATACAAGAGCTGCAGGCCAATAATAGAGTGGTTTAATTTCGTATGGCAAAATTCAGTCTTGCCTTAATTGTTTCACTACATTTACAGCACTTACCGAAACTTTTACTATTCTATTTATGTCACACACTCAGGTTCTATTTCAAAGTCTCTGAGTCATCAACAGACTGACTATTCTAAACAAGGCACACGACCATCAGATCCTCACGGTAGTATTTCTAGTCACAGAGTTGGACCAGAGCCTCCAGCAACAGCTGAAAAGAAGCGGCAATATCAATATCCTCCTTCAGACAATCATGATGACCCTGAGGTGAAGAGACACCATTATAGTAGTGAAGTTGAGGGTGGTGCTTTTGGACATGGTGCTGGCCACATGAACTCAAGGTCATGGGAACAAGGTACTAGTCGTGGGGAGGTGGGACGTGGTCGTGGGGAGGTGGAACGTGGTCGTGGTGAGGTGGGACGTGGTCGTGGGGAGGTGGAACGTGGTCGTGGTGAGGTGGGACGTGGTCGTGGGGAGGTGGAACGTGGTTGTGGGAAGGTGGGACGTGGTCGTGGGAAGGTGGGACGTGGTCGTGGAAAGGTGGGACGTGGTCGTGGAAAGGTGGGACGTGGTCGTGGTCGTGGAAAGGTGGGACATGGTCGTGGGAAGGTACCGGTGGGACATAGTCAAGGACGTGGTAGTAGATCGGACAATCCTGAGAACAAGCACAAAGAGAGTAAGTTCTTGTGACATGTGATATATATATAGTCCTTTCACAGAACCTGACTCAATATCATACGTATAATTATTATAGCACTTCTTGCAACACTTTCCAGTCAAGTAGAGCAACCCTATCAGGCTTCCAATCAGCAGTCTCTCCCTGCCCCTATCCATCTTCTCAATCAACTTACTCCTCCAGCTCCTAAATGCTCTCCTCAAGAGAACACCACCCTTCTCTCTACTAGGTAGGTGAAGAGTATAGCAGTTATACTGACAAGTTCTTGTTATATTATATATTTATATATATATATATATATTTTTATAGTGGGAAATTTTGCTGTTGTTTTGATTACTATTACTTGTTGGTTCAGCACACAGCACAAAAAATTGAACTGTGAAATTTAAATTCCTGCTCAAATGACCAATACAGCTGTCTTTGGAAGCTTATAATGAGACACTAATTGCCAAATCATAAAGGCCTTCTACGTAGGCAGTTGGGTTTGCAATTGGGTTTGGGAATGAGACTAGACTGCAAGCAAGTAGAGGTAGCTTCGAGGCCACAGTATGCAATATAGCTCTCAAGCTGATTTTTAGTTTAAGCCTCTTCTTTCTTAGGAACCTCAATGAGATTCACTAAAATTAAGTGATTATGGCGTGAGATAAGTCTAGATCTGGTCCTCACACACGTAGTAAAGCTAACCATAACAATATTAATATTCACCTGCATACAATATTACTGGGCTAACAACAAGATTATTATTACCCACTTCTCCATGCATGAATAACTTTGCATGTCCGTGCTCAGTGCCAGAGAGTCTGGTCTACCAGTGAAGTTGTTTATACTATACTCCCAATACTTTTTAATACCAGATTGCTATATGTCCTTTCTTTGGGTATTGGCAATAGCACTGTCTATTGAGTGTGCCTGTTACTGTATCAAGATACGTAATACTCTACAGTACTACCTCTGCTTTGATCAAAGTCAGCTGTCAGAGCTCAATTCTAGATCTAGTAAACTTTGATCGATGTGGCTTATGCCTCTCGAAAATTGCTGACTAAAGATGGATCAAGACTGAAGGAAGTGATGTATAGTCATGTACCAAATTGAGACACTCAACCTTGTTTTATTATTTTTAGCAACTCTAGCTGAATGATCATTATGACACTGCTATTGCCTCTTGTCATACTATATTATTGTGACATGTTCTATTTCCTATACACAGTGAACTGCACAATGCTAAAGCTCCCTCTCAACGTGACACCGCCTCTCCTACTGAGCTGAGAACCACTCACTCCGGATCCAATAGCCAACTCCAAAGGACCTCGGATAATGAACAGGAGTCCATGAGTCCTGGCACAGGTCTGGGCAGAGGGAGGAAGAGAAAAAAAAGGGATTGGCCTGAAGAAAGGCAATTTTAAGAAGAATGTGCAGTAGAGGTGTGGTTTGTTAATAGTTTTGACCTAGGCTACCTTAACTTGTGCAATATGTATAATTATAGCTAGGTTTTTCATGTGTCTTCCATAACATATTATGTGACTTAAAAATGTTAACTTAACTTAAGGTGTGATATCTGTTAATTTAGTTATGCTTTTGAGTTTATTTTCTAATTCTAATTTTGTATATTTTAGGACGGACATGAGCTAACATGCATAGATGCTTTGGTTTTACTTGTAGTTTAATCCATGTTATTATGCACAATAGCTGTGCAAATTTGAATAAGGTTCCATTATTGTTTTTGTCCGTATGTTATGATTGTTTATTGTCTTATCTTATAGTAACATTCAAATGTTCTTGAGTTGTTCCATAACTGAGGTACGGTCACCTCAAAATGAACAAATATTAATATCACAATGCACCTGGTGTGATGTTTGTTCATTTACGTACATGCTTAATTTAATTAGTTTACTTTTTTTTTAAAACACAAATTTGTGTTTTATAATTGTAAGATTGTATATTATAGGCTAGGATTGATCTATAATAATTATAAGCTTAAGTGTGTTTTACTGTATCTATATTCAAGTGTCTAAGATATGCTTGAGATTATATACATGACTTTGATACAAATAATTAGTTACATGAATTGTAGCCTATGGCTGTTATTATGCTAAAAGTATATGCGAGCAATTGTTTCAAAATACTTTCAGCAGCACTACCCAATATTTGGACCTGCATGCATACAGTACATTGTAAAAATTTAATAATTATTATTATTGTTGTTATTGTTATAGTTATGTACCATTTCTGCTAATAATAAATTAGTATTAAAGTTTGGGAGCAAACAATCTTATAATCATTGTATAAAAATATGCATTCATGAGCAAGATTGAACAAAACAATATTATGACCACAAAAAGACTATAGATACTCTTCTAATTCATCAAACTCTGTCTCATTATCATCCCCCTTGCATGACAAGGATGACCCTAGCCTCTCTCTGTCCAGTTCAGTAGACCACAACAACAGGTGGCCTTCACTGGGAGAAGGTTTGGCCACTTTGGAATGGTTCTTCTTTCCCTCACTAGGGAGCATGAAGTACTGAGGACAGTTTGTGCTGTTTCCTATAACCCCTCGGTAACCAACACCAAAACTAATAAGTACTGATCGCTCTGGGTTTGAACTAGGAATGCTCATAGACGATGTACTATTACTAGAAGCAGACTTCCTGACAGGTGGCGGTGAAGTGTCTTCAAAGCTACTGTTACTGCCTGTGGTTAGAACAGAGTCTTTGCGAGAGAAGAGACGTCTGAAGGCTCTTGACGGTGCTCCTGGTACAACCACCAAGAGACTTCGAACAGGTCGGGCATAGGCATGGACCCTGTAGGACACTTCCATGGTATCACAACTCATGGCCAGCAATACACCTCCTCCTGTGCCCACATAGAGCAGTCCTTTGTTGGATACTAGGGAGGTGACTCTACTTAGTCGGGCTGCAAAAGAAAAAACAGGTACCAGTTTAGTGTCTGCATGTGAGACTCATGAAATGTAGTAGGTAAAGGGTTGTCAATGCAACATGCTAATAGTGACCTGTGTCAGATGACTTACTAGCACTTTGGTCTCCATAGACATCCTTGCAGTGTTCCATGCAATTGAAGTTAGTCTTCTTCTGTTTCAGTTCTACATCCCAACATTCAATCACATGGCGATTGGCAACTGCGAGTGAGCTCCTGTCATTCATAACAATCGGATGCATGTGTCTGATCTTGTGTCCCGTATGAGATGAGGGTTCTTTGCTCACTACTTCTTCAACTAAGGTAAAGTTCTGGAGGTTGAGCACCTGAAACCCTGCTCCTCCCTGGGAGCAGACCCACACCTCTGTGCGCACCATGTTGGCCACACTGGGGATCACCACTCCCTCGTTGAGGTCCTTCACACCTGACTTGCGGATGCTCACATAAGGCACAAGGAGCTCTTGGTTTGGGTTGCCAATATCACACGAGAATCCATACATGCCTTTGTGGGTTAGGACTAGCACTGCATGTGTTTCTTTGATGTAGAGCAATGTGTAGATCTGCTGTTTCTCCTCTTCACCCCAGGAGGCTACTGACACTCTTCGGTCAGCATTGAACACAAAGAATCCCGATCCAATTGTACATATCCAAACGTGCCCACCGATCACCTTGACAGATGAAATGTAAATGTTCTTTCGTTTTGAAGGTAGCTCCAAATGTTCAGTAGTGGTTGAGTTGCGTTGGAATTGAACCACCCCACACTTTCCATCCTCCGTTCCGTACCAGACTTGCACAGCTGTCTCTTGTCCCTGTGTCGAGGCACTGGAGCCTCCGCCATAGAGGAGACTCATCACCCCCGTGTGAGACAGAGACATCTCAACGGCATTCCACCCTCCAGTGGACACACTCATTCCAGGCAGCATACTCCTGGAGTGGAACGAGGACATGGAATTCCTTCGAATGGGGATACTCCGTAGGCAAGCCGTGGTGACCTCAGATCCATTCTTGGTGACTGAGGTGGAGGCCAGTAGGCGGGTGAAGGAGGGGTTCCTCAGGATGGAGAGGATCTCTTGGAAGGTGGGGCGGTGCTGAGGAAGGTCACTCCAGCACCAACACATCAGCTCAAACATTTGCACCGAGTGGGGACGAAGCTGAGAGAGTGTGTGTGTGTGAGAGTGACTGTCATGTCATACAGATGTACAGGAACATACATACTGTAGTAGTACATTTATTGTAAAAGAAAGCAACATAAGTCACTAGCATTGTATGGTTCTAACTCAATGAATATGCTTTCTATATCACCTTCATATTATCATGTACATGATGTATTGGATATGTTTGTCAGTTTGCACACACACACACCTTAGAAGGGACCTCGGGTCTCTTCTTCTCTTCCAAGAGAGCAGTGATGGGTCGGGCGTCCCTCTCAAAGGGAGACAAGAAGGTGACAAGGTAATAGAGGAACATTCCAAAAGCATAGACGTCGAGCTTCTTTGAGTAGGCTTCTCTTCCTCCATGGAGGATCACCTCAGGGGGGAGATAGGGACGGGTGCCCTCGATGCCTCGTATGCCCTGAGGGGAGACCTGCTTGCTGATGCCATAGTCGGCCACCTTGAGGTAGATGGCATTGCTAGTGTCACACCATTGAGTCTCAGGGATAGGAAACTTCCAAACAAGAATATTCTCTGGTTTCAGATCTCGATAGACAAAGTTCTTCATGTGTAGATAGTCGAGTGCTTCAGCCACCTGACAGAGGAGAAAATACATCGAGTTGATATTTCCAGAGCAACACATACACATACTGTAACAGACTTCAAGTATGCACATATCAACCAACCTGAATGAGAGTGGTGCTGATTGTTCTCCTGCTTAACTGAACTTTAGCCTTCTTGAACTTGGTCACACAAGCCTTGAGGTCTCCCAGTGGAGCCAGCTCTACCAGCAGTCTAAGTGGCTGTAGGGTTATTCCGATCAGCCCTAGAATATAGTCGTGACACAGTTGGCTCATAACCCTTGACTCTAAGCTGGCCTTGTTGTAGACATCCCAAGCCTGTAGCTCTGCTATCACGTCTGGATCAGGCTCCAGGAATGTCTGCTCAGGACGGATCTCTTTAGCCGCAACACTGACCACACCCTCCTGAAGCAACAGCATATAATATACAGGCGCCATGAATACACTGAAGTAAACATCATAAGGATGATCTGCTTTACATCATGGTAATAGAAGTAATAATGTACAATGAGTTTTCACTATATTATACCGACAGTGTGTGTGTGTGTACATACCTTAGTTTCAAGAGTGGCTTTATACACAGCCCCAAACCCACCATCTCCAAGGGCCTGTCTCATCACGAGTGAGTTGGGATCAGGAAACACCTTGGTGGGAGGGAAGTCACAGAACATAACATCTGGAGCCACGTCAGCCACCATGCACTTCCCATGGTCAGGACACACCAGAGGTATCCCCTTGGCAACGGCTAGGGAGCAGTACTGGCTGGAGAACAAGTAGAGGGTTTTGGAAGGAGCGACAACAGTAAACTCATCAAGAGTTTCTGTGAAGATGTGCTTGCTCATGCGTCTCTGAGTTGGGGTGATAGAGGCCAGGCATTCTTTTTCGTGAACTGAAGAAAAGCACTGATTGCAGGGATTTGCAGTTCGGCATGTGTCCAAATCAAACCCTTTCTTCTTGGCAAACACTTCGTACCAATCTTCAAACACTGAGTCAATGATGGATGTAGCTTGGTGAAGAAGCCATGTAGCCATGCACTTGCCTTTGGGGCAGTTCTTCTTACAGTCTTCACCTTGAAAGACAGAGCAACTACCAACATACACTTCATCTGGTAAAACGGCAACCTTGATTTCAACCCCCTTTGTAGTCTCCACCTCACGTATGCCTGAAACTGAAATGAGATTCGTATTGGCGGTCCCTGTTAGGGGATAAACGAGAGGGGCAATGCGAAAAATCTCCATGTGGTTCCAAGTGATGATGATCCCATTTCTCCAGCACTTCCAGTGTGCAGTGTTGAGAATGAACTGGTCGGCCAGAGGACCGCTGGCAAACGATGACTGGAGGTGCTCTATGATGTCACTACTCATGAGACGGGCTATCACTCTTGAGAAGAACCCATTGGGGACAAAGGGCAGGAGGTAGTGTCGCACCAGGAGCTGGTGGGGGGTCTGGCAGAGAGGAGCGTGGGGCTCCTTCATTTGTTGGTAAATGCTTTCAATATCTTCGTCTCCAAGGTTGGCAGAGATGAAACGAGCAAAGACTACACACATTTCACTCTCATCGTTGGGCAGGAGAGAGGGGATGAGCAGCCTAGTGTCATCCAGCAGAAGGATAACCTCAAACTTCTGCATGAGTGTCATGAATTCCTCGAGGAATGTGGGGAAGATATATTTGAGGGAGTCCACAAGCATGAAGCCTGAAAAAAGAGTGATAGTTTTGTCATAATATAATTATTTATTATAGATGAAGCAATGTACTGTACAGAGTAGCTAAGGTTGTTTTCAAAGCTATTTGTGTTTGGACTTATGGTATCACAAACAAAGAAAATTCTTGGGAAATACACCATGGATTGTGTACACTAGCACACAACAGGGAAACCATTGCAACACCTGGAGTTCCAAGGTCTGGTACCAAGAACTCAGTCTACATGGCACAAATGCTTTATGGGATACACTTCTGAGCTCACCAGAAACTGGAGTACACAAGAAAGTCATTGTTCTAGGGTGAGGTGTGTACATTTAAGGGAAGGAACTAATTTATCCCCAAAACACACACATCTTAGGCTACAGAGCTATATGATACATGTACTTATGTGGTACTAGTTCTCAAGTTCCATCATCCAGCTTAAAGTACATGTACTCAATAATTAAAAACACCTCCTTAATTTCTACCTTGTTTCTGGAACGGGTTTCTCTGCTCCACTGTCACCACTTTAGCCAGCATTGAGCACAGCCACTGAGGGTCCACAAAGAAGAGGTCACTGAGTAGACTGGAGTCTTCATAGTGAAGAAGAATGCCATTCTCATGAAGGAAGTTGCAGGCTTGTTCCAGCTCATCAATTTTTTGTGCGTAGCCTGCATCATGCACAGCAGTGCTGTGTGCAGTGTATGTATAGTGAGTACCACAGATAATCTCCAATAACAACACTGATTATACAGAAATGCCACGGGTACACTTACACAAACTTGTTCTTAGAGAAAATAGGTATCCAGTTCTCATTGCTGCACTTGACTGCTAGAGCCCTGACAATGTCCTGTAAGGCAATGTAGGACTCTGGGATGGGCTGCTCAAGAAGAGGCTCAATCTCAGGCAGGAGGTGAGCAGGGGCTGGAGGAACACAACAATGATAAATCATTTCACACTTACACCACAATGTACTGTACTCATGATCAAGGCATGCCAGTACATGAAAAAGTGTTGTAATTGTATAGTAGCACAAAATATTTTTGTACTTGTAGGAGCTCAAAGACCACTGACCTACATTGCATTGAGTACTCACCTGGTGGCTTGTATTTGGAGACAAACTCATAGATGTAGTCTCTGAGAGGGTCCATTGTCCTGTTGTCATGGCAATTCACAAAGAACATCACTGGCTGTATGTCAGGGTAGGTGAACATCTTGTGGCAGTAGTTGATGTAGAGCTTTTGAAACTTAGACTTGAGCTGCTGAACCATCTGGTTTCTTGAGGAAACCTGGATCTTGTCAATATGGGTGGCTATCACTATCACAGGGCTCTTAGGGGCTCTGCCTTCAATGTTCTCCAGCCATGGCTTGATGCTCTCCAGGCCTTTTACACCATCTTCGACATTCCAGATCAACAGGTAGAGTGAGCGGTTGGTGAGGAAGCACTGGTGAGTGGCGTAGTACTCCTCCTGGCCCCCAAAGTCCCACGTCATGAAGGTGATCTTGGGCTTCTTGTTGTTGGGGGAGTAGTCCCAGTCTCCCAGGTCAACTCCGACCGTGGCCAGGGGCAGGTTGTTGTAGCTCATTTCAACATCTTTGAAGCGATTCATTTTGCCTCTTTTGGTGAGATTCATTAAAAGTGATGTCTTGCCTTTGTTGCCAGCTCCTACCACCATCAGTTTAATGCGACGGTAGGGTTTAGATCTGTGTGTGTGTGTGTGTGTGTGTGTGTGTGTGTGTGTGTGTGTGTGTGCGTGCGTGCACGGGCGTGTGCATGGAGTGGTGGTATATGTTTGCCTGTGTACATAACTATCCCTACAAGTATGAATAATTGTTCAATGATTGCTAAAGGTGAAAGTGCATGTGTCTTCTGAGAAGTTGTGAATAAGCTTAGTGGGAAAAACACTGTATGTTTTTACTCATGAGTAAACACACAGTACATGTAGTTATCAGGCATAAAGTCCCCCAGTAGTCTGGCCTCAAGTATGCACAGTCATGTCATAGTTGCATTATGCTAATTAAGTAGTAATCTACCCTGGGGAATTTTGTATAATTGGGCTACTTAGTCATTTCAGAGTGTAGTTTGTGTGGTATTATTGATCCTTGTTTTCTCTATCTAGACATCAGCAGTAAAATTGATGAGTCATCACAAATACTATCATGGTACACTTTAGACAGAATGAAACTTCTTGTCTAAAATTACTAGTAACAACTACTTTCAGCCCCCCACCCCCAGTATAAAATCACGTACAGACAAAAGGATTGACTGGGCTTGTCCCAATATCAGCATACCCATAATGATTGCCATACCTTTGATGCAGTGCCTTGAGATATCCCAACATCTGCTTGGGAGTTGGTTTCTCTAGCATGCTCTGTGGGATATTTCGGATGAACATGCCTTCCAACTTGAACAGCAGTAGGTTCTGGGGGTTGAGTTGGCCCACACTGGGTGGCAGCTCATGGATATCATTGTAAGAGAGGGACAGAGAGCTGAGGTGGACAAGATGGTGAAGGTACTCGGGCACCTTGGTGAAGTGGTTATGTTCCAAGGAGAGGATGGAGAGGGCTGGGAAGTAAGGGAGACAGTGGAGACTGCTGAACTCAACCTCTAGCTCATGGTCCTTTTCATCTTGACCTATGACCTCTACCACAGGAAAGTCTTTGAGTTGATTGTGATTCAGAGAGAGGTTGCTGAGGAAGTCCAGACACCTGTGCTTGCAGTGACGGCAGTAGTTGTCCCCACAGCTGTCATCAGGCAGGGCCAGGAGTCTGAGGGGACTGCCACAGGGAAGGACGGGGCGAGGCTTCTCCAGGCTGAACAGCCTGTTCCTGTCAAGGATGACAGAATGGATGTTCCTTGGGAGACTGTGAACACTGTCTGTGTCCACCAGCTGATTGCAGGTCATGTCTAGCTTGTTGAGGTTGGGTGCAATACAAGGGAGATCCCACGGCACCTCCTTGAACTCATTGTAGGATAGGTCGAGGAGCTCTAGCTCACACTGAGTACAGGAGGGGTCCTCTTCTTCATCCTCAGCAGGCAGGAGCATCTGGCTGGAAGGGGTGACGGCCTCCAGCTGGGGTGTCTTGGTCACTTCAGGTGAGATCGGTTGGTTGAAGAACACAAGTCTAGCCAAATGGACATTTATGACTTCATCGATGCCATTCTGAAGGTTCAGGGATCCAAAGGGCCCTTTGGCTGTATACACCGTATGGTAGAACTTGGCCAGCTTGTGTATGTACTCCTCCACTTCAAACAACTGCACTGATTTCTTCTTTGCGGTGCACGTCAAGGTGCCATTGTTGTTGGTGAAGCTACCAGTAACAACTCTTGTGAGCTCAACATCAGTAAAATATTGAGGGTTGCTGAAGTAGTGAAGCCTAGAGAGATTGTTTCGAGCTAGTTTCACAGACTTGAGCTTTGGAATGACCCACATTCCTGGTGGGAGCTCTTCCAGCTTGTTATCTTGGACGCTTATCTCTTGCAGGGTGTGGCATAGACCTCTGAAGAGATCCTCAGGGAGTGTCTTGAGATTGTTCCAGTCCAGCTCCAGCCGAGAGATGGGTGACAAGTAGATGGTGTGGTATGGATCTTCAGAGGATGGAAGGCTTTCAAGCTGGTTATGATTCAGTATGAGCGCTGTTAGGGAAGGCATTTGAAAGAGCTCATTTGGTATGCTAGACAGCTGGTTTTCACTTAGATTGATCTCGGCAATTTGTGTGAGTTCATGTGGCAGTGAACGGACAGGCGAAGTCAGCTTCTCACTAAAGTAATGCACGCAATCTTGTCCCAATTTCTGAAAGAACAAGTAGTTCTCTTCGACGGAAGTAAGGACCTTGGTAAACTCGAGAGCACTTGAAACCGAGTCAACAGCTTCATAGCAATCGTAGAGCCAAGTTGGATGGATTTGTTCAAGTTGGATTCCTTCCCATTTAATGCCCCCCTTGTCCAACGTTCTCCTTCTGTTTCGTCTGACACGAGAAAACTCCAAGGCATTGACCACTTGTGTCTGATAGTAGAGTAGTATCCTTAAAATAGCACCGTACTCACTGATCTCAACACGCATGGAGTGGTGGTATATGTTTGCTTGTGTACATAACTATCCCTACAAGTATGAATAATTCTTTAAGTAAAACATACAGTGTCTTTCCCACTAAGCTTATTCACAGCTTCTCAGAAGACACATGCACTTTCACCTTTAGCAATCATGAGTAAACATGAGGTTATCAGGCATAAAGTCCCCCAGTAGTCTGGCCTCAAGTATGCACAGTCATGTCATAGTTGCATTATGCTAATTAAGTAGTAATCTACCCTGGGGAATTTTGTATAATTGGGCTACTTAGTCATTTCAGAGTGTAGTTTGTGTGGTATTATTGATCCTTGTTTTCTCTATCTAGACATCAGCAGTAAAATTGATGAGTCATCACAAATACTATCATGGTGCACTTTAGACAGAATGAAACTTCTTGTCTAAAATTACTAGTAACAACTACTTTCAGCCCCCACCCCCAGGTATAAAATCACGTACAGACAAAAGGATTGACTGGGCTTGTCCCAGTATCAGTGTACCCATAGTGTTATAACACACCATTATCTTCGTAGTGATTGTGTACACAAGAATTAACATTGTTGATTGTGATGTATTTTTTCCCAGAGTAAAGAGTATACATATCAACATATCTGTGTACAATGCCATACCTTTGATGCAGTGCCTTGAGATATCCCAACATCTGCTTGGGAGTTGGTTTCTCTAGCATGCTCTGTGGGATATTTCGGATGAACATGCCTTCCAACTTGAACAGCAGTAGGTTCTGGGGGTTGAGTTGACCCACACTGGGTGGCAGCTCATGGATATCATTGTAGGAGAGGGACAGAGAGCTGAGGTGGACAAGATGGTGAAGATACTCGGGCACCTTGGTGAAGTGGTTGTGTTCCAAGGAGAGGATGGAGAGGGCTGGGAAGTAAGGGAGACAGTGGAGACTGCTGAACTCAACCTCTAACTCATGGTCCTTTTCATCTTGACCTATGACCTCTACCACAGGAAAGTCTTTAAGTTGATTGTGATTCAGGGAGAGGTTGCTGAGGAAGTCCAGACACCTGTGCTTGCAGTGACGGCAGTAGTTGTCCCCACAGCTGTCATCAGGCAGGGCCAGGAGTCTGAGGGGGCTGCCACAGGGAAGGACGGGGCGAGGCTTCTCCAGGCTGAACAGCCTGTTCCTGTCAAGGATGACAGAATGGATGTTCCTTGGGAGACTGTGAACACTGTCTGTGTCCACCAGCTGATTGCAGGTCATGTCTAGCTTGTTGAGGTTGGGTGCAATACAAGGGAGATCCCACGGTACCTCCTTGAACTCATTGTAGGATAGGTCAAGGAGCTCTAGCTCACACTGAGTACAGGAAGGGTCCTCTTCTTCATCCTCAGCAGGCAGGAGCATCTGGCTGGAAGGGGTGACGGCCTCCAGCTGGGGTTGGGGTGTCTTTGTCTCTTCAGATGAGTTTGGATGATTGAAGAACACAAGTCTGGCCAAATGGACATTTATGACTTCATCGATGCCATTCTGAAGGTTCAGGGATCCAAAGGGCCCTTTGGCAGTATACACCGTATGATAGAACTTGGCCAGCTTGTGTATGTACTCCTCCACTTCAAACAACTGCACCGATTTCTTCTTTGCGGTGCAAGTCAAGGTGCCATTGTTGTTGGTGAAGCTACCAGTAACAACTCTTGTGAGCTCAACATCGGTAAAATATTGAGGGTCGCTGAAGTAGTGAAGCCTAGAGAGATTGTTTCGAGCTAGTTTCACAGACTTGAGCTTCGGAATGACCCACATTCCTGGTGGGAGCTCTTCCAGCTTGTTATCTTGGACGCTTATCTCCTGCAGAGTGTGGCACAGACCTCTGAAGAGATCCTCAGGGAGTGTCTTGAGATTGTTCCAGTCCAGCTCCAGCCGAGAGATGGGTGACAAGTAGATGGTGTGATATGGATCTTCAGAGGATGGAAGGCTTTCAAGCTGGTTATGATTCAGTATGAGCGCTGTTAGGGAAGGCATTTGAAAGAGCTCATTCGGTATGCTAGATAGCTGGTTTTCACTTAGATTGATCTCGGCAATTTGTGTGAGTTCATGTGGCAGTGAACGGACAGGCGATGTCAGCTTCTCACTAAAGTAATGCACGCAATCTTGTCCCAATTTCTGAAAGAACAAGTAGTTCTCTTCGACGGAAGTAAGGACCTTGGTAAACTCGAGAGCACTTGATACTGAGTCAACAGCTTCATAGCAATCGTAGAGCCAGGTTGGATGGATTTGTTCAAGTTGGATTCCTTCCCATTTAATGCCCCCCTTGTCCAACGTTCTCCTTCTGTTTCGTCTGACACGAGAAAACTCTAAGGCATTGACCACTTGTGTCTGATAGTAGAGTAGTATCCTTAAAATAGCACCATACTCACTGATCTCAGCCAGGGAAATGGCTGGACTGAGACCTTTGTGAAAGCCATGCTCTATTAGAACATTGACCAGGTCGACATCACCAGTAAAGACAGCTTCTTTTAGTAAGAGTGTGTCTTCCAGTAACTCTGGCAGGAGGCCCGCAACCTTCACAAACTCAATAAGGAGTCGAACACACTCAACTTCCTTAGCCTGGATGGCTTCTTCGATGGGAAGATGAGAGCTGAAGCCATCTCGACGAGTGAGGACACTCAGATCAACACTCCTCTTTATGAACTCTGCCACTCTCATCATGATTGTGAGCAGCTCATAGTAGCCATGCTTGGCCATGATGTGGAGGACACTGCCTCCTTCCACAGTTACTCTGAAAGGCTCGCTCTCCACAATATCAGCCACACTGAGAGGAGTTGTTGATAGTATTACGTCCATTTGCAGCAACTGGTCCTCAACATCTGACTCCTCTTCCAAACCTAGCTCTCTCTCACGGATCTGACGCTCAGGACTAGCAGAGGCTCCTCTTCTCAAAATATCTTTATTCGACTCGGATGAATTGTGAAGTGTCGAGTGGCTATTAGAGCGTGACCGACTGGAACGGCTGGAGCGACTGCTGTTAGAGATGGTGTGGGATCTGGCGCTGTCGAAGCTCAGGAGGAGACCATTTCCATCGGGGCTGTCCGAGTCACATTCCTCCTCTTCTTCATCCCCCTCAATGAGGTCACCGTCGGTGTAGTCCTGGCTGAAGACACGCTTGAACGGTTTTGTCGCGACTGGAAGAGACACTGCTGGGTTCAAAAGGTTCAATGGCTGGGAGGAGAGCTCTACAGGAACTGAAACGATAGGCTTACGATTTGGAGGCAGGACTACCTTGGCAGGGAGGAGCTGGCCCTTGGGCAGGTTGCGTCGTATATCAGGTAGTGAGCCAGATCTTCTCAACGGTCTGTTTGAAAGCTCCTCAGTCTCCTTGAACTTGTCGTCATCTTCCACTAGGATGACTTTGAAAAGCCATGACACGAACGCAACGTCATTGACAGAGCAGGCTACGTGCAGTGGCAGGGATCCCTTGATGTCGGGGTTACGAAGCAGAGGAGGGTACTTGTTCACCAAGTAGTAGCGAAGCTTGGACTTGTTCCTACAAGCAATGTGCAGGATATTCTCACCAGTGGTTGGGTCATTGATTAGAGGGGTGGCTTGAAACTCCTCTATTAATTTGATGGCCACCTTGATGTTGTTAGCTGTAGTGGCTCTGTAAATTGAAAATGAAGGTGTTTGTTACAAATGAGGGAAATGTGGGAAGTCCTGTGATAGGGTACATGATCTATCACATGCTCAATGGACCAGACATTTCAGTATTCAATGTACTACCATCTATTTTAGAACTGGGTTCCTTATGTAATTGTCCAGATGTGTGGTACACTCAGCTATTCATTGTGCTTATAGCAGAAATTACTTTCTATATGCTGCCAAAGTGGCGTGCATGTAACCATGGAAACAACTAATGTACACCCATGGGACCTGCTACATCAGCCAGTGAATACAAGGCACTACAGACATACAGACAATGTAGCAGTACCATACAGACAGTGAGCAATGAACCACCACACACTATACACACAACTGCACCTTATAGAGACAATGCTAAAACAACAGATCAGGGTTTATTAAGCTCTCAAACAGGATGCTGAAATCACCCACTCCATGCACACACCAGACCCACTCCAGCCAGCACATGACCATTGTGAGCATGATGGTAATGAACCAACCAGAGTGTGTGCCACTAAAGAGCATCAAAGCACACTCTTCACTAGCTGCCCTCCCTTCCATTGTGCTGGGGTATTCACACTCACCTCATTAACAATGGTGGATCATCTTCATCACTTTCAACATTGTCAATGTCGTAGTCACACTTCTTGATGAGCTGCTGGAGCTGCACTGTGAACATCTCCAGGTCCTTCTGAGTGCAATGAGGGGAGGAGGCCAACTTCTGGACACCTGAGAGAACAAGATGGACAGCTGTAACTCAAGGAGAACGTATCTCCACAGCATACACACATGAATGCACACATACAGCAACATGAGTGTGTGTGAGAGTTCCTAAGAGATTTGTTTATGACTCTACATCATACAAGTTAATCAAAACAATTTAGTCCTAATACATTATGTATAATATGTACTAAGAAATACAGGCTAGGTACACCATGAACATAAAACCAGCTGATAGCTATATCTTCATAGTAAGTATTGGTGGCTGCTGTCTTAAAGCTAGTCGTGGTGGGATGGTTACTCACTTCTCTCAAGGTGTGCCCTTGATGTAGGGAGGGTGGTGAGATCATCTGTGAAATGTAGAAAAACAATCATAACTTTAATTTTCAGTTTCAATTCACTGATAAGAACAATCTCAAACAAGTGGCTCACTTTTTAATTTTACGATTTTGTTTTTGAACAAATGGCTTTAACCACAAAAATAGCACACATTGCTATCGGATAGAGCGTTAATTGTTGACTTTTCCTTAAAAGATACATTCATGTTGCTTTATCTAACACTTAAAAATCCCAAGAGGGCCATTAGCTGTGATAGCAAGTTAACATATAGTCATGACATAAGCCACTACACCAGTATACTGCACATAGACTAGTACATGTAAGCATAAAGTGGAGGATGACAGATGATGATAATATCTACTGAAACAAAAACAAACTCTAAGTCTTCCCCCAAATGCCCCCCAAACATCCTCTGCTAGTGATCATGAGCAGCCAAGGTACAACTGGAACACGATGCATTGTGTCTCATCATTGATTGACTCTCCCAACACCTAGGTATCCCTTGGCAACCACTAACCACATGCCTTGGCAGAGTGGGCCATTGTCAGCCTACAATAACAACAGTGCAATCAAGTGACCTACAGTATAGTGCTGCTCACCAAGACACTTCTGTATGTAGTTAGCCACATGCTGGTGACCACCTCTAGAGGCTACTTGAGTTAAGGACAGGTCTTGGCCCTGGCCGTAAGCTCTGCACCGGATGTTAGCTCCACTGGCAATGAGCAGCTTCACACAAGACAGATGGCCATTCTTAGCGGCCGTCATGAGAGGGGTCTGTGGAGGAATGTGAGTGAGTACATGTATGTGGAAAGGAAGGGATCAATTCAGGCTACAAGTATAGTGACATTTACTCAGTGCATATGTGAGTCAAAAAAAAACAAAAAAACAATTTGTTTACAAACACCTAAAGGGAGTTCGATACCTTGTATTGGTACATACTGTAATGGAAACTGGTGTACATGGACCATATGCCACCCTATCCTAACAACCACTGCAAGCGGCTGTTTACACAACACTTTTGGCAACAAACAAATTAGCCCACATAAGGAACAGAATGGTAGCCATAAAGTGCCAAGTGGAGATACCTACTTGGGCAATCCAGGCTATATGGTATATAAAGCCTTTAATGATAATCAACAGTTCAACAGAACATAAACACTGCCTGGGTATCAGGGTGATGCTTCCTGTACCCATCTAGGTCACTGGTGCTTTATGTATTAGCCTTGTACCTAGGCCTTGCTTACCAGGGTTTAATATATAACTGCATGAGGAAGACCTAAGTATGACACTAGTCATGTTCTGCTATTGGTACTGTTATTTTGGTAGAAAATTTTCGGCACAGAACCTCAAACTGTGTCACAATACAACATCAAGCATTAGTTACAGCTAGAGACAATGTTCACACACTAAATGTACAAGACACTCCATACACTTGATTCTCGTGTGGTGTTTGCAAACAATTACACATGTTCAACTTTTGCAAGCACAAACATTGTATTGTAGTAGCAGGCAAGAGTCTAATAGCCCTGGGTGAATGGGAGGGTCTAGGTCTCCACCAGAGGAGGTACGACACGAGTGCGCCTTTGCTGAGCTGGCAAACAGGTGCACGTGATCAACTCTCATTGTGAAGTATTGCGGTCACATGATTGGAATGTAATTAACAGACTTGCCAGCTCAGCAAAGGTGCACTCGTGTCGTACCTCCTCTGGGTCTCCACACAGTGGTGCTTTGACAGTTTAGGAGGTAGTACATCAAGACTGACAAGTTAATCCGATCTTATAGTATGGCTGACCAGACTCTTCACAAGGGAAAGTCGAAGAGCTATGAAGAGTCTGGCCAGCCAGACTAGTGATCCTAGTGCTTGTACAGGACATAAAAGGTCAAGCTTGGCATGGCATATAACTGTGCTTTTCACTAAAATAATTTTATGATCCCCTTACCTGGCCATGCTTGTCTGTGTAGTTGATAAAATGTTTTGCTGTAGAGAGTGAAACAAGTTCACATAAAAACACCACAGAGACTTGTGCACAATCTGCTCGCGATGAGCAGATCTAGGCAGTACATGGTATCCATCAGTATATATATAGCTTAGCTCCAAATTATGAATCACTCACCTTCTGTTAGCTCCAGCACAAACTCCAGGTTCTCCCTGGAGCCTTGGCTTGCAGCCTGTAATATAAGTAGTCCTACGTTGCCTAATCGACGCTCAGACGTCTTTACTGCGCCTTTGCCCGTCCTTGGCATGTTCTCTGCACACTGATGACTAATTGACTGCTTCCAGAATGGGGATTTTGATTTATGGATAAATACGCTTTGTATTTTCAATGACGTCATGTTTGCACATGCGTACCCGTCGACGTCGTAAGATTCCCCTGGGGGTGCCCCTAAGTCTCGTGAGGGAGGTTTTCCAAGGAGAGCTGGATTTTACGAGAAGTGTATTGTCACTAAAGTTAGAGTTGAGTTTAAAAACTGTATACCTAAAGTACCACTGCCATTTCGTAGGGCTCCTGGGCTATTGGTATTTCTTCATTGCAAACCGAAGAAATCGTACAAGTAGACGGTTTGAACAGTCGACGCGCGTCTGAATCAGCCGAAGATAGCCTCACCTAACATGTCTGAGGCATCAGGAGGTGGGTGGAAGTGCATGCACTGTCCATTGGAGGTAACTGGTTTACCACCAGGTATAGCAATAGAAATTTGCCCTGGGTGTAAAAGACCTCAACTAGAGTCAGTCAACAAGCCATCATCTGGCTCACATGATCTGGGTGGTGATTCAAAATTTTGCAATAACCCAGACTGCAAATCCAAAAATTTTGATCAAGCTGCAACTAAAGAATGTGAGGCGTGCAGAGCTGAAATTCTCCATGCCGAGAAAGAAACATCTAAAGACAAGGAAGACAAGTCGAAACAACCTAGTTCTGAGAAAAGTTCATCTCCAGAGAAACCAGTGAATCCCAAAACTGAACCAGGTAAAGTGGACCATACAAATCCTCAATCTCCTAAAGAGACCGATAGCAGTGAACCAATGGATGAATCTTTACATGTTAATGATCCTAATATTAAGCCACCTAGAGAAGTGAAGAAACTTGCTGCTAACCAGAAGACTGAAATAGAGTCACAAAACACAGATGTAGGCAATATTCAACCAGATGGTAATAAACCACAAAGTGTAGCACCTGGACGATCAGAGTGTGTCAACCCGAGCTGCAAAGAACTGCTTATTACTGGCAATACTGAGGTTTGTCCCAAGTGTCAGACTCAGCAATCAAGAGCTTTGGAAAAGCAAAGTCCAAGCAACTCAAAACTAAAGGCAGAAACCTCTTCACAAGTCCCCCCTGTAACACCCATGGAGATAACTAAGGACACAGAAGAAGACAATATCCAACCAGATGGTACTAAACTACAAAATGCAACACCTGGACAATCAAGAGAATCTCAAAAGCAAAGTCTAGATATCTCAAAAAAAAAGCCAGAAGCCTCTTCACATGTCCCTCCTGTAACACCCATGGAGATAACTAAGAAAGATACTCCCACAAATGACAACAAGAATAGCTCTGTTGGTCCATCCACTGGTAGTGTTCCAATGGATACAAACAATCAACCTTCAGAAGGAAAGCATTCACAAACTGTGAGTACCAAAGGAGAAGGTTTTCATACTGGTAGTCAGCAGCCTAAAAATGAATCTTCTAGAACTCAACTCACTGTAACTAAAACTGATCCTTTAATACGGTCACCTCTTGGCAAGCGTCCGAATGGATCAGATGAACATGCCAACAAAATTTCAAAAATTACTAGTGATGAAGGAGGAGTCAATTCTGATACAAATGGTCTGTCTAAGTCATATGCTGCTGCAGCTTCGGAAAACACTTCCACCAATGAAAAGCAAAAGGTAGATATGAGATGCCAGTTTGCTTTGCTTAAAACAACAAGGAGGTAGATTTGTATGGTCAAGCACCTAAGCTAGCTGCATGGTTGCTAAAGGGGCACCCATTTAAAACTCAAGATCTGCCTTTGTGCATACATTTTAACTGAACTGAGTGTATGTAGTAGTCACTCTTGAATGATTTATGAAATTAGACCTGTACACTTGATCACACCTTGTATAAGTCTTTGTTGTCATGTACTAACCGTCCTTGAATTCTTCTGTAGGCTTACAAGAGACCTGCCTATGACCAACAAGAGGAATTTGTTCCAGGTACGAAAAGTCAACAGAAACCTGATCCTGCAACATCAAATTCTAATCCCAATTACAATTTGAGGTAAGACAAGTAGTTTAAATTTAGTTTAATTTGTTTTCCATCGCTCTTCTTGTAATAAATTCTTTTAGGTATAGCTCATTAAGCCTCAGCATGTGCAGAGGATTACGGTAGTCATTAACCCTTGGTGTGCATGTGCAGCAAGGGTCACGATAGTCATTTTGTCTGTGTGTGTGTGTGTTTGTTCTAGCTATATCTCAAGAATGGCTCCATGCAGTCTTCCAAAGCGACATACCAAAGTAAAATAATCGAAATTATCTGAAAAAATTACACATAGCATTTTACAAAAACCTGTAGTTTCAGAGATCTGAAGATTTTCTGTGTCCCTGAGTGCTAAGCTTCAAGGCCACACCTGCTAATCACGCCTATTTGTTTGTGTGCGTTATTTAGAATTGACTGAAAGACGAGCTAGCTGAAAGATGTTTCTTGACAGAAAGAGCTGAGGGGCTGCTGACTTGCTTAAGTAAATTAGCAAGCAATAACACTACTTATAAGCATGCTGTTTGGGTATTGTAATAAGCTATCTTTAATGAACAACGAATTAACCAATTGGACAAGAAGTGACAAAAAATATAGCAAGAAAGTAACACACTTATAGTACATCAATAGGAAATGAAGGTTCCAAAACCATATCTGTCAGGAGATGGGCGGGTATGAGTGGACCTTCTGGGTTGTGAGGAAACTGGGGTTGGGGGTAGAGGTGGTGGTGGTGGTGGAGGTGATGTAGGTGTCAGCCCACTCTAAGCATTATAATTGCTGCTAGAAGGAAAATAAATGTCTTCAATAGCATGATCATCTGAAATAGGAGCTGTTCCAACATGACGTTTCCAAACTGCATCCACATGCCGATGAACTGTACGGCCATCGTCCAACACAATGTGATAGGATAAGGGACCAGTGACCTTGACAACTGAACCTGAGATCCAAGTGTTTGTAGGAGCAGAGAAATCCCTCGTGAACACTGGATCTCCTACAGAAAAACTTCTACACGGTTTAGAGTTATCGTGATAGGTAGCTTGCTGAGTCAGTTTTTGCTAAACACTGTGTTGCAGGTCAGGAAACAGGCGATCAAAACGAGACCTGGGATGCCGACCCAGGAGTAACTCTGCCGGAGAGACTCCCTTTGTGGTATGTGGAGTGATGCCCGATATGTGAAAAGGAATTTGGTCAGTCTCTCTTGAATTGAACTCCCTTGAGTTGCTTTTACCCCACGTTTGAAAGTTTGAACGGTTCTTTCCGCCAATCCGTTACTTGACGGGTGATAGGGAGCTGTCGTAACATGGGAGATTCCATTCTCAGACATGAATGATTGACATTCTTCGCTCGTAAAAGAGGACCCATTGTCAGTCACAACCTTCTTTGGTAGGCCATGGGTGGCAAAAACAGTACGCAGAGTCTCAATTGTTCTGGATGAAGTGATGGAAGACATCATATGAACGTCAAGCCATTTGGAATTGGCGTTGACGATGATCAAAAACATCTGTCCCATAAAGGGACCAGCGAAGTCCAGGTGTACTGAAAAAGGCCTTTTGGAGTGTTCGCGGTAACATACTTTCTAGAAGTGGGGTCAAGTGGCATCTTCAAGTAGGCACTACTTAGATCCAGTTTAGAAAAATACTTGGAGCCAGCCATTTTTGAAAGTAGTTTGTCCACATGTGGCAATGGGTACGACTCAGTTGAGGAAGCCTGATTGATCGTTAGCTTGTAATTGCCGCAAAGGCGAATGTCACCTGACTTTTTTAGAACTGCAACTACTGGAGCTGCCCAGTCAGAGTGTTGGACAAGGGATATGATACCTCTATCCTGCAGGGATTGCAACTCTTTCTCCACCTTCTCATTGAGGGAGAAGGGAACAGGCCTGGCCTTGTAAAATTTAGGTGTTGCATTTTCATTTACAGACAATTTGACTGGAGGCCCCTTGTAACAACCCAGGTCCCCGTTAAATAGTTTGGAATGTTTATCCAGAAGCTCATCTAGTCAGTCTACACTAAGACCCGGGTATCGACCGTGATCGAAATCATGTACTTTGGCCACTCCTACAAACATAAGTTACATAACATTAAAGGAACTGTGTCACTATAAAAGCACTGTTTTGTTACCAAAAATAAAATGCGTGACGTTTTATGATGTTTTATGACCGTTTGTGACGTTTTTTATTTTGTTTCTTGCGCGATCTGGGTACCACGCCCGGATATTAGCTCCGTGTATGTAAGTATATTGCGCATTTGTCAACAAAAAATGTCACAAAACGTCACGCATTTTATTTTTGGTAACAAAACACGCTTATATAGTGACACAGTTCCTTTAAAACTGCACATGATCATCATACATAAGAGAGTTGTTAAAAATTTAATGTACGCGAAATAACTGAAAATGAGAAGTCCCGTTCACATACACACCAAAGAAAGTCAATACTCAAATATTTGCAATTTAGTTGACAATTTAAGTTCTTTTGAATAGTCGATGAAACAATCTCGAGTTCTTTACCACGAAATACGAAGGACAACTGCGTGGTTACTAAGAACACGCGTTTATTATTACCTAAAACCACACCCATCTGTGACGTCACGCAGGTAATTTGAGCTGCCAAAAATGAATTTTTCCAAGAGTTTGTGAGTGAATAACATGACTCAAATGGAAGACTATTGTAGCAACCATTGGAATTCTGAGAGTTCAAGATGTAAATAATATATGATCCAAAACTTATCTTGCTGTGAGTTTTCACATTAAGTTGTCCAGTGAACTGAACATTGAAGGGATAGGACTGTGGCTCATAGTACATGTGAGAATTGGACTGTCATCCAGTATGTAAAGAATATCAAGACTTTTTAATAGTTTCAATGAACTCTTCTAAGTTAAATTTACCCTATATAGGAGTATTTCTGGGTATAGCTGTTCAACTGCCAAGAAACAACCACCTGAAATAGTTAAAATTTCATGATTTTCAGTGGTTGCATATTCAGTATGATCTTGGGTAGGTTACTAATTTTTCATGCAAAAATGTAGGAATGGTTGTATAGTATAATCGCTGGAAATATGAAGACTGGAGCATGTTTCGCATCAAGTTGTCCGGTGACCTCTAGTTGGCTCATTCTGAAACTTTCAGCTGAAATAACAGACCAACAACCACAGAGGAGCTTGTTTCTGGAGTATGTAGGGCTTGTTTAATCCTTGTTATAATTATTGTAAGCAAGTTTTTGTTGAAACTCAGTTATGATTGAATGGTGATCTGGTTTAGTCACATCACTGTTCCAGAGCTATACTTTGCAAACAAAGATAGCTAATCAGAACATCACTAGTGACCACATTGGTTGTAGATTTTCTATGTAGCCTATTGTTGTATGTTTGGTGTCCTCAATTATAGCTTACGATTCATGACTACTGCATTGTATCAGTTAGCGGATTTACCCAGCATGTGTCATTGTGAGCATGCATCATCGATCATACCGTATAGCCGGAAAATTTGGCGGGGAATTAAATTTGGCGGATTGGCGGATGAGACTTAGTAGCGCCAAATTAAAATCCGCCAATATTTAGTGCGTGTACGTATACGTATATGCGTACGTACGCATATTGTGCACGTGATCGGCTCGCTCCGCCAAATTAAAATCCACCAAATTCGAAGTTTGCTCAATCCGCCAAATTTAATTCTCGCCAAATTTTCCGGCTATACGGTATACTGCATAGTGCTATCGCACCAAGAGTTAGGCACCTTGGTGCCCTTTTCATTTTGTTTGTGTGTGCCTGTCTGTTACTAGATTATCTGAAGAACAGCAGCTCTATGCTCAAAATGTAAGGTACTTACGTTCATAAATCAATATTATCTTGAACACGGTTGTATAGAGTCATGCGAATTGCTGTAGTTTCTGAGAATTATATGTGTGTGTGTGTGTGTGTACTGTGTGAATCTGATGCTTTTTAATGCTTTTTTCTTCTTAGCTTCGAGATCGTATCCATTGATTACGCCTCTTATAGTGTGCATTATCTAGAAATACAGTAGAGCTTGGGCAGGTTATGATGCAGATCTTGGCTCAGTTGGCTTTGCTGCTTTATAGGTAATTGATCGCAAGTTATATTTAGTAATCCGTTAGATAATACTTTGTAGAACTATACATCTTTGTAGCTTAGTTGTGTATTGTTTTTTGTTTTGTTTTTAGCTATCTGTGAACTTCAGGCTCAGTAAAAGCATAACCGTAAAAGTAAAAGCATAACCGTAAAAGCATCAGTGTGGCTGTTTATCAAGTTTAACTAACTATTCAATCATTTTTCTAAATTGAGTTTATCAGAGATTGTTGCAAAAGGGTGGCCTGCACAGCTCAATAATAATCTAGCTAGCTATAAGAGACTGGCAAGCTCATTACATCATTGAAAGTTCATATATGTAGCTAGACCATGCTCAACTGAACGCCTAATCTGAATGTAGCTGGGCCCTGTTGAATAAGTACTAATGGTCTTTTGGACAATTATTGTTTGTTTAGTGTGCATGCTAGTTGAGCCCACTCAGGTTTATGCACCATACATGTAAGTGCTTTCATTTTCATTTTCTAGGTTCTACCGTATCTATGAACCAATTTTCCTTCAGTTGGCTGGCCAACTTTAACTTTAGCAATGTAATATACAATGTAAAACATACCGTCCATAATTGATGCACCCACCAAGGATTAATGATAGTTTGCCACCATTGCGATCATCATGAACTAGCTATTATAGCTGTAACATATGCAGAGTTTGCAACACAAGCACTTGAATCAAAGATACACTGTTGCTTCCAAACAGTACAATTTCTTGAACTTAAAATCCTGGTATAGCTCAGGAACTAGACTGAAGCTTTTAGCTTCTGAATAATTTACCGTATAGCCAGAAATATTGACAGGATTTTTATTTGACAGTTTAACGGTCAAATCCAAATCAGCAAACTTATATTTTGGCCACCATAATATATGAATGTACTACGCGCATGCACAAATCGAATTCGCCTATATTTTTATGTCACGTTCTGCAGGGCAAACTTAAATTTTTTGAACGTCAATATTTCCGGCTATATGGTATGTCCATAATATTCCGAGTAGACTTGCTGTTCTTTAGATATAGAGTGAACACACACAGAAATGAAAGTACAGCCTCTGCACACTCCTATCTATTGATTTCATTTGGATTTATGGGATATTGTATTCTATAGTACCTCATGTAAACTGTCTGTCACACAATTCAACTATAATTGTTGTTCTTCAGAGGCAAACATGATTCATATATCACAATACTGTAATAGTGGGTAAATTTGGGGATTAAACTTGGCAAGTTCGCATTTAGTACTATTAGTGATTCAAATCATGCCGAGGGTTAACTAGAAAAATTACTTAGCTAATAACTGGTCTCGAATTAGGTTTGAGCATGCCGAATTAATAATGTAAATAATTAGAACCCTACACAATCTGGTGAGCTCTGCAACGAGTTTGATTAGTATAGCTGTCTAATAGAAGACAAAGTACTTCGTCTGTTTTCTGTACTAGCAGTAGTGACTTTAGCTACTTCTATTGATCTGGAGCCACCTGAGCAGAGAATAGTAGTACTGTATAGCACACAATATTGGCGAGAGTAAAACTTTCCTGATAGTCAGATTTATTTTGGTGGTATGGAGCTTCTGAATTCCACATTTGCATGCAGTGCACACTAGAATAACTATTTTGTTGGATTTAATATTGGCAAATATTTTTTCCGAAACTGCCAATCAGCCAAATTTTGTGCTTTACAGTTTGTTCATAGATACTAGTCGACTTCTGAACTAGATCTCAAGGTTTACATGTAATGGCATGACCAGCAGATGCAAATACATGACCACATGCCTTACATAGTATTGCACTATTATAGTAACATATTACAATGAAGGCACCGATGGTGCATAAGCCTCGGCGCACTCAACTAGCTGCTAGCACACTTATATGCATACACAGTGTAAAAGAGTGTAACACTAACTCAGCCTGAAAACTTCAAAACTACAGGCTATGGCCGGCATAGCTAATACGGCTGTGGCCTGAAGCAGCACATGTCACAGACTATAAACCAGATAAGCTCTGCTATGGTTATGTACATGCATTGGAATACTCAGCTGCTGTCAAAGTCTAGCACTGAGCTGGGCCTCAGTAAGAGCCTAGCTAACCACTGATGCATTAGCTATAATGATCTAGCTTGTGTAAAGTCTTTGCATGCCCTATATATATGCTTACATAGAAAGCAGACCAACTCATGTCTGTCTTGCCAAACAACACTAACCAACAGCCATGCATGCAAAGAGCCATGCAGCATTGCACCTCAGCAACATAAATTCTAGATAACGCACACCAAATTAGTAGGTGTGGCCTCGAAGCTAAGCGCTCAAAGAAGCACAAAAGCCTCAAAACTCAAGAACTAGCTACAGTGTTTTGGACAGCAAAAAATATATTTTTACAAGATCATTCAGAGTTATGAACGTAAATACCATCAATTTTGTCGCTAGAGCTGTCTTTCTTGAGATTTCGATGGGACAGACAGACAGACAGACAAAACGACTACCGTAACCCTCTGCACATGCTACGCACGCGCCGAGGCTTAATAATTATTGTGTTGTAGTGTACAGCCTGCATTGCTTTGTATGACGAGTTTTGTTTCCCACAATATTAAATTTTGTTACAAGGTCATAAACATAACCTACATTTAAACCGTGGAAGGGACATACGACATACATATATGTGGCCAAATTTTGGAAAAGCGACTAGCTGTAGTAATATACTAATTTTGAGATAGCACTTGCATTGTAATGTACGTTATTGCAGCTAGCTATTTTCCAAATTTGAAGCAGCTAGGCACTATAGTTTTGGAGATATGAGCTCAAATATGTCAACCGTTCATTCCAATTTTACTCGCTAAAATCATAATCGAATACGTTGCTAAGTGCGAGTACACGAACTCTGTATACTATCCGTGTTACAAAGAATTTATGTTTGTGGTACAATTTTATTGTATTATCAGAATATGCATGAAGTTAGTTGAAGTGCTAGTTAAAACTTACTTTAGGAGCCTTTTTAAAGACACAGAAGACCAGGGAGCCTTCCAGGAGGATTCACCAACGAGGTAAGCAAGTCTACTAAGTAGAATAATGTAGTGGGTGGGCTGTAACTAGAGTAACTAGGCTATTAAAGGTGCAGAAATATGCGCCCAATAGTAAAGCATGCACTAACTGTAGAAAATTGTTTAGCTAAAACATAGTACCCATAATAAGAAGCGCTTAGCTTCTAATTTCATTGCAAATTTATTATACACAATGTACACAATATTCATTCATTATTATGCACAGATAAACAGCTCCTGGCATAGCCCAGCAATTCTGCAACACTGTAGGCCATCTTCTTATCATCTGCAAGAGATTTCTTTCTGCTAGAAGTATTTAGTTCATGAACAATGATTTGTTTTTCGTTACACATTAAATATGCATGATTATAATGAGATGCACAGCAGCAGCTGCATCATGTACTTGAACAGAATAATTAATCAATGAATATGGCAATGCATCCCGTGTACTAACGGGAGAGAAGCTAGCCATGGCTGACATAGCTGCATTCAAACGCTTATATCTCAGCAATAGAAGCAGCGCCACCAGTAAATCACATCTGCAGTTCGCCAAGGTGTGCCCCTCCCCGTTGGTGCAAAAAAATTAATTTCATGCGCGCCTCGCAAGTTACACTACAATCGCCGATTACTACAAACAAAGTTTTACTACATCTGGTCGGTTTTCCAAAATTGGGTCACATAATTATTATTGTAGAAAATTTCACTGTTGAATACACTAGTGTGGGCCTTGCTCTGGCTCGCCCCAACTATTATACAAATGAGCATACGAGTGCACCGCATGCAAGCAAAATAATCTGTAGAAATTCGGCAAAGCTCACACATAAGTGTTTATTTTGTACCAAATTTTTAAAAGGTTCAGTACAGGATTGATATTCAAACTTAACACTGATATTTTATTGTCATATTTAGGCCAAGAGACAACCTCAGTGGTCTTAATCCTAGTGATCCGAAAAAAGCACTGTTTGTCATATTTCATGTACTTGTGCCACTAGAAGCGTGGAGCTGGGATAGTCAAACAACAATGCACATGAGATTCGGTCACCAAAAGCTTGGCCAATGGAAAGTAAATGTTGGAACATTTGAACAAAAAGGGTAATTATGCAATTATACCATAAAGCTGAAAATGTTGACAGTCACTACAAAATGTTGATTAACATAATATAATGTGATGGTTTGTACAAGTGTGTGTGTACTATATACTGTGGCCAAAAAATTGGTTGATTTTAATTAGATAAATTAGACTTTGACCATCAAACTAACCCCCCCCCTCCGAACATTTCTGACAATAATATTATGTAAGAACCTTATTGATAGTACTGTCCAGTCTGCTTTATTTACCAATACCTTTTATTCATTTCAGATATGCTCAAGATGGTCTTGCTGAAATGCAGTGTATCCTTAAATTAGACATTGACTTGTTTTCATCAACTGGAAAACATATTCCCTACAAATATGTGATATTTTCACCTCAGAGATTGCAATCTGAAGAGGGTAGTAAGGCATTTTTTGAGTCTTTTCATGACTGTCCTACCTGGTTTGGAGGAGGAATTATTAATCGAAGCTTGGATATTCCTAAAGACCACTGTATACCTCAAGGCAAGCTACTTCATAGCTAGAAATTTCAGGAGTAAAATGACCAAGATGGCCAAGTTATTGTAATTTATTTTGAGGATCAAACAGCCCCATCTTATATGGTATACAATGTGATCCCAAATTTTTGTAGGAAAATTTTTGTAGATTAATTTCCACCGATTCATGAAAAATGCAGATTGTTTTATTATCAATTTCTAGCTATTCGGTATATGTATATAATTATAAATTATTACATCATGTACTTGAACAGAATAATTAATCAATGAATATGGCAATGCATCCCGTGTACTAACGGGAGAGAAGCTAGCCATGGCTGACATAGCTGCATTCAAACGCTTATATCTCAGCAATAGAAGCAGCGCCACCAGTAAATCACATCTGCAGTTCGCCAAGGTGTGCCCCTCCCCGTTGGTGCAAAAAAATTAATTTCATGCGCGCCTCGCAAGTTACACTACAATCGCCGATTACTACAAACAAAGTTTTACTACATCTGGTCGGTTTTCCAAAATTGGGTCACATAATTATTATTGTAGAAAATTTCACTGTTGAATACACTAGTGTGGGCCTTGCTCTGGCTCGCCCCAACTATTATACAAATGAGCATACGAGTGCACCGCATGCAAGCAAAATAATCTGTAGAAATTCGGCAAAGCTCACACATAAGTGTTTATTTTGTACCAAATTTTTAAAAGGTTCAGTACAGGATTGATATTCAAACTTAACACTGATATTTTATTGTCATATTTAGGCCAAGAGACAACCTCAGTGGTCTTAATCCTAGTGATCCGAAAAAAGCACTGTTTGTCATATTTCATGTACTTGTGCCACTAGAAGCGTGGAGCTGGGATAGTCAAACAACAATGCACATGAGATTCGGTCACCAAAAGCTTGGCCAATGGAAAGTAAATGTTGGAACATTTGAACAAAAAGGGTAATTATGCAATTATACCATAAAGCTGAAAATGTTGACAGTCACTACAAAATGTTGATTAACATAATATAATGTGATGGTTTGTACAAGTGTGTGTGTACTATATACTGTGGCCAAAAAATTGGTTGATTTTAATTAGATAAATTAGACTTTGACCATCAAACTAACCCCCCCCCTCCGAACATTTCTGACAATAATATTATGTAAGAACCTTATTGATAGTACTGTCCAGTCTGCTTTATTTACCAATACCTTTTATTCATTTCAGATATGCTCAAGATGGTCTTGCTGAAATGCAGTGTATCCTTAAATTAGACATTGACTTGTTTTCATCAACTGGAAAACATATTCCCTACAAATATGTGATATTTTCACCTCAGAGATTGCAATCTGAAGAGGGTAGTAAGGCATTTTTTGAGTCTTTTCATGACTGTCCTACCTGGTTTGGAGGAGGAATTATTAATCGAAGCTTGGATATTCCTAAAGACCACTGTATACCTCAAGGCAAGCTACTTCATAGCTAGAAATTTCAGGAGTAAAATGACCAAGATGGCCAAGTTATTGTAATTTATTTTGAGGATCAAACAGCCCCATCTTATATGGTATACAATGTGATCCCAAATTTTTGTAGGAAAATTTTTGTAGATTAATTTCCACCGATTCATGAAAAATGCAGATTGTTTTATTATCAATTTCTAGCTATTCGGTATATGTATATAATTATAAATTATTGTGCTAAATAATTATTCCATCATGTATAGCTGATCCTTTGGTGACTGCATACATGCACAACTAAAGTCCATCTGGTTTGAGAATGCTGCCAGAAGTGAAATAGGATGAGATTCATGCAATACTTTTTGTATAGGGCAAAATAGCTAACTTTTGATTGGTAAGGCATAGGAAGCTGGAAAAGCAACCAAAAGAACGGGGAGAATGAGCACTTTCTAATGGTGCTTGAAATTTTGAAATTGGTTGGTTATTTAGAAAGTTATTCGAATTTTTCTACCAGCATTCTCAAATCAGATGGACTTTAGAGTATAGCCTTGTACCCAAGCACCTCCCATGCAAGAAGGGAGAAGGCCTTGCACTCACTGCATGTGCATGTACTAAGTTTTTCCTATAATTTTCCACATACTGGTTTCTGTGTAACAGCTACTATCTATTGCACTTTAATATATAGGTAAAATCTGTGAGTTAGCAAACTTTTACTGCCTGAAGCATGACATTGTGTAAACTATTTGAGCTAAGAAGCCCATCCAGTTGACCGTCCATGTGTTGAATTAATTCCTGACTTGTACTGGAGCTGCTGTTTTTGAGATATATAGCAGACAAACACACAGACATGCAGACAGACAGACAGACAGACAAACAAAATGACTACCATTACCCTTGTTGTGCATACCCACCCCAAGAGTTAATAACTAGAGTTATTGTTCTGGAGATCTAAATGATTTACTATTGTACACAAATGCATGTATAGTGAGCTAGTTGAGTGAGTGCTGAGGCCAGGGTCATGGACCAACAATTGTCATGAAACATTTAATTGCTATGTCATTTCATGGATCCATCCCATTCCTACTATACTTACTACCATACCTATACATAAAGCTGGTTGGCTGCAGATGTCTCGTAGACACAATGCTTGGTGTCTATGATCTACTCTATAGCTTTTTGTAGGGACAAGTTAGTCTCTGATAGTCTCCTTGCATGCATGTATACCTTTCACTACAGTGAAAAAGTGAATTAACAAGTATAGCGACTACTATTTCACTGGTCATTTATCCTACGCACTTTTTAACTTGCCCACACTTCAATGTATTTGACTACAGGTACGTATCATCACTTTGACAGCATGTCATTCCCCCATGCCAAGTCAAAACCAGTCCTTATGAGAGTTTGGGATGGTCTCAAGGGGTTGGTTCGATCTAGTGACAAGAAAACTGACTCACTCCATGTTCCAAGTCACGATTCTATGCAGAAGAAATGTCTTGAAGTGTATCTAGAAATCAGCCGGAAAATCCTGTGCGACTGTGATCTTTCTCCACAAATTGACATCTGTGCAATGAAAAATTGGATCCTACACATCTACAATAAGCTGTATTGTCAAAAGATGGAAAACTATATGCAACGTGACTGGAAGTCAAATAGTCTCACTGAGGTAAATAAATGGCACCGTATGTATGGTGTACAACCCTCGGCATGATATACATTATTATACCAGAAGAATGCAAGGCATTGTGGGGTGAGCTTCAGTGAATGCATTGTGGGGCGAGCTTGAGCGAGCGCAGCATTTTGCATGAGTCGAGTGTATGGAGAATATTTGTCAGAATGCCAATGGTATAGATCTGGCTGTCGGTGTAAGTACAAAACTGACAGTGTTCAAATGACTACTATATGAATGTCAGAAGTTAGCTTACACAAAGGATTGCGAATGAAATCTAAAGTCTAGGATTATTTTCGAACTTGGTATCTCTTACCTTCTGACACTGTATGTTGAGCAAGCCTGGAATCACCGTTTTTCTCCTTGTTTCTGCCTATCTTTCTGTTGGGCACTGCTGTTGAACTGTTTCTGTGACTTTGTCTCTCATAAGATATGCTTAGCATCTATCTTGTTTTCGCTGTCTAAGTTTCACAACCTCTAGCTATCAGCTGAATCATTTCTGCTTTCAGTCTGATTTCTTGACTCTCTCAAAACATCTGCACACTCTAAACTTATCCGCATGCCTGAGTGATGCATGGTACAATGGTACGGGTCGATCATTATATTAGCTAAAATTAGCAAAGCCCGCATGATGACAGACCGACAGACAGACTCTCTCCCCATACTACTCGCTATCTGGGGCTCACTCAGGCTCACCCCAATAGTATTATTTATAACACACTTTCTATATTTAGTGTATCCAAGCATTAATGATACTGCAGCTGTATAAGATCAAGGCTATAGCAGACAATGCAGTATGTAGACTGTACTGTCGCATGGGCATAGCTACTTAGCCAACGTCACGATCATCATATCACACGGGTGTTTCAGAGGGAAATTTGGCGTATAATAAGAACATTTCTGGTATCATAATTAATATGCAAATATCCTGGCAACGCGAGCTAATTAACTTGTCAGTGGTTTCCAGGTCCACTTTGCACACTTAGGCGCTCTTATGGGTTAAAATAACATTCCAATCATGACCATAACAGTCTCCCTGACAACCTCAAACAGCCTGCGCAGTGAAATGCACTAATATAAACTACTGCGCATGCAGTGCAGCTGCTCGGCTTCCATTCAAGTAGCCAACAGATAGTGACAAAACTCACCACATCCAGTTTCCAGAAGTTTTCTACTTAGGTAAGACATTTGCATCATTTAGATAAGTGATCAAAAAGTACAGTAAGTAATAAAAAATGTTGGCACTTATTTTTCTAAAGAAAATACAGACTATTAAAAAACATGAATATTACAACTAATATTGCCCAGATTCTGCCCAATGATGGATCACATTGAACAAATCCAGAGTCTTTGCAGGGTATGTGGAGGATGTGTGAAGCAAACAAGACCCTGTGTAGATCACATGAGTTCACTTAAATCTGTATTTAACATTGACATAAGTAAAGACAGTGAAAATACTCACCCAAAACACTTTTGTAAGCGTTGCCATGCCATAGTTCTACGGCATAACAAAGCAACCACTGATGGGAGAGTGTACATACATTCTGTGGAGCCTATGGAGTGGTCTGAGCATAATGAGGGAGGCTGTAAAGTGTGTGAGATGGTGGACAAAAGGAGCAGAGGAGGGAGACCAAGCAAACACAGGAAAGGAAGAGGACGACCTACATCTAACGACTTCCGGATTGGAGTGGTAAATGTACAGAAAGCTTCTCCACCTTCATTCCTTCCCACTAACTTGGAGAGGAGACCAGACTACCACATACCCCCTTCGCTCGGGCTTACTTCCAGTGATGTACAGTGTCCCGTTTGTCATGAGCTACTAGATCAGCCAGTTCAGACTCTGTGTGGCTCAGTTAGTTGTCTGTCATGTGTCCTAAGGTAAAGAAATAAAGATTAAGCTCATACATATGTACACTAAAATTACACAAAATTTTGCCAATAATTAGATGGTTTGAGACTACAAAGCAGACAGATTGCTTAGCCTGCTACAACAAGCACCCCATGTCATTTTGCTCACCTCCTGAAATGTCAATGAAGATCTTGAGTATGATCTTGGTCACCTGTTTTGCCTGCCACCACCATGTACTGCTTGGTGAATATAGAGCACATGTAGAGAGCATGTGTGCAGAAGGAAAAACAGCTCCTTCAATGTCTTTGTCAGACATTTTGGCCAAACCTGTGAGCATCCCTCCATCTACGATTGAGCAACATGTTGCCTACAATCTTGTGAGGCGAATGATGGGAGCTGGGGAGCAGAGCAAGAAAAATACGATATCACTTCCTACAGGAGGGCCAGTGAGATACTACTATAAATCTATTCACAACCACTAAATATACCCAATAATACATTACATTCAATACAGCCACTTACACTTGCACGTGTACCAGCTGCCTGAGTTCCATCATCTGAGGCCACGTCCAAGACTGTACGTCAACGCAGCCACACTTTGGAGGGTATTCGAGAGATAACATCGAAAGATTCCAGCACACAACTCCAAGCTGAAGTCAAGGGTTTGAGCAGTGAGGAGAGGAAGCAGCTTTTGGTCAGTGCTGGAATAACTCTTGATATCCCTCCAGAGAAAGGTCTTGCTCTCAAGGCTGATCTTGCTATCCCCTGGAACAAGCTAAGAGTTATTAGAAGGTATACATGTAAAATTTATGTAAGTAACTTATACTGAACAATACCTAAAACAGATGGTTGGCAGAGTGGAACATCTCAATTGCCAGTGAGAAAAAGCTGCGCAAACGGGCCAACGATGTGATCACCACAAACTTGAAGGGAGAGGCTGCACCTTTGACCTTTACACTGAAGTCAGGTGGAGAGGAAGTCCGAGCAGCTCCTTTGGTGTACATTCCAGAATTGAAGGATAAAATCTTCCAATTGCTGGAATCACACAAGACGTAAATATACATATACATAAATATTCATACCCATGGCAACTTACAAATGTAATTTAATCCAGTCTGAACCAGCTAACATGGCACGATGAAGATATTCCTTCCGGTGAAATTTGGGTGAAGATTGGTGGAGACAAGGGAGGAAGTTCATTTAAGATGAATTTCCAGTTGGTGAATACCCCATCTCCGAACAGCATAACAAACACCTGCATCTTCACGGCTTTTCAGGCACCTGACACTCTGGTCAACCTCCATGTAGCACTTGATAAGTATCAGACTCAAGTTCAACAGCTGGATGGATGCACATGGAGGTAACAAATACAATGAAGTCACAGAATTACCACTTGGTGTGCATCATTTAGGGATAAAAGAGTTCGTGTTTTCATCACTGGTGACTATGAACTTCTCTGCAGACTATATGGGATAACAGGTGCAAATGGTATGTAAACAAATACATATACTTACGTACACAATGAAGAGTGAACTCGACCAAATGTACCTTTATCAGGACGACATTGCTGCCTGTGGTGTACCGTAACTTCTGCTCAGTTAGCACAAGACCCTTCTACGGTCTCGACTATGACTAGGACTCTGCAGACAATGGGATCAGACTACAGTAGATTTGTAGCTGCAGGGGGTGACGTAAAGAAGGTGAAAGAGTACAATAATGTTCTCTACGAACCTTTTTTCTCTATACCAATTGAACAGGTAAATTTTAATTAATATAAACAAGAAAGGACTTACATAAACTTGCGAATAATTCAGGTCTCTATGCCCGGTCTTCACATCAGCTTGGGGATCTTCTATCGTCTTTTTTCACTGCTGGAACAAGAGGCTCACCAATTAGATCTTGAGTTAGCACTGCGTACCAGTCAAGATGACACAGTCCACTCCTTCAAGTTGTACTCATGTGCTTTAAGCAAAGTGTCAGAGCTACAACAGAGTGTGAGGACAGACAAGGAAGAAGCAGATGCCGCAGAACAGCTAGCAAACCTCTTGGCCATTCGTGGAGCACCTCTCCAACAGATCGACTTTTGCAGGCAGGCAGCAATCGAGTTGCGAAGCAAACTTAGAACAACAGTAAGAATTCACAATACATGTAAATCTACAATAGCATCTTACCAATTACAATCTTGAAAACAAAAATTATTACACTCAGGAAAATGAAATCAAGCAACAAGAGTTGATAATAAAGAAAGGCTTTTCTAAAGAAGAAGGACCTTTTGTTATCTCTCTTGACAAAGCTCTCGCTTCTTTCAATGTTGAGAGGCAGGCATACTATGGAGGCACATTTGTAGGGAATCATGTACACAGAAGCTTGAAGGTATAATGATAGACACATTTTTTAAAAAATCAGTTTCCACACTTATCTATCAAAATAGCCCGACAACATCAAAACACTTTGCCGAGCACCCATTGCAGTAGCCAGAGAGCGCTGTCCTGCTCTAATCACCAGGACAGAAGATATTGCTGATGAGTTTGAGACGGCCTTCACCTTCTTCTCTTCCTGCCATAACATCTACGACAAAAAGAAAATTGAAAAAGATGATGTTTCAAAACTCCGTAAGTGAAGTTTTTTACACAGACACAAAAATGCATACGCTATTGCTAACACTTTACATGTAGGAACTAAAATCGAAGGATTTATGACATACTATAGAAGACACTTCCCTCAAGCAACTGTCCTGCCCAAAATGCATATTCTAGAATGCCATGTAGCAGACTGGATAGAAAAATGGGGTGTTGGGCTAGGGCTTATGGGCGAGCAAGGTGCTGAAAGCATCCACACTTCTATCAATAATATAGAAAGATCATACCTCAACATGCCCAACAAGGTTGATCGACTAATGGCAGTCATCAAGGAGCACCACCTTCGAGTTGACCCTGAGCACAGATCACTTGCACCAGTTGTGAAAAGGAGAAAGAAGACAATGCCAGAACAATGAGACAGTTCAAGGCACCCTTCCACACTATCCATGCTTCATCCCTCCTTCCCAACCATTGATAATTTTAACAAAAAAAGTTGTTCTGTAAACCACAACATTTTAGTCCTACAAAAAATAAGTGCCGACTTCAGTCATACCAAAATAGATAGTGTAATGTGTATATTTTTAAAGCTTTGACTTACCAGGGCTGAAAAACTTCACATTCATGGCAATGAGCATCGAAATATCTACATTCTTTTTCGCATATGGTAACTTTTGGCCCTGTAACTCTGCTTTGGAAGGGTTTAGAACGAGCAGACAACCACGAAAATACTCGTCAAAGAACGCTCTTCTTGCCACGTGTATTTCTAGCCACGTGTATTTAACAGTATTCACAGTATACACGTGAATAGTGAACGCTTCCGTTGCCAGGATAATGCATTCCACATTGCTAGGCAGGGTTCAATTTTTCTGCGTGGGCGACTAAATTTCCGTACGCGTATTGAATTGAAACATCTGTGATCACATCACGAGCTAGCCTGTTGTGAAGTTTGCAAAAACACAAACACTTGACTAGAGATACTCTGTTTCATCCAAGTATTTATACTAGAGATGAGTGTCACTATCTCAGACTTCTAGTGTTGTTCTAGCGAGGTGCAGCTAGTGCATGATCGGGCAACTCTACCTAGCTCTAGCTCACTACACATATGTAGTGCTAGTGGGTGGGGCCATGTAGCTAAAATGGCCACTAAAAGAATTATATTTTTCAAAAGCTAAAGCTTGTAGTTCCTAAGTATGGAGACCTAATTAAGTGAGCAGATCAGCACTGAACATCTTGAAACTGCATGATGACCTGTAATCTACAATGTTGGTACTAAGCTGTGGCCAGCCTTGTTAAAATCTATGGAAAGCTCAGTTTAGATTGACAAATGATTGAATGGTAAAACTTGAATAGTTCCACACACTGCAGATGCTTATTTCATACCACTGTAGACATGTGTAGAGAGTCAGGCCAGTGAAGTTCACTGACAACGCGCATCATGCATCTAAGCTCAGTACTATATCATGCATGATAGTTGTACAAAGTGCTATCTCGCATGAGTTACTTACCTGGACAAGCAGCTAAGACATCTGATTCGTGAAACTGGCCCATGAAGTAGCCTCGTACCCAGGCCTACCCCATGCATTTTAATTTTTAAACCTCTTCCACAAGTTTTTAACGCTGGGGTACAAGGCCTGGGAATGAGGCTACCCATGAATTACTCTAAGCTCTACTGTATTTTTAGACAATACACACTACATGTGCATAATCAATGTGTGTGGTTTTGAAGCCTAAGCACTCACAGATGCACAAAAGCTAAGATCTCAGAAACTACAGCATTTTGCAAGATTCTACACATCAAATTTCAAGATAACTTCGATTCATGAACGCAAGTATCTTCCATTTTGACCCGTAGAACAGCCATTCTTCAGATAATTTAGTAACAGACAGACACACAAATGACTACTTTAACCCTCTGCATGTGCGTAGCACGTGCAGAGGGTTAATGAAGGCACTCCTGCACTGGTGCATAACACTCGGTGCACTCAACCAGCGCATTAACAGTGTGTATGCACTGTAGTACTGATTTATCATAAGACTAAGGTGATGACTGTTCAACTCAGCCTGGCCAGTACAATGAGCTAGGTCAAATGTACTAGAGCCAGAATGAAAGGTCATGCATGGTCAAGAAAAACTGAGGTAGCAGACTAAGACTCTGGAAAATAAGGAAATTCAGTTAGGTTACTTGAATTCTCAGTGAGTAATGAAACCACACTGTCAGTGTGAGTGTTGCCATTTACACAAAACTGAATTTGCCAGTTTGTCAATGTGAAAAGCCACCGTATCCTGTCTACTTATATAGTAAGCAGCTTAGTACTACGTGATTTTATTAGCATGAGGGTAGCACTTAGCAGAGAGTTCAGCACTGGTCAGGTAAGCTGTGGTTTCCAAATAATGCACATTTGTGTGTGTGAATAGGGTCGTCAATTTAACATCCCAAGTAGTTCATGAATAATGCATGAGTTTAGAAATTAATACGGAGAAGCGCTTTTTGTCTTGTATCTAGTGACTGGACAAGGGACATGAAAAACCAATGCCAAAGCGACTGAAGTTAAAAATACCAAGTTTATTCGTTCATGAATCAGCTCCTGAAAGCAAACTGTCTTTGAGAAAAGTATTGAGAGTATTAGAACTCTGAAGAAAAAGTAGATGGAGCGGAAAATTCAAGGTTTGGCATATTTTAGTTTGATACTTTAGCGATGGTTTTAGGCCATGTTTTTGGACTCATTGGAAAGAGAATGAGCTAAAGAGTAGCTTTAGAAGCCCTTTAATACTTACTAGTCTCGCTAGCCAGACTCCCCACAAAAAATGGGAGAGTCTGGTGAACAGCGCATAGTAAACTCGTTCTCATTACCAGAATCTGGTCATGACCACAATCATGTTCCATCATAGATAATACATAACACTTCGAGTGGATTGGAAACACCTTCGTATGCCAGAAAATCGTGCTTCACAAACACTGTTATGATGCCAAAGTAGAATCCGGGTCTGGGAACGAGGGTAAACAGGTCTGGCTAGCGAGACTACTTTAATACTAGTCTTGCTAGCCAGACTAACCACTCAGTTTTTGCAGAATTGTTCACATAAATGTGCTATTGGGCCATCTGTGCCATTCCTATGTACCCAGTACTAGTACGCATACTGGGAATGAACACATACACACACACATGGGGAAAAAAACAACTACTATAATTATGCCTTTGGTGTAATCATTTTTCCACATAGCATGGTGCATAAATTGCATTCCACTGATACAATTGACTTCACATTCCCAGCCTATGGTCTATAGTTGCTGGGTAGATGCAGAGATAGTTATGCTATGCAGCAATGGCAGTGCTTTCAAAAGTTAAGCTAACAAGTTCCACAGCCTTTCTGCATAAGCTTGAAGCTTGCAATAAGCCTGCAATAAGCTATATACCAAAAGCCTGAAAGAAGCAAGTTCTTGAGATGTCTTTGTAAACAAAAAAGAAAAATCAGAGCTACTTACCATTATTATATTAATAAGAGTTTTTAGTATTAATATGCGCTTCACCTACATTACATATAATTGTGTTACTTCCGGTAGTGTTGGCAAAACATTGTGAAACTACTTAGACAGCCAGCCACATGCACTAAATAAAAGCTAATTAAGCTTAGTAAGCAAGCTACTATATCACTATGAGTAAGTTGCATACACACAAGGGTAAAGTCAACAATTATAGATTTATACTACTGAAAAGATACACAAACAAGTAACACAAAAATGAGACATGTGCACAAGAATTAGTAATTTTTGACTTTACCCTTGCATGTGTGTATGCCACTTACTCATAGTGATTTAGTAGCTTGCTTACTAAGCTTAGCTTTTATTTAGTGCATGCATGTGGCCGACTTACTCATAGTGATTTAGTAGCCTGCTTATTAAGCCTGCATGCATGCTTACTAAGTGAAGCATGCATCTCAAGAGTTACATGGCTCAGCTGCATCATGAACATGATGACAAGATTGCACCATTATTTTATTATTGCCCAGTTTGTTTCCTTACTATCCATGATAAATCATGTATAGACAAATCTCTAATCCATCTAATTTTTCACCTATTATCTCTCATTGTATATGCATAGCAATGTTACAGTTTTGTTTGGGAGAAAAATTTAATAGCATTTAGTAGCTCATTTCTACCAATCAAAGGCCATGGTGTCACAGGTGTGAATGGCTTAATGTTTCAATGCATTCTTGCCATCTATATGACTTGTGTGATGAAAGATAAATGTCGCTTTCACCTATAATTAGCTTGTGATAACTAGTTTTTAAGTCTAAAACTTCCTTTTTCTATCTCTATGCATGTGGTTGTGCAATTCATGCTCAAAGTCACTAATATAATATATATCTTTGTTTTGTTTTGTTTTGTTTTTATGCTGATATAGAATCTAAGAGACTGGTTGTTCGAAGTCGTCAAAGACCTCTGTTCAAAGAAGTGTCATACATTTCTTGAACATGGCAGAAGAATGGCTTCTGTACTCTGCATTGTTGATTCCTTGTACAGTATTGTACCAGATCGTCTACCTTGGTATAAACTTGATCTTGATACTGTGGGGGACATCCTCTCAATGTTGATCCTCAGCCCAAGTAGTGAAAGACAACAGTGTCCTGATTTGGATGTCATCCTGACCCTTCTACCAGAAATTAGCAGACAACCAACAGCAAATTCAGTGCGGAGCTTATGCACTCATCTGTCTTACCATAGACTTCTTAGAAATCCTCAATGGTTGTGTGCTATTCCTTTAGTACACGTCCTACAAAAGAAGATTACTCCCTTTGCCAAGCCTGAACTAAATCCTGAGTCAATTGTTTGGATTGATCGGCAGTTTGGCTTAACACATGTTAAATCTAAGACCAGTAATTTGAATCTCAGGTATATCATTATCATCACAGTTGAATATAGTGTCTTGTATGTACTAGCTGAAGTTAAAATAGGATTTGAATTTATGTTCTTAATTCTGTAAAATTGCAGCCTTGTTGAGAAACACTTCAATCAACTGAACACCTTGGCAGAACTTGATCCTCTTTTTCTTCCAATAGTGGTGTTTGTTTGTCCAGTTCCTGAATTGCCATCTCTTTTTCTCTTAATTCCACCTTACTTGTCAATAACTAGAATATCAATTATTGTCAATGAAACAAAAGGAATGCTCAACAAAAAAGAGGTGTGCTTATTTGAATATCTATGATTAGTGGTGTTTTTTTTTTAATGTAGTAATTATCCTTCTGCGGAAAAAAAATATTTTCCTCAAATTTTTAGCTGTACAGTATATGTATAACCTCATCCCTAAGCTCCTAGCTCTCTCCTTGAAAATAAGTGAGATGGCCTGAGAACGGATGTCATGCATGTGATGAAAAGTATAGGACTCAATTGGGTTGAACCACTTTGACAAGGATGCATGCATGGACATATCATGTTTGAGCTAGCAATCAGTCTACCAATGCATTTTGCATCCAATGCCAATTGCTTTACAGTTTTTTATTGAAACAAAGTACTAAGTGTATGGAGTGAGTGAGTACATGCATGTGCTGTATTACCCCATTTATATTCCAGACATGAATTTGCTATTGACCATTGTTGACCCAATATTTATTCAAGGCCATTGTAGCATGCATTTAATTGAGACCTGGCTTGTATATGAAACAATTCAACACTGTTGACAATTCCAATACAGATTGCAGAAAATTCACAGCTAATCAAAGCAGTTCTCGAAGTTGTCAAATCTCATCCTGAAAAGGAGGCTAGACGGTATAATATGAAGATATATGTAGCCTCAAATGGAGCTAAATATTATACTGTATAGTTATGTATATTTTAAACAGAATCTGTCAACTTTTTGGATGCATTGATGAAATAAATATTTATGTATGATTGATCTAATTTCCAGAAGTTATGAAACTTTGGAAGCGGCACTGAATGCATCTGAATTGCTCCTCTCAAGACTGACATCAAAACTACCAGGAAGAGACATGCTGTACACTGATACTGTGAAACTTGTTGTCAGTACTCTGTTCTATTCTGCAAGTAATTTCCAACTTGCTTGTGACAATGCTGAAAAACTGAAAGCAGCAGAAAAATGTGTCTACAATGTATTCAAGAACATCATTTATTACTTTGAAAGTTGGATCAAACGAGGTTTTGGTGGTGCATTTGGATTACCAGAGCGTATGAAGTTTAGTCTTGCACATACAGAATTGAAAGTAAGATGATCTCTCTGTATATGTATGAATGTTATAGTGTTACTTATAATTATATACAAGTACAAAAACCATTAGAAATGTAATGCAAACATAGAAATGGCCAAATAAAAAAAGTGAGCAAACAAGATAGAATGGGTGTCAGATTGAGTGAGTTCATTCCCGTGTCTGTAGCCTTTGTGTCATAAGTAATATTATTTTAGGCTTAGTAAAGCCCAGAATGCATGTTCATCTAGAAGTGGAATTTAGTCTTTAGCCTGAGCAGAGTACTTGCCAACAGCTCTTGAGTACAGTCATGCCTTGCAAACAGCTGAGAAACGCTGAAACCCCAAGCTGATCATGATGTAATAATAATTATGTCAAATGTGAGACTGTGTCTTTTTAGATATTGCTGACTTTCCTATACCGAAGAAATAAGCACAGAGAATGAGAGAATAAAACAGCACTTGGAGCACTGTTTGGGAACTGTATCTTACAATAGATTCCAAATTTTATTTATCGTTCGCTATTTGGTAGCTAAAAATACTACTAGCAAACTGCACTTAAGTAGCTACTAGTAACAAAACAAAAAAAGACAACAGCAACATAAAAACAACAATAAACAAAAACAAGACATAAACATAAATAATATTAAAAACAATCTCTTAAACATTAGCACTCGAATGTTTGTGCATCTTGAGCATGCAAACAATGCAGACTTGAGTATGGAAAGAGTCGTTAGGCTAGCTTATGAATAATGCATGAGTTTACAAACAATTGTTGCCATACGGAGAAGGTGCTTTTCATCTTGTATCTAGCCACTCAGTAGAGGCATAAAAAACCGATAGCAAAAGCGACTGAAGACAAAGAAATCAAGTTCATTCATTCAAGAATCAGCTTGAATAGCCTTTGGGAAAAGTTGAGCCAAGATAGAAGAAGAAAATGGAGAAAATTGGAAGTTTGGCATGTTTTAGTGTGGTACTTTATAGCAGTGGCTTAAGGCCATGTTTTTGGAAAGAGAATTAATGAGCTAAATAGTAGCTCTACAAGCCTTATAGTACCTTTCGCTCAGTGTTATTTCTGGATGTCTTGCACTAATGGGCCATCCATGCCATTCCTATGTATACCCAGTACTACCATACTGGGAATAATTTCTATTGATGTATTAGGTGTGGCTCTCTTTGATCGGTCTTGACTGTCCTCAAGAATTACGGACAAAATGGCATGATATGGTGCAGCAAATGATCAGAAGTAGAGTGGCTAAAGTTGTAAGTGCATTAGTTGTAGCTATATATATTGTATATTTTGCGCCTTAGTATGTATTTTGAGATAGCATGATGCCTGTTTTAGCGACACTTAAATTTTGCACCTTCTATAGATCAATAGCGTAGAACAGTCCAGTTTTGTAATATTAAATTTTTCTGTTTCAATCACTTTGCATGAGATTTAAGAGCTATCATTTTACTCAGTTTCCTTGTCTGAACATTGCAAGATTTTCTGAAGAATGGCATGCAGTCCAGTGTCAAAAGAGAACTATCTTTGAAACATGACATGTAGAAGCTTGCACTTAAATCTTTTAAAATGCTGTACTCACGGTTCAGGATGGTCCCTCTTTTTCAGCTTGTTGGTAACAACAGTTACTACTGATATTGGCTTGTTCTAGATGATTCCCAACATTAATTGATCTGCTTCTATATAATAGTGTATAACATAAGTTCCTACAGATAACAGTTTGTCATGTTCCTGAGTGACTAACTCATGAATATGAGCCTGGGTTATTTGCCTGAAACTGTATTATGTGAAATTATTTAATGCTTAAGTCATGCATTTTATTTTATTTTATTTTATTTTATTTATTATTTTTTTTTTTGAACTGCATGGACAATCACGCAACTGAAAAAACTATGAAATAGATGGGCGAGGTAGAGTCAGTATTCTTTACTTAAGGCAACAAGTGCTAAGCCACGAAACTTTGTACTATAGGCTCCATCTGCATGTACAAAAGTTTTGTGTCTATGATTATCATTTAGCCATAATTTCNGCACAATACAAATATTCATGCTAATAACTTAGCAAAAAATGAACACTTGGTACAGTAAGGCTTCTAAAGCTACTTTTTAGCTCATTCTCTTTCTAACAAGCCTAAAAACACGGCTCCAAAACCGTTGTTCAAATACCAAACTAAAATATGCCCCTCCCATTTTCTTCATCTTCTTCTTTTTATTCTATGTTGGCAAGATGACAAAAAAGTGCTTATTCCGTATGGTATAGCCATTAAGTTCTTTACTCATGAATTATTCATTAGCCACTTGGGAAATCAAATTGACAACCCTTTCCATACAAGCCAGTCTCAGTCTGCGGTAAGACCCACCTTTTTCCATACTTTCTCAAGGACACCCCGGAAGTAGGTGTTTACTTGGTTTCTATGACATTTATTACGTAATATCATATGGCGCTAATTGGATACTGACTGCGAAATACAGATTAATAAAGCACGGCAATTTAGCAGCTGTCAAAAATTAAAATACGAGTTATCAAAACATCGCGCCACGGCTATCACGTGAGCAGTTAATGAGCAGAAAAATGGCAGAAACAAGAGAGGGGTACACAAATAGTGAGATTTTGCAGGCTACAAACTGTACTGTAAACAACATACATTTACAAATATTAATCTACAGTCCATGATCTCTTCCTTCTGCAATTTTGAGTCGATTTGGCAAGCTCTAAGACCTTGCCCAAAAAATATGAAAATGATGAATATTGAAACTTTGCAGAAAAGCACAACAAAGAACAGGTACCTGTATGGAAAAGAAAGGTAGATAGACTTAGTTTATGATATTTATTGTGAGAGAATGAGTTGCTAAATGTTGATCACAGGTTATTTGAACAAGTTTACCCTCAAAAGCTAGTGAAAATGATGTAAACAATATCTATAAAACCCCTATTTTCAAGTACATGCATACTGCAACCAATTAATTGAGGCTACTGTGATACCATACAATATTGTAAAACTACCTTAGTTAAACATACTTACCAAGTTTGAAGTGATTTGCAAAAGTGCAAATGCTTGCCCAAAAAATGTGAAGATGGCTCCTTCCAGCAAAAGTCCAAGTAGTCACGAGGCCTTTTTGCCACTGTCAGCTGAGCTTCATTGTCAATTTAGCTTTCTGGCAATTCTAGTGCAACTATTTTCATCAGAGCAATACGCAAAAGTCATCGTGAAGGAGTGAAAACTGAGTAAACTTGGCCTAAGACAACTTGAAATTCAGTCGGCCATCTTGAATTTTCCCCCTACAAAATTCCCTATAGCAAAGTTCATTTCCGGGTGCATTTTTCACTTCCGGGTGTCCTTGAAAATTGGGGGTCTTACCGCAGACTGTCTGCATTATATACCAGTCTAGCTGGCCCTTTCCATACAGACAAGTGTGCATCACTTGGTATAGCTGTCTAGAACTCTCTGCTACCAGAGGAGGTACGACACCTGAGCTGGCAAATCTGCAATACTTCACAATGAGAGTTGATCACGTGCACCTGCATGCCAGCTCAGCAAAGGTGCACTCATGTCGTACCTCCTCTGCTCTGCTTTCATTGAGCTAGAGATATGAACAGAACTGAGACACATAGGGAAGTTCACTCAACTGACACCTATTTCTATCTTGTTTGCTCACTTTTTAACAATTTGGCCATTTCAATGTTCTAATTATGTTTCTAATGTTTTTTATTTCTTGTTGGAATATTACAATCGAACCTCTGAATAAAGGCCACTTTTTGAGCGAGGCTTTTTGCCTTTATTCGGAGGTTGGCCTCTGGTGGGAGGTTCATCGCTATACACATAGGAATTGTGTTAAAGTTGATTTAATGATATACATGTGCATCACAGACCAGGGATTGAGTAAGAAAATGGTCCAGAATGATTTTGTACTCAATAGATACAGAGAGCATCAATTGCTGAGCCATGACATACGCTATAGCTTCTTCATTTTTTTTGAAAGAAGTTATTTTGTGAGTATACTCATAGATGTGCTTTAGCTCCTTGAAGTGTCAAGTCAGGCTTGACTCAGTAAGGTGAACAGAAAAGGTGACTGTACACTAGAAATACTTTTGTGTGTACTCTCTCCACAGGTATTAACCCTATTATAGACTAGTTACAGCAACTAGTAGCCTAACTCAGAGCCAACACAAATCTACTGTACACTTAATGTACAAAAGTTCAATTTTACTCCTCTATTTATGCGACAAGATCAAAAATTTTGTTCTAGGTGTGGTTTCTTGCTTGGCCATTTTGAGAGACAGTTTTGCAAAGAATCGATCAATTGGGAGCATGCAGCTTGGCCACTGGTGGAAATCGAGAAGCAGCCGCTCATGGGAGGTTGCTTAGTACTAGATGTATGGTGTTTTCAATCAGTACCACAGCCTGTGGCCATTACATGGGGGTTGGTTGCTTGTGGGAGGGGCCGTTACGAGAGGTTTCACTGTGGTGGAAATGTATATGTGCTTTTAAAACGAGAGGCAATTAGTGCATGATCACGCTTCCAAACAAATGACATTATTAGGGAGAAATTGATTATGCTAGCATGCCCTTGCTTGAAAACTATAACATACCATATAGTGGGTAAATTTGTCGAATTGGTGAATTATTTTTCAAATTGCCAAATTAAAAATCTCCAAACAGTTTTATACGCATGCACGTGCATATAAACAATGCAGCATGTGGAGCTAAATCGGTAAATTTAAAATCACCAATCTTGCTAAAATGCAAATTTGCCAAATTTTAAGCCCGCCAAATTTACTCGCTATAATTATGGTATTAATAAATTAACTGCCTTTCTTGTCTTTTAGGCCTTGCGGGACTGGCTGTATGGAATAATTGAAGAACTCCTCTCAATGGCTGTAAATTCACCTGAACAGAATGGATATAGAATATCTTCAGTGGCTGTGGTTGTTTTATGCTTTGCTGGTATCCTTCCCCATCCTTTAGGATGGGATAATATCACCTATGATCGCATTGCAGATATTTTGTCAATGCTTGCTCTGAGACCAGATATACAGAATCAAGAGTGTAAAGATCTGAATGTTCTGTGCAGCCTGTTACCGAAGAAAGTTTCCAGAAAATATGTATCAGAAACTTTAATTGGCTTGTGTGTGAAGCTATCCAACAACAAACACCTAAGAAACCCACAGTGGCTCTATGCAATTCCACTGATCCATTTCTTACGAGAGCAAAGTATACCATTCGGTAAACCACAACTTGATCCTGAAAGAATTGTGTGGGATGAGAAAGAATTTATGTTAGGTCATGTGAAATACATCACAAGCAGCAAGGATTATGGGTAAGATTAGATACATCCTATGTACAAGCTAGTTATGCACTCCCCTACCTTACCCCTCATATTCTTACTACTTTTGGCCTGGTTCTGAGCGTACAATATTTATAATAAATATTATAATTTATGTGCCTTACTCTAATTATCGTTTTGTATTTTTTTTTTCATTGTTTGTAGCCTAATTGAGAAACACTTTGATGAACTGAAGCCACTCACTCAACTGGATCCTCTCTTTCTTCCTATTGTGGTTTATGTCTGCCCTTCACCTGAACTAAACATGTTGGTTCTACAGATTCCTCCTTATCTGTCTGCTGCTTGGGTTTCATGTATTATCAATCAATCACAATCAAATTTATACAAGCGTCAGGTATTATAATTATTAGCATAATCATACGTACGGTAGTGTGTATAGTAGGAATAGGTCACCTGTCCCTTAGACACAATATTTATGCTTATAAACACTCAACATGGCTTGAAACATCACTCAGATAGTTTTCTTATTGCATGTATCTACAAAGCTCACAGAACTTTCTAGAGCACTCTGGGAGTGAGCATTGGTGTGAAGCCACAAAAGTACAACTGTTTTCTTCTTCCTAACTGAACTTCTATTTAAAGAAAAGTCAACAAAAAATCTTGGCAACTTTACTAACTTATTGGTACAAATTACTGTATGTGAATGTAGCCATTTTTTACCCTTGGCGCGCACATGCACAGCAAGCGCGTTACGGTAGTCGTTTTGTATGTCTGTCTGTCAGGCAGATTTTTTGTTCACTCTATATATCTCAAGAATGGAAGGCCCAGTCTTCCAAAGCGGCATACCAAGGTAAAATAATCTATATTATCTAAAAAAAGTTACACATAGCATTCAACAAAACCTTGTAGTTCCTGAAATCTGAGGGTTTTCAGCGTCTCTGAGCTAAGCTTTGAAGCCCCACACACCTGCTAATCACGCCTATTTCTTAGTTTACATTGTTTAGAATTGACTTTAAGATGCCACATTTTCCCTTGGCAGAAGCAGGGATATTATAGCTATAATATCCATGGCAGAAGCATGCAGAAGGAGTTGAGGAGCAACTAATTTACTTTGTAGGTAAATTTAGCAAGCAATAACTCTATACTCTTTTTAATCACACTGTTTTGGCCTGTTTTTAAGGCATGACAGAGCTGATGATAGGCTGATGAACACTTAATCACTGAGTCATGTTATGTGAACTTGCTAGCTAGTACAATGCTTGTACTCTGACTATATCTTTGCTGTTAAATATAGATAATCAGATCATTGTTTAATATTCTCTGTGTAGTCGGTCAAGCTGCCAATACCAGCCTCCCAGTCTGCTGGCCCAGGGCGGGGCATCCACGGTTATCATAATAATTAAGCCTCGGCCCGTGCGTAGCACGTGCAGAGGGTTACAGTAGTCATTTTGTGTGTGTGTGTACGTCTGTTTGTTACGAGATAATCTGAAGAATAGCAAATCTACATGGGAAATAGAAGATACCTATATGTTCATGAATCAAAGTTATTCTGAAGTGTTGTATGTAGCATCTTGCAAAACTTTAGAGTTACTGAGATCTGAGGCTTGTGTGCTTTTCTGAGTGCTTAGCTTCGAAATCACACCTATTGATCATGCCCCATGCAGTGTGAGTTATCTTGAAATTCAGTGGAGTTTTGTGCATGCTTTTGCTTGTGCTTGGCTCAGGTGCTGGAATAGGCAACCCAACTGCTTCCAAGAGTCTTGTAAATTAAATTTAGTGAGGGTATTAAAACACAACACTTTATAGAACTATACATGAGTGGCTTATTCAGGAAGATTCAGGAAGAATCAGTCTCACGGTGTTGCTCCAGGGCAGACTGAGTCAGTCTGTAGTCTCACTAATAGCTCAGTGCAGCAAGATTTGAGTACTAGCTGAATCATCATAGATCTATAGAATCATCAGTACTAGACTAAGTATTAAACTACAATATAAATGTAAAATGAGCATCAGTGTTTATCAAGTTCACTAAAGGCTTGTCCAGTTTTCCATATGCCACTGCTACCCATCATGTTGTTATGAGTAGACAGACAAGTCACTGGATGAATTGGTAGTCTCACAGGCCAGACTTCAGGCACACAAGACCAATTAATTGAGCCTCTGCGCATGCGTAGCACGTGCAGAGGGTTCTGGTAGTCATTTTGTGTGTCTGTCTGTCTGTTACGGGACAATGTGAAGAATGGCAGCTCCATGGTCCAAACGGAAGGTACTTGCGTTCATGAATCAAAATTATCTTGAAAGTGGTTGTGTAGAATCTCGCAAAATGCTATAGTTTCTAAGATTTGAGGCTTTTGTGCTTCTCTGACCGCTTAGCTTCGAAACTGCACCCATCAATCACACCAGAGCATTCAGTATACAGAGGTGATCATACTAGGCTGACCAAAGCTCAGCACTTCCTTGATTGCAGGAGGCTAGAATTTGCTGGCACCTCTCAGGGGCCTTGCTGGTCATGCATAGTGACATGTCAAGTTAGTTGTGCATGCTAGTTGAGTGCGCAGAGGCTTAAGCACCTTGGTGCCTTCATTGCTAATGGTACTCTTGGTCTAATTTTGTGCACAAGGTCATTCATTTCAGGCATTCTGGCTAGTATCCTCTGCTGGGCCCACTCTGTTCATCATACTGGTAGCTAGATTGCCATGTGTGACAATGTATTGTATTGCTAGGGCACTAAGGGTTAAGCACCTTGGTGCCTCTTCATCAAGTAGGTAAAGTAGTCTCGTTCCCAGGCTTCTCGTTTGTGAATATTTTCTTCGAAAATAAAGAAGGAGAGAGACTAGTACCAGTAGTCAGTACCTTGGTTTGGTCAGACTGAATGATCGAGACTGGACACAGAACTGAAAAGGCTTATTTCGAGAGACTGCCATTTATCTGTGCCTCTTAGACAAACTTTGGAGACTACTGGCTGCTCTTTTCTTGTTTGATTCCATCGTCTTCTACATCCAACTCGATCTCTTAGATCTCACAGATAGGCAAAAATTTTGCTCGTTCACAGTTTAACTCTGTAGCTATCTCAAATTAGCTCCTTTTTCTGAGTCTTGATCTAGTATTACAGTTCTTGACTAAATTTGAGCCATGTCATTTGTTGTAGTGTGCTGATCATGTAATCGTTCATAAGCCACACCCATGCATTCAAAATTTACAAAGCTTAGTGCATAATTTGCTAAAAAGTACATGATGCTCACTGTCTGAGAGTTTAAGAATTATGTGTAGGTGAGTATTACAATAACCTAGCAGTGTCAGTAGGTGGCAGCTGCCACCCTTGTCCCATTGTTAGCTACGGCTCTATATGTGCATGCACATCCAAATTACCGTATAGCGGGTAAATTTGGCGGGCTTAAAATTTGGCGAATTCCCATTATTGGCGATTTTTAATTTAGCGATCCAATTCCGTATGCTGCATAGTTTATATGGGCGCACGTGCGTATTAAACTGTTAGGCGGTTTTTAATTTGGCGATTTGAAGAATAATTTGCCAATTCGCCAAATTTAATTCTAGCCAAGTTTACCCGCTATACGGTATGCATTTGCAAGCAGCTTGTGCTTTTTGTAAAGACTGACCAGTCCTTGATAGGCTCCTTGCATGTAATTGAACACTTTGGTGTTGAAAAAGCGAACAAACAAGTAGTTAACATTATAGGAATGGGCAGTACAGCTATGAAACAAGGCAACATTAACGTATAGTGGGAAATTTTATATTTCATACGCAATGCAAATATACGAAAATTAAAACTCCGAAAATTTAACTTCTGCATTTACTTTATACGAGCGCGTGCCATGTATATGAAATTTAAAACTACAAAAATTTCTTCTGGCACGTTTATACAAATTTTTGTACCAACGAAAATTTCCCACTATACGGTATTGTATTTGGGCATGTGGGAATTCTTTTTTGTATACCTTATAGCGGGAAATTTTCGTGAGGGAAAAATTTCGTTCTTTTCGTTCCAGACAGCATGAAAACGAAAATTTTGCCCACGAAAATCTGAAAATTTTAAAACGTGGCCGCGGGTAATATCAATCCACGTGGCTGTGCATGTGAACGAACGAAAATAAGACCACGAAAACTTGTTTTCAAGGCCTGAAACGAAATTTTAACCGCACGAAAATTTCCCGCTATACGGTATTCCAAAGTGTTTACGATCTCATAAAGCGTCTATCTTGGCTTGACTTTTCTCAGAGACTGTTGCATTACCGTATAGCTCCAAATTTTCATGATTCAAAAAGTTCGTGAAAAGTCTGTCTTTGCCGTTTTGAACTAATTTTCGTGAATCACGATCTCTGAAATTATGTTGCCGATATACAGTTTTCTAAATTTTCGTGGAGAAAATTTCCGTGATATACGGTTGAATTACGAAATTCACGAAAGTATTGTACCACGAAAATTTGGAGCTATACAGTATTTGAAGTTCATTCTAGTAAACATGGTTCTTTCTTTTCATGTGCTTTTGGCATTGTTTTCTTGTGTCTAGAAATGTGTAGAGTGCTTTACATTTATAAGAAAACATAAGAATAGTCGAATCAAAGACATTAAGAAGTATACCGTAGATCGGGAAATTTTCGCCGCTATAAATTTTCGCTCGTTTAATTTTTGCGTGTTTAATTTTCGCCGCTTTGACCGATTAGGTAAAGATCACCATACGTTTTAAATTTTCACGCGTTTAATTTTCGTCACTCGCGCACGTGGCGAAAATTTTTTAATGGCGAAAATTTCCCGATCTATGGTATAGGAAAACAAGATAGGAATTAGTTATTACATTGAGAGTCTATGCAATGTCAACATGGTCATGTGCATAACTGTTCCTATATTGTTAATTTGCATTTTATGATTTGGTCCATTTGGCCATTCCGGTCTATTGCATTTTCCGATGTTTTTTCCAAATACTTTTATGTAAGGTCTAATCTTGATCATTAGTATTTGTATATACTTATGTATAGATTGAGGACAATTTGAAACTTATTCAAGGAATTTTTAATGTTATGAGAGTCCTTCCAGAGTCCGAAATCAAAATGTGAGTATTCTGACTGTTATATATGCTTACTATGATGGTGATAATTTTATTGTAACCTCAGGGACTACAACATTTTGGAAGCTACTTTAGCTGCATCAAGGCTTCTTTTTTCAAGACTCATGTCAAAGTTACCACCTAAGGCTGAATGGCAGTGCAGTATTGATGTAGTAAAACTTGTTGTCAGTATGCTCTTTTACTCAGCAGAGAATCTTGCTACTTATGCTTTAAGTACTGAATTGAAGAAGTCTGCAGATAGCAGTACTGAGAAAATGCTCTTAGGAATGATTCCACCATTAGAAAGCTGGATTAAAAGAAGATTTAATTCTGATGCGTTTGGTACACCCCATCGTGAAGAATTTCATTATGCTGAAATTGAATTGAAGGTATTAATTGTTAATTTTAGTGACATGCATGCATGCAGTATTTCATGTGCCTATAATGCTACAATCATGTAGTAGAGTGTAGTTAGGGTTTCATTTGGGATGGGGTGGGGGAGCTACTATAGATGTTTTTTGTTTGTTTGTTTGTTTGTTTTGGAGTTTTCACAAGCAAGGAATCAGTAGATTATAATAATGTTTAAAGAAATACTGAACAGCTATTCTTTTACAAGTCTTTCAGTAAAGTATCTCCAGAACAAAACTATTGCTAAGTCACTGTTATTATTATAAGTATTGTGTCGGACAGAACTCAGCATGGTTGAAAGCCACAAAAATTGTCTAAAAATGCACATCGGAAGTGTTTTGTCTTCTCTTGAATTTTAAAGTACGATGATAATAAAAGAATACCAAGGTACCATCAATTTAAGACCTTATTGAAGGGGTTGCCCGTTAGCTCTACTATCCTAAGAATCATTCCATGAAATACCCCATGAAAAAACCTTTGGTTGTAGTTTAAGGTTCGCCCATGCACTTATCTTTAAAGTTTCCTTATATATATGTCCTAAATTCTGTTTAAGAAAAAAAAATAGTGCAGACTGAAGCTCAAAATTGTCAAGAGAAATGATTGTAGAGTTATTAGCAGTGACTCACTTCCTTACCTGTAATGACATTCCTGATCCAGTGCTTCTTTTGTGAAATCAATGTGAAAAGAATAATGGAGTTAGTACGCATTTATGATGTATACTGCATTCTTGGGTGGTTAGTGCCCTTTCTGCCTGGGTAGAGGGAAGTAGAGAGATGTTCTCTTCCTGTGCAATATGAGCATATCACCTAGACATCCTATGGCAAAACTATATATATAGTTATCTTCTCTTTGTTAGTTACAGTATCTTTTGGCTTAATGATTGTCTTCTTGGAAACACTCATTGACCTCTGAACTTGCTTACTTTAAAGTCTTTTGCCACCTGAGTACTCTGTAGATTTGCCAAGTTATCAGTAACTCAATTCACGTTTTAATGCTTGTAAATTAAGTCCTCAAAAGGAGGATCACTCATGACTGTTCACAAAACCATATCAGAATTCACACATAATACAATACTTATTAAACTCATGCAGTTTCACTGTTCTCACTATTTTCACTGCATTTAAGCAGATATAGTTACTGTTGAAGCAGACTCGACCCACATCAATGTAGAGACTAGATTTAGTCTAATGGCCTGTAGTAGTGTGTTTTGCATAAATAACCAGATAACTTTCTTGGCTGAAGTCCAAGAATACGATGATTTCTGGCTGATATCTAAATACATATCCAGACTCTGTGATCAATTATAAGTTCATGCATGAATAGTGCAAAATTTTTTGGATTAATATGTATATCATTGTTTCAATTAGATGTGGATTTCACTCTTTGAGCTTGACTGTCCTCCACAATTTGTGTCTAAGTGGCAAAATTATTTACAGCAAATTATTCGGACAAGAGTTGAAAGAGTTGTAAGTATCTGTAGTCTTTAAGCTTACGGGCTATAGTTAGCTCATGAATATGCTAATCAGTACAAGCTCAGTACAAGCTAGTTATTTTGGACACGATTTGGCCTATCAGGTTTGTCGTCAATTTTTTGTGTGTATAGAAACCTTATTTTGCCATATCTTCTACATTTTCTATTTATTTGAAGAAATGGGCAGGGCGAGACAAAGAGAAATTTTGAATCCAACTTCCATTTCATATCTCTAAACTTTTTTCTCTTCGTGTGGCCCTCTGAAAAGTACTTACCTATCGTTAGAAGTATACAAAGCTCAGTTTAGAGCCTAATTTTGCTGGCAGGATTTGCCAACAAAAATTTTCCCACAGCATGCTGGGTTTTTTGCCTTCATATTTTTGTGCATGCTAATCAGAATAAAGTCGGTATTGCATAGTAGTTATAACATATACAATTTAGATTTGTGCTGACTGCCAATGGCTTTTTTATCACAAGCAATAGATAGAAAAACGAATACAAAAAATAGATATAAATATTCATGAGCAAACTGTCTCCTGTAACCTTAACCTTGCAGGGTATAGTTTAAGTAGACAACTAAACTGCAGTATTATGTTTATTATCCTTGATAGTCACTGAATATGAGGATTGACTTACTTTGCTTGCTCGAGTCTCAAGCTGAAACTAAGGCAGTTTTAATCACAAATATATTTGTTGAAGCTGCAATGCAAGCACTGGAAAAGATGGTGTGTTCTTTGATTTTGATGTAATTTCGTATGATTAAGTACATAAGTAATACCATGCAGTCATGATAGTTGTATGCATTAAATTATATAGTTCAATTGAAAATACTGTCACTAATATATTATAGGGCTCTCAAGATACTGCAAGAAATGTCTGGAAACTCTATGGCACATCTAAACAAAGGGAAACTGTAGGAAGGATTCTGGAACGGATTCTACAAAGAAAGTACAGTCCTGAAACTGGGTCCATAACCCTCGACCAGCTGCTAGATTGGGATTTGTGGCCCAGCTACATAACTGTGTACCGTAAGTATTGGAAATTTATATACTACATATTTCCTTCTTGCATTGCTGATTTTCCAAGTGTTGTAATTGTATCCAGTTCTTTCTTAGGTCTAAACATATATAGCATAGACATACATACCCAGAATTGGAAATAGAGGTCACATGACAGTATAGTTCCATAGTTAACATGTGAAGTACTCCGCATTGTTAGTTTTAGGCCATTTTTTGTTGAATAAAAAAGGAAGTCTGTGTTTCTTTCAAGAAGCTCACACTTAATATAAGTCAAGAAGTAACCACAGTATAAGTTGTTTGAATGAGTGTTTCTATAGATGGTTTTCACACGCGGGGAATAATAATTAGTTCAGCTAGTTTTAATAAGATGCATGACGAGTCATGACAAAGGCCGACAAGGTATGACGATGGACATGCCCCTTGGTGAGCAACTTTAGTACTAGAGTGATACTGCCAGGCCTGAAAAGAACACTATAGAGCAGAATGATGCTTCAGCGAGCTTTTCAGGTAATTGTAGACTAACTCTCACAAAAATACCCGATGGCTCACTTAAAATGTCTTGTAATTTCTAAAAACACGAGAATAAACTGTCATAGCCCAGCCTCAGATGGGTTAGAACAGACTGCAAATAGTGACAAATCAGAGCAAACAGCGTCATTTTATGTGAAAAATAGCATGCAAAAGCCTTGCTGTATCTGATTTGCTGCTTCTACTTCGAGCAGAAGACTCGTTTGGCTAGTAAAATACTTGCTCCCAGTATCAACTAGTACAAAACTCTGTTCGTTTTGCCCACCAATGGGCGTGGTCCATGTCATAAAGCGTCACTTCCAGCTGTTGAATATTAATTTTGTGCCATTTCCCGCCTACGTGAAAACCATCTATAAACATACGCTGCTTTATACATTTTATTAGCTAATTTCTAGGCAGTCCAAATTGAACCACTTACACCCCTTTTTTCTCCCTCTCCTTGTGACTCTATGCCATATCTATTAGTGGCTATTTATGAATTTATCTTTTGGGGTTGTCTTGTAGCTGCTGTTTGTTAGTTTTTGACTTCTCTACAAAAAAACTTACCTGAAAAATCGACTATGCTGAGTGCTTCACGAAAATATGTCATGTGACCGCCACTCCAATCTGGGATCGTATGTCTGTAACTAGCAAATGCCTACAACATTTGGGGGCGAGCGTGAGTGGGTGTTTGTGCATGTATTTTTCATACTATAAGTATGTACATATTATGTGTGCATCAGCTGCACTATACTGAGGTACAAATTAAATGTGACATGTATAATGTCAATTTTATTTTGTTTGTTACAGTGGTGCATGCATTGTTAAATTGGATGAATATTCAGGTTGATCGATCATTTATTTCTGATTGCATGACAGTTGATGATGAGATGGTGTTCGTCTCTGTTCACTGCAAGTAAAGGACAAACTTATCATCAATTGTTTATTGGGTTGCAAATTATAACGTATATTAGTTCAAATGCTTCTGTAAATCAGGCTACATGGTGTGTGGTTCAGTAGCTGGTGATTTTGCTAGTCTCTTGCCAATCTTTCTCTCTCTTGGCCTTCTTTCACTTTGCTGTTGAACATTCCTTTCTTTTCTAATTTGCCTCATTGATTCTGTGTGCCTTTCTCTTTGTCTGTTGTTCATTACCATCCATCTTAGGATCTCTGAGCATGTAGACAGGAGTATTCTATCTGCAAGTCAATAATTTATTGTTTAGCTACCACACTGTGATGTTTCTCCTTTGTTTTACTTTTTTTCCCAGATCTCCAGTCTCTCCCATAATTTTCAGTTCAAGTACACAAAACTACACTACACTGTGTGCCCTGCATGGCTAGCTAGCTCCACCTATAACTATACATGATGTCGTATACATTACATGTGTTGTAAAAAAATGTTTGCTGTCCAAAATTAAAACAAGAAGCGCTATTTACAGAATTCTTTCACTTTGCTGTGAAAGAATAGGAATTTAGAACATAGGAATGGCCAAATCATAAAAAAAGTGAGTAAACAAGATAGGAATGGTTGTCAGATTGAGCCGAGGAGTTCATTCCTGTGTCTACAATGTCATTGAGCTCAATAGGGATATGGACATAGGTGACACAGTGAAATGAACTCCTCGCTCAATCTGACAACCATTCCTATTTTCTTTTTTATGATTTGGCCATTTCTATATATTTGCATTACATTTCTAATGTTTTTTGTACTTGTATATATAAGCATTAATTATTTTTGTTAATCCTCTGTGTACCAAATTAGGAAGTGAAGCTTTGATGATAAATGAAGGCGGCAATAGACTTCAATCCTGCTTACCTGAGTGGTGCACAGTTTTGTGTACATGTGCTGACAGTACTTTGGATGGCATTTGTGGTAAACTTCAAAGAGGAGAAGTTACTTTGAACGAGCTAAAAAGAATTGGAGAGAAGAAAGAGCAGATGATAGCACTGTCTTCTGCTCATACCCATCGCAAAGATAAGCATTACAAACAGAAGATTGAAGCACTGAATGATACTTTGAAACAACGACTTGGAGAGAAGGAATACTTTACCAAAGCAAGAGATTTGCTTGGTTATCTCTGTGGACGTGTTCCTAGAAATATAGTTGGTAGGTTACTTTCTCTGTTTCAGAAAAATTTGATATTGGTGCACAGAAACAGTGCCTTTTTTTCGCGTGATAATCAATCTGAAATCTATATGTTAATTATTTTCCATGCATGCATGGCATTAAATATAGGTCTTGACAAGCTCATGAATCAGCTTATAGCAAATTATGATTCAAGTCCTATCAAGCAATTGTGCCGTTCACAAGGAACTGGTTTTCAGGTGATATGTTTTGAGTCAGCCTCCCCCATTCTTTCTATCATGGTGAAGTTTGACATGATATCCCGTCGTCTTCAAAATGAAATATTTACAAAAATCTGGCAAGGAACTTTGAAAAAAGTCTCTAGGTCTGTTCCTGACCTCACAATTCAACATATTGTGACTGATATGTGGAACCCAACTATTGCTGCTTGTGGTGCACTGCTGGGTAGCATTCATGATCTTTCAATCAAGCTTTCAACAGTTGATGATTACTTTAAAATTCATAGTGAAAACGTGGAAGATATAGTTAATCAGTTGCATAAGCTTTTCAATGGAGTTCAGTTTTGCCATGACAAACCTATGGGAGATTCCTGTCCCAAGTGGATTATAACAGCAGTGGATCTCATGGGGCAGTATTGGACTCTGCAAAATTATGGTGTAGCTGCACAGACAGTTCTTGACCTAAAAATGAAGTTAAACCTGACCGGTGACTTCAGCTTAATAGAAACAATAGCACATAAAGTAAGCTGGAAAAATAAAGTTATTTGTATGCTTCATATGCACTCACAAAACCTGTACATTGCCAATGTTCAAATTTAATGTAGATGTCTACTTCTATGAGAGACCAAACACTTTCAGCAGTAGATGCTAGACTTATTGATGCTGGGGANCTATCAAAAAGCTGACAGTGTATTCTGATAGTTGCTTTGGGCAAAACAAAAACTTTCAGATGATTTGCTTTTGGAGTAAGCAGGTTCTTTCTCGTTTCGAACAAATCGATCACAAGTATTTAGTTCGAGGTCATACTTACCTTCCCAATGATCGTGATTTTGCTCATATTGAAAAGAGAAAAAGTAGTGCTCGTGTGTTTGTACCAGTAGATTGGGAGAAAATCGTAAGTGAAGCTCGGCCAAGGCATCCATTTAATGTCATACATATGGATGGATCAAAGTTTCATGATTTTACTCCACTAACCCAACAGTTTACACATAGAAAGACAGACACTAACAAGAAGAAAGTCTTGATCAGTAAAGCACTCTGGATGAATTTTGGACAAGGAGAAGACACACCTGGCAAAATTGTTAAACATCCAAATGAAGTCTGGCTGAGATATTCGTACGATTCTGAACCATGGAGCAAAGTGAACATCCTTAAAGGACGTAAGAAAATACCTCCAACATGCAGTGTACTACTGCCAGAGAAGTATCCTAATGGGCGCTCCATTAAGGCAGCAAAACTTCGAGATCTACAAGCAATGATCCCATTTCTACCACTTGAGAGCAGGCAATTCTATTCTGATTTAGTGTCTACTAACGACTGTGTAGACTCAGATGAAGACTAAAGAAAATTGTTCTTTGTACTAGCTATTGTAATTGTATTGGAAACTAATATATGTTCTTAGTAGTAGTTGGTACTCTCAGTTGATATTGTTGTACAATTGTTTTTAAATGAATAAGACAAATGTTTATGTAAGTGTAGTAGTGATTGTAGACCTGTACCTATAAAAACAGCTTTGTAACTTTAACCTCAATTATCTCAAAAGTACACTTATGTTAGTTATCCCATTTTTCCACTCAGCCCTTCAATTATGAATCCTTTTAAAGTACGTAGTTCTCAAGCACCATGCATTGAAAGAGCCATGGTTCACATAATATTATTTCAGCTAACTTGTCTTTTTTTTTCTTTTTGTGAAGCCATCTGCCCTGAGGATTGATCTCCTTGGTATTCTTGAATCAGATCGGACCATGCAAACACTCATTACAAATGTCTTCGTTGAAGGTGCTATGCAAGCTCTGGAAAAGATGGTATTATATGCATCTATATGCTATAGTCATGTTAGCTATTACAATTTCTAATGTATCTTAGGATTCTGAAGATACTCTAGCAAGTGTTCAAAGGCTCTATCAAGGTGGTATGTATCAGCAAAGAGAAACAGTAGGAAGAGTTCTTGAAAGAATTCTTGAGAGGACATATGCTCGTGAGACTCAACTAATAACAGTGGACCAGCTATTGGAATGGGAGTTGTGGCCAATTTATATAAATGTTTACAGTAAGTTTATTCATGATGTATGGTGAGTGGATGAAAGTGGCCATAAGGAACTCTAAGTAGTGAAGAGGCAAAATGGAGAAAAGCACGCTCTGCATGACTGAAATTTGAGAAAATATTACATGAACCTGTAAAATTCAGCTTCTAATGAAACCAGCCAATTCAAACTTCCAAATGGCAGCCTTTTAGAAACACCATTCTGGCTGAAAATGGCCACTTGAGATATAGCTTCACATCAGTGCAAGATGCCCCACCTAAGTACAGTATCTAAGTGCAGATACTCTAGAAAAAAAAGAAGGAAAAAAAAAAAGGAAAAAAAGTACTAAATGTCACACATGGCTGAAAGTGGCTATTTACTATTTTCAATAGACATAATACAAAGTATCTTAATTAGCTAAAGTGAGATTTTGCTCACAAAACAAAAAACGCCACACTTGGCTGAAAGTGGCCATTTAGGATTTTGCTACACAAAAGTACAAAGAACCAGATTTTCACTCAAGTGGCCATTTCGAGATTTTGCCAGAAAGCATGTAAAGTGCCACATAATTTTGACTGAAAGTGGCGATTTAATTACACACACTTAGCTATACGATTTCAGTCCCAAAAACCCACAAAAGAGTGTGCATTCTACAACACATTGTATATGCCGATGACGTCTCTCACGTGAGATTGCATGGCAACCAGGCTCCCCTCTCTCTCTATATAGAGGGAGCCTGGGGAAAGCTACATGTGATATTTTCTTTACACATAATTCTTATAATTATAGACAATAATAATATGGCATTTTTTCAAAACTGAGACTTATGCCAACTCTTAGTCATTATACCTTAGCCTCGTACCAGGCCACACCCTTTTTTAGTGTTACACACTAAGAATCGGGAGGGCCTGGTATATAACGGCACGTGAGGTCGAACAGTGGTCGAACCGTATCATAGTTGTGACGTAGGCAAACCGAAAAACGTCACTTCTGTTTTGCGAAAAGAGAAAGTTTGGCAAAATACAAGCTCTTGGAGCTCATCACGCTAGCGAGACTACTTGAGGGAAGTTGCTAGCCATTGCCAGTACAGCTCAACGTGGTTTTTCGCCATAATTTTCAACTTTCCAAATTAAGTAATAGGTAATTTTACCAGCTGCTGATCTAGCTAAGACTGTGTAAGTTTGTCAGACAACTTACGATAGACTCGTATATATCATTCAGTGTTTAAAATCAGAGCATAGCTACTGTACGCTATTGTCGTCTTCATTGCTGTCTTTGAACGCCTTGTAAATATCAGAGTTTGGTGGACTGTGCTTTCTGCCATTTTTACCGCTGCTTGCCAGGAGAATCCATGGAAATGCTAAAATTTTCTATGCGCTTCTGACGTCATTCACGTGCCATCATATACCAGGCCCTCCCGCTTTTCAACGTGTAACTTGAAGAGCTGGGAGGAGCCTGGGAACGAGGCTAATTATACCTCACTAAAAACTATCCTATTTAAATGCATATAATGTTGCCAATCCTATTTTCTATTGTGACTGTTACATGGTTTTATATATTTTGTAGAGAGTGAAGCTCTGATGACACAGGAAGTAGGTCGTAGGGTTCAATCATGCTTGCCTGTGTGGTGTACTATAGTGTGTACATGTGCTGACAGTACTTTGGATAGTATTTGCAACCAGCTTAAAGGAGGGGATATAACCTTGGAGGAATTGAAGAAAATTACAAAAAAGAGTGACCAGATGAAAGCATTGTGTGCTGCACACATCCATCGTACTGATCCAAACTATACACAGGAAACATCAGCTATGCAGACAGTTTTACAGCGAAGAATGACAGAACTACAACATTTTACTAGGACAACTGAACTACTTGGATTTCTTTGTGAACGAATCTCTGTAAAAGTACTTGGTAGGTATTGCATGCGTAGTATTGGGTGGATCAATGTATATGTTCTACGCATTTTAAAAATTTGCGCAATTTGCAAAATGCGCACGCATTTTGAATTATTCCTAAACTACGTAGTGTTTAATTTGTGCATGTCAAATTGCACAACAGCAAACAGTGCAGGCACAAAGCCAACTCCCCCTACTCAATTAAATGATTGTTTGTATGGTTTATTCATAGGTCTTGGTGAACTTCGGGCACAGCTAAAGGAAAATTATAGTTCTGTGCCAATCAAAAAATTATGTCCTCGAACTGGTGTTGATTCAAACCTAGTTAAAGAATGCTGTTTTAAGTCAGCAGCTCCTATTTCTAATATCATTGTACAGTTTGACATGATTGCTCGTCGGCTTTCGAGTGAACTCTTTACCAAAATATGGCAAGAGACAGTGAAGAAAGCTTCAAAAACTATTCCAAAGCTTACAATTCCACACATTGTTACAGAAATGTGGGATCCTACAATCATATCATGTGGTGCACTTTTGGAAGGTGTTCATGGTTGTACGATAAAGCTTTGTGCAGTGGATTTTTATTTCAAGGAACACAGCAAGAAAACAGATAGAATCATTCTCAACCTGCACAATCTCTACAATGGACTCCAATTTTGCCATGGCGAGTCCCAAGAAAAGACCTGCCCCCCTTGGATTAGATCTGCAGTGGATCGCATGCATCAGTATTGGACTTTGCAACAGTATGCAGAAGCTGCAGAAATTCTTCTTGACCTTAAAGCAAAACTAAGTCTTACTGGCGACTTCGGTTTAATTGAAACACTAGCCCACAGGGTATGGTGTAGTATTTTATGTATATGTATATTATAATATTATATTATCTATAGTACTTTACTTTCATCATGTGCTTTTTAGATGTCCACTTCAATGAAAGACCAAATGCTTGCAGCAGTAGATGCTAGGCTCATTGAGGCAGGACAATTTCTAAAAGAGCTTCTTGCTGAAGACAGCAGACTTGAAAGTTTAAGAGTTTTTGCAGATTGTATGGAAATTGTGGATTGGGTCAGGAAAGAAACAAAAGGTCAGATGTAAATACCACACAGCATGACTAGCTCACATTTATAACAATTATCTTCTAAACTTTCAATTCTCATGAAATCATTTTTATTTAGTGATTTATTTCTATACAGAAGTGAATCGTTTACACAATTTTGTCAGTCTGGCCTTGCACACGGCAGCTGGAGAGGGAGATTATGCTAGTGACAGACTCTCAAACTTGAAAATTGTTGGCTTTGGATATGGTCCTCTGATCTATGGACTGAAGACTGATACTAGTTTTGAGAGCTTTCGAAATGAATGTAGAGCTGTTTGGGAAACACTAAAGGAGCAACCTAACTTGCCAGAATTACTGGTAAGCTTACTATGCATGCCTTAAAATGTTCAGTACTGTGACGACCAAATTAATCTGTCCAAACTGAGGTGGAAATTTGTATTTTGACCATGGGCTAATTTCAAATAATTAATTTTGATTTATTTTTGATTTCTACACTGCAGAGATCATGCAATGCTGAACTTGATTACTACAAGAATGTAAAGCAGACTCAAGCTTCAGTGGAAGTGACCTCATTTGATCAGATGAACAACATCCATCGTTATGGATGTTACAAGATTGGATCAAATCACTCTGAGATCTTTCACAATATTGATGATGTCATCCACATGTCACTAGAAGAGAGTGGGAGGAAGCGTCTGGTCCACACTAGGTACTCCCTCAATGAGCTGAGAGACTTGGAAAGTAAACTGGTGCTCATCACTGGCAGTAATGCTGAGAACAGAGCAGAAGTAGATCGCTTCCTTGATGTAAGCATAATTTTAACTTGTATAGATTATGTTGTACCTTAGATTGGGAATTTTTTGTTGATAAACAGTTTTACCATTAGCAAACTGGCAACAATTAAACACAAAACTTTTGAATGTATCACGATCTTTACCGAATAGGTTGAAAATTTTTAGCAGCGAAATTTCCTGATCTACTGTATGATATCTCTTCATACAGACCCTTCATGGTGTATGTAGAATTGCCGATGTTCTCATTTCTCTTCAACAAGTTGGCAATGTGAAGTACATTGGATGGGTTTTCGAAGTTCCTTGTAGTGGGAGGAATGTTGGTGAGCTTCAAGAGCAAGCCAAATCAATGGAACAGGAGCTTGAAAAATGGAAGGAAGAGCTTAAAAACAGGCGAGAACAGTTCTATGAACTAAACTACTACACAACTCTTCAGCTTCTTACTCTGCGAAGAGAACTGGGACATGTAAAAGCCACACCAAGTGCTCTGCTTAATCCAGAAGTTGCCACTCTATTGAAGAGCATTTCATTGCAGATTTCTCCTAGTTCTGCTCCACAATTGGTTCGTAATGTTATCTCATCATTAGCTAATCGAAGGTTGCCACTACAATCTGTCAGGGATTCTGAGATCCCTGAACTGTCCCCCAAAGCCTCACTGGATAAAAGGAGTAACATTGAGTCCTCTCAAGTGATGGAAGGCTCCGTGGTTTCCAATAGAGTAAGCTTGTCAAAGGAGGTGTTGGCTTCAGCTGATGTCCAGACAGCAATGGACACACAAAAGAATGATGAACCAAGACTGTCCGTAGACTCACTAACTGTTGAACAAGCCGAAATTTTGACATACTGTCAAGAGAGATTTGATTTCTCACAAATTCTAGTTCTAAAAGCTTTTGAAGAATGTGGAAAAGATGCTACTCCTTATGATGTTGAAAACTGGTGTGTGGAAAATGCTGACAAGTATCAGCATTTGGAGCAGACTACAATGGAGACTGACCATGATGACTCATACAGTGAAAGTGATGAAGATGAGGCAATGTCTAACTCAAGCAGTGAATCAGATGCTGAAATGGCTCCATATACTCCACCTGTGAGAGCAGCCCATGGTAAGTGAACCAAGGTTATTCTTGAAGTGATTTTAGTACTCTTTTGTAATAATGATTCATGCATGCAGATCAACCACTGGAACCTTCTGTTGCTTCAAGTGTCCATGGTATTGCTCAAGTTCAAGTAGCACAGAAACCACTAGTGGACAAATACAACCCCACTGTTGTTGAGCTAATGTCTGCTGGGTTTGGCCTTGATCAAAGCATTGCTGCTGTGAAGAGGTATGAAACCCTGGATGCTGCCATGGAGTACCTCATGTCAGCTGGTGATTCAGAAGAAACTGGATTATTTCACACAAGTGACTATGAGAGGCAACTCTCTGATGAGCAGATACCAGTTGAGCAATCATGGTGAGGAATGTGTACACTTCATAGATATTCCCATAGTTAATCTGGCAATAGTAATTGCAGCAGTGTGTATTTCTTCAAAAATAAGGAAGGAGAGAGCCTGGTACCAGTAGTCATGTGAGTGATGTACTGTTTTACGTAATTCAGGTTAGGTAGCTAATTAGCTAGTCAAAATTTTCTGGGAGCGACCACGAACAGAACAGAACAGAAGAATGCTCAGAAAAAACTACCATTTGCATGTTCAAAGTTATTTCTTGTGTGCCAAGAGATAACATGTACTTCCTAAATAGCGTTTGTGATCGTCGCTTTAGTTTTGTACCTTGGTTTGGTCAAGACTGAAAGATCGAGACTGGACACAGAACTGAAAATGCTGATTCAGAGAGACTACCATTTATCTGTTGCCTCTTATACAATCGTTGGAGACTACTGGCTGCTTTTTTCTTGTCTATTCTCATCGTTTTCTATGTCTAGCTCTCTCAGAGCTTGTAGATACACAAAAAATTTTGCTCACATCAACTGACTGGAGCACGTGCGTGACGCATTTTAGATAAAGTGCATAATATTGAATGAACTCACATCTACCAGACGTCTACCCTGTACGTCACTCACGTGACTACTGGTACCAGGCTCTCTTCGCGAAGAAGGAGCCCGGGAATGAGGCTAGTGTGTATGTGTTGCATACTACTTATTCTACCTGGCATGCTCAAAGATTTTTGTGAGTATTGTTTTGTATCCTATGTTTACATCGTAATCTATTCTTAGACAATCTAGAAACAAAGCTGTGTATAATTTTTTCTTCATTAGGAATGCTATTCCTACTATCAAGTGTGACAACCGTACTGCTGAAAAATTTTTGAGTCTGGTAGAGCTGGGCAATATACTAGAAGAACTCAGAAAGAATTTACCACGTAAAGAAAATCTACAGTTTGGTTTGTTTTATTAGTTGTTACTCTCTCTATCATGATAATTGTACAGAAGCCATTCTTGTGCAGCGGCCTTTCAATTCTCGAGTCTTAAAATCTGGTTCTCCTAATCTTCTGGTTACTTCACCAGGTACTTGACATGTGTGCCTATGTGTCATACATGTACCATTGGTTTGAACGAACTTAAGCATAGAATTTGTTGTTGTCCATATATATTCCTCAAAGATCGAGTTCTAAGGACAACTCTTGCCCTTTACATGGAAAATGAAGATGAAGCCTTTCCTTTGCCTACTCCTGAAGAAGTTCTGGTGTGCAATTCATGTACAACAGCTGAGGAGGTTTGTTTACTTCAAGTTACATCAACCATATATATAGTCTAATTCATCAATTCTAGGTTAATCTGTTATGGATGAGAGCAATCAATGACTACCCAGACTATAGACGGATATTCTGCCTTGTTCATGCTGAGAAACTCTCTTACCAAGTTTGTGATAATGTGCTCCAATCACTATCAGAATATACACAGGGCAAATCTGGTATGTGTATTGCTGTTCATTATTATTCCTGCACTTAAACGTATACCTTTGCCTTTGTGTTCATTGTAAAGTTTGCATGAATTTTATTGTTTTTGTATCTTCTAACTAGTAGGCTCTCCTTTATTGTTTGCAGAGTATCGTTTGGTGGTCATTTGTAGCAATGAAGAAGAGGAGAAGTCTCATCTTATTTCTAAACTACACAATTTCAAGAAGCAATATGTACAAGATTTTGATGATAGACGTTATCAGAAGTATTTACGTCGTCACTTCACTGGGCAAGTAGAGGCTCTTTATACCCAACAACAAACTATTGCTTATTCTACAGCTAAGGCTTCTGCTGTTGACCATGAAATGTAAATTACATAAATTGCCTGTGTGTGAGTGTAATTATGATTCCACATTTCATTTAGTTCTCGTGTTCGAGTTGTTGCTTCAACTCGTTCTGGAATGGGAAAGTCACTACGTATTAAGAGAATGGCTGAGCAGTTGCGTATGAACTTAAACCAGGAGAGGGAGCATCATGTCACTATTCCTCTTCATGGTCCTGTTGTGACTCCAGACAGGGTGCTTGACTTCCTTCAAGAGCATACTGAAGACTCCGAATGCACTATATACCACTTTGATATTGCTCCAAGTGTAAGCAGAAGTTTGTTTGCTTGGTATTTGCATCACATTTCATTTATCGTGTTACAGGTTTTGAAAGACGTTGACACCATTCTGTTTTCCCTGCTCATCCTCTCTGGTCTCACTGACAGCCAGGGTCGAGTGTGGAGGTGCCACCCTAGCCAGATGTACGCTGTGGAGGTCACCCTTCCTGAGGAGGAGGTAAGAAGTTCTCAGGTGTGTGGCTATATCATGTATTGAACTATGATGTTTGCTTGAAAAATGCTCAGGCTAATCTCCAGATAACTAATCGTTCCATTCCTGAAGCTCGTACACTAGCTCTGTTGAAGCTTTTGCCAACAGTGATGTGTGTTAGTCCACTGGAATCAATGAGGCTATTGAATCGAAATGAAACTAGTATGCATATTATTGCTTCATTGTATACATGACACATTCTAATATTATTTTGATCAATGAATAGTAAGAGAACTTTATTGTCAATCTTTGATTCTGTAGATCCTTCTGTTGTGTTGATGGACAATGTGGAGTTTGAAAGCTCTATGTACCAGAGAGTCTACCAGTATCTCAGACGACACATTGGAGGGTACAATCTTGATACTTTCTCTTACACTGCTAATGTTGAAGGAACTGCTGAAAATTGCCTTGAAGTTATCACCAGGTATGTTGTCATACATTAGTTAAGTATGAAGTCTGTCATGGGAAAGTTGTTGCTCTTGTATGATATGTTCCAGCAAATGTGGTGTACGAGATCCATCTTGGTCAGAGATTTGCCACTTTGTGGAATTTTTCAACATCCAACTTCAATCTTGTGAGGACTCCGTGTTCTGTGATGAGACATTAGTAGGAGATGTCATGTCTGGCCTGAAAGGATTTGTTGTTAAGTTCATGATTCGTATGTCCCGGGACTTTGCCACATCCTCCATGAAGGGTGAGGTGGCCAGGGAGAACATGGAGGCACAAGATGGAAATGATGATTTGGAACAGTATGAAATTGTACAGCGAAGACTCTGGGAGCAAAAGTAAGCTTATTGAAATAAAACCATCAAATATATCTTATTCAAAGGCTAATTTTTCTTATATTGGAAATCACTCTTTGCAGTTCTCATCCTTACATTTTCTTCAACCAAGATCGTGTCAGTATCACCTTTGTAGGATTCAAGGTGACCAGGACTGGTGATCTAGTGGAGCCTGCTGATGGAAGAGTCTTGGAGCCAAGCATCATATCCCAACAGCTCTACACTGGTCTTGTTCAGAACCGAGTGAACTTTGAAGATGACTACCGCAACTGGCACAAGGGAGTCATGATAGAGAAGATCGCAACTGTGATGGGGATAGAGTTCCCTCATGATCCTGACGACACCTATGTTCTTACTGTAGACAACCTCATCAAGATGTTGGCCATTCAGATGAGGTTCAGGTGTGGCATACCAGTGGTCATCATGGGAGAGACAGGCTGTGGGAAGACAAGGCTCATACGATACATGTGTGACCTAGCCAGGCAGGGCTATGACAGAAACAACATGCTTATTCTTAAGGTAAGCTTGGCATCTACGTATAGGTTAGTGACCTAGCCTGAGGTTCTTAGCTATTTAGAAGCACGAAGAATGCTTGTTATAGTACACCGAGGGCGGGGCCCGAGGTTACTATACAAGCATTCTGAGGGCTTTTAAATAGCTAAGAACCGAAGGCGTGGTCACTAACTGGCTTAGAAAATGCGTCACTTCCTTAGTAACCGACCGTGCTGTATACAGTAGAACCTCGATTATCCGAACACCTCGGGGCACAGCCTAACTTCAAGCATTCGGAAAACCGAATTTGTTCGGATAACTGAAGCAATAAAATTACGCTTGTTTTTACCCCTCTAACAGTAACCACGATAGTTTTACTAGCTCTTTAGCATCTCAGAACACTGGTAGATTGTATTTTTCTTTGATCAAACTTGAATAATAGCGACCGCGTGCACGATTACGTAAGCCTCAAGCTCGAAAAGAGGGCGGAGTCCGTTCAGATTTGTTCTAATTAACCGAAATATGGTCTTCCAGCTCTGTTTGGATAATCGAGGGTTCGGATAAGCGAGGTTCGGATAATCGAGGTTCTACTGTAGTAACGTGACATCAATCTGGATTCATTTTGGAAAAATCCTTGATCAAGTGAGTGTTTTGCTACGGTAACTGTGTCAAAAAACGTCTTTATGTTGCCAGAAAACTCAATTTTTAACAGAAAACTTGTCAAATTGTGTCAGAAAACTTTGAAATTTAACTTGAGTCTTTGTTTGTTCGTCACAAGTCAAACATAAGTGAAAACTCTAGAAGATGGGAGGGTTCACCAGGTCTCCAGCTCTCGAGTCAAGTGTAGGGCCACAAGGTTTGCGTCTGCTAGCGTTGCAAGGTATAGAGTTTGCTACTGAGACGGCAAACTTTGTTCTTTTGGTGATCATTGGACAAGACTAGTTCGCTCCTTTCTTTGCTATATAGAGCCATATTGTGTTTCAGGCTTGTAGCTCACCCTTGTGTATCTTGTTGCCACACAATTCAACCCTTTTCTTCGTGAACAAATTACTGCTATTGCAGTTCTTTTCTCTTGCGGTTAGGTCTCTATCTCGTCAGTTAGTGACCTCAATAATATATTCATGAGGTCTCTCTATCCCAGATAGAGACCTCATTAGTGATCAAACATCAAAGGCTGAATATTCATAAATTTTCTAATTCTCTTTATTAGGTTGGGTTAGTGGAAGTATAAGATCAAAACTACCGTAAATCGCAAAATTTTCGTGTTAAAAATTTTCGTACATTAAATTTTCGTGTTGAATAAGTTTCGTAGGATCGCCACGTTATGCAGCCCCACCCACCATTTTGCAATTTTTCGTGCGTTTAATTTTCGTAGTCAGCAGCAAATTTAGCGACTACGAAATTTTCACGATTTACGGTATTATATTGGTATATCTTGATAAGTTGTTCATTACTTCCGTAGGTTCATGGTGGTACCACAGAAAAAGACATCATTGATTTTGTTGAAAGTGCTACAAAGGAAGCACAGCTAAACCAGCAAATCAAGATGGATACAGTTGTGTTCTTTGATGAAGCCAACACCACTGATGCTATTGGGCTCATCAAGGAGATCATGTGTGATGGCCGTCTCAACGGGAAGCCAGTCTCCAAAGACCTCAAGTTCATAGCAGCCTGCAACCCTTACAGGAAGTAAGTATGCTCGTTATGCTATTGTTGGTTGTTGTTTTTTTTTTTTTTTTTGGTTTGAAAAATGCATAGTTTTGTATATTCATATCAAAATTAATGTTGATACCAACAAATGTATTCGACAATATGCAGACACACTGATGATATGATTGAAAAGCTGGAAGCTGCTGGTCTAGGATTTGCTGTAAAAACAACAGAAACTCTGGAGAAACTGGGTAAATATCTTGAAGTCAATGATTGTAATTGGATCAGTGATAGTTGATTGTGTTTCAGGCAAGATACCACTCCGTCAGTTGGTGTATCGTGTTCTGGACCTCCCTCCTAGTATGAGACCACTGGTGTATGACTTTGGTCAGCTCAACACTGGTGCAGAGAGAGACTATGTTGCTCAGATTGTCAAAGAGCATGTGAGTTATTTATCATTATACATGCTCTGACATTGTACATGTCTCAGAGCTAGCCTGACTTTGTTGGCATCAACTCAAGTATACATGGTTCTTTCAATTTTAGGTCAAAGTTCATCCTCGACTGTCTCAAGAAAATCCTCAAATCATTCCAGTGATCACTGCAGTATTGACCTGGTCCCAGACCTACATGAGAGGAAGAAAGGTATTCTTTATCTCTTTCTTTACTCCAGTCTATATAATAGTATTATGTTGTATTGCTGAAGGACGAGTGCAGCTTTGTCAGTCTCCGTGATGTTGAGAGAGCCATGATTGTGTTTGAGTACTTCTACGAGAAGATGCCTATTTTCGCTCCTCTGATGGATGAATGGATTGCACGATTGCATCGTCGTGATGAAGATTCAGACGATGAGGATATGATGGAGGTATTTTGTATTAGTTAATTAGTAATGTTAACAATTGATTTTATATGTTTTTATAGGTTGCTCCCCTCCCTGTTCCCAATGGAATCACCAGGGCTTTGCTTCTTTCTATCAGTGTTTGCTATCATGCAAGACTGCGTGAGAGAGAAGAGTATGAAAATGGAGTGTCTGGGCAGTTTGTACAACCTCTTGCACTGCCTGGAGGGGCTGAACAGTTCAGGGATGAGATAAGATAGTTAGTCACTTGTATAGAATAGTGTTATAGTCTGTTTGACATAATTATGCTAATGCTTCTCCCATGCAGCTGCCAGGAGGTACTGTTGGACAATATGTCTCTGGGTGAGAACATTGCAAGAAATGCAGCTCTTAGAGAGAATGTGTTCATGATGGCCATCTGTGTTGAACTAAGGATCCCCCTTTTTCTTGTTGGCAAGCCAGGCAGCTCTAAGTCACTGGCCAAAACCATCATCCATGATTCAATGCGAGGAAGACTGTCGAAAAGTGATCTCCTTAAAGAATTCAAAGAAGTCACCATGCTTTCTTATCAGTGCAGTCAACTCTCAACACCAGAGAGTGTGATTGAAGTGTTCAAGACAGCCAAGCAATGGCAGAGCAAACAAGATACCAAGAAATTTGTTGCTGTTGTTGTACTGGATGAGGTTGGTCTGGCAGAAGATTCCCCTAACCTTCCTCTAAAGGCTCTCCACCCACTGCTTGAAGATGGAACAGAAGGAGCTAGTAAAAAGCAGTATGTGGATGAGGTGAATATATGCAGTTATGTAACCAGATTGTCTGATCTGATATGAAATTATATACACTTGTATCTTAGATTGTTACAAGAGAAGAGAGAGTTGCCTTCATTGGTATCTCCAACTGGGCCTTGGATCCAGCTAAGATGAACAGAGGAGTCATGGTGACAAGAGGGGATCCTTCTGAGCGAGAACTTGAGTTCAGTGCCCGAGGCATCTGCTCTAATAAACCTGATGATCCCATCAAGGACAGACTGGAGGTTTACTTCAAACCTCTAGCTGAAGGCTATGTAGAAATTTGCGAGAATCAGCTTAAAGAAAAGCAATTTTTTGGACTGAGGGACTTTTATAGGTACTATATTTTTATAATATTTTTCTTGCTGATATTATATATAGTCTGTTGGTCATCCTTTTTATGTACACTGTAGTTTGATCAAAATGCTCTACTGGATGTGTGAGAGAACTCAGAGTGCCCCTACCTGGCCACAGCTCCAACATGCTATCATGAGAAACTTTGGAGGACTTGAATCCAACAAGTATGATCCATTGGAAATATTTGAGAGAAAGATTTTGATTAATCGAGAGCCACCTGATCTTAGTGGTTTTTCTGAGGAGGTAATCATTAATTGGTGTTTGTAATTTCAATGTTAAAGCTGCTCAGTTGACATATATGATGTATGATAATGTTGGTTTGATATGTGGATTTCTTCCATTTCAGTTGCATCCTATTCTGAACCCTGATTGCTCTAGACTGGGACTCATTAGGACCAGTCTCAGCTCAAGAGAGAAGACCTGGCATGGGTATGGTATTGTATTCTTGGAATGCTGAATATTTTTCATTATTACACTGTCAACTGGTACAGAGAAAACCGGTACCTGCTCTTTTTGACTGAAAACTATGCTGCTCTTGATATTCTGAAGCACTATCTGAATGATGTCAGCTTGACTCACCAGACAGCAGAGCGACAAGAGAGGATGGAGCCATTCATTCTGTTTGGAAGCAGCTTTCCTAAGGACAAGGAGTACACACAAGTAAGCTGAAGATAAATTGCATTGCCTAGTATATCAACATATCATTTGTTTACTTAATTCTTAATTTAATTGTAGGTTTGCCGAAATATCAATCAGATTAAAATCTGTATGGAGACCGGACGTACAGTTATCCTGCTAAACTTGGAAAACCTCTATGAGAGTTTGTATGATGCACTGAATCAGTATTACATCCACAGCTTTGGAAACAGATATGTCGATCTTGGCCTACAAACACACAGAGTGAAATGTAGAGTTCATGACAACTTCAAGTGAGCAATTTAGTGAACCTATAGCTTTAGTTATACAAGAATAAAAAACATTAAAAATGTAATGAGACACAGGAATGGCCAAATCATAAAAAAGGAAGCAAACAAGTAGAATGGCTGTTAGAGTGTGTAAAGAATCCTTCTATGGGCTGCATGTAATAGTCTTTTTACTGTGTCAAGTCCTTCATTTCACCCACAGGAAGAACTCTTTTCACACTCTAATAGCCATTCCACTTGTTTGCTTTCTTTTTTATGATTCGGCCATTACATTTTTAATGTTTTTTATTCTTGTTTGCTCTCATTTTTTCATAATTCTATCAATGAGTTTGTGCCAAGTGTATCAGTGTGTGACGGTGTCCGACTGAACGTGTGACAGTACATGTCCCAGTGCTAGCTTATTGAATTTGCAGGACCTGGCATCACTGCAGGCGGCCAGTGGCATCACAAAACTTTGTTGCCTTCAGTGCTAAGTTGCTTATTCAATAGTAGCAAGATAGTTATTGAAGAAAGATAGAGTTCACTGGTCAGATAAGCTGTGGATTCCAAATAACGCACACTTGCCTATGTGGAAAGGGTCGTCAACTTAAATTCCCAAGTATTCATGAATATGCAAGAGTTTAGAAATTAATGGCGGCCATATGGAGAAGGCCCTTTCTGTCTTGTATCTAGCAACTGGACGAGACATATGAAAAACCGATGCCAAAAGCGACTGAAGACAAAGATACCAAGTTTATTTGTTCAAGAATCAGCTTCTGAAAACGAGCAGTCTCTGAGAAAAGTCTTGCCAACATAGAAGAAGAAGAAGAAGAAGAAGAAGAAGAAGAAGAAGAAGAAGAAGAAGAAGAAGAAGAAGAAGAAGAAGAAGAAGAAGAAGAAGAAGATGGAGAAGAAGAAGAAGAAGAAGAAGATGGAGAAAATTAGAGGTTTGGCATAGTTTAGTTTGGTACTTTAGCGATGGTTTTAGGCCTTGTTTTGGGGCTTGTTAGAAAGAGAATGAGCTAAATAGCAGCTTGAGAAGCCTTTTAGTGCCAAGCGCTCAGTTTTTGCAGAGTTATATTCGCGTGAATATTTGTATTGCACTAATGGGGCATCCGTGCCATTCCTGTGTACCCAGTACTACCATACTGGGAATAATTATGTTGAAATTACTTCAATTATCCAAAGGTTGATACTCATTGCTGAGAAAGACACAGTGTATGACAAGTTCCCCACACCTCTCATCAATCGACTTGAGAAACATTTTGTCTTAACCTCCTCTGTGTTAGAAGATTGGCAGAAGAATGTCCTGAGGGAGTTCGATGAATGGATAGACAAATTTTGGAAAGTCAAGTAAATAGTTGGAAACTACAGTGAGGCAAACACAGCATGCCATGTTGTGATATCCCCTCTTACTCATAGTACCAAGAGTATATAATATATACTCTTGATAGTACTATAGTTCACACATTAATTCATCTATGTAATCATCTACTATTGCAGAGGTAAATCTTTCAAGCCAGGAGATGCCTTCATTGGCTTTCAGAAGGACACACCAGCAGCTGTGGTGTTCCAAGCAACAAACCACTTGAAGAAAATCAGAGAGAACCGGTTGAGTTTCAGAGAGAACATGATAAGAGAGGCTGGAATTAGTCCTGAGGAACTAATGGATGAAGATCAGCAGAGCTGGAGTCAAGCTGTGAGTTATAATTATGGCATCCAGTAATGACTCAATTGTTACTGCATTTCGTTGTTTTTGTAGGTTCTAAAGCTGAGTCAGTACCTGTTGCTACAAACTGCTGCACCAGATGCAGTTATTCGTCTGAAAAATACTGCTTTAGCTGAGAAGAAATCTAAAATTTTTGACATATATTTCTTAGTTCAGCACCATCTATCAATCGAGAGATTCCTCAACCACCATTTACATGAGCAAGATGTACAAAATGGTTTGCTTATTCAGGTATATAATATAATTGATGCTGTGCAATTTTTCCAACTGCCATTTGATTTCACTGTGTTATTTGTACTGCATGCATATATCAGGTCACAACACACAGTCACTTGTTGTCACATGAAGAAGTCAGAAAAGTCCAAGATGCAATATCTATGGAAATTGCACCTTTCTTCCTTCATGAGTTCGATACAGAGTTGGACTTTACAAACAAACTAAGGTATTCGGCTTTAATAGAAATAGTGCACTGCCTTTGGCTTCTGTTTTATGTCTTCATTAACCCTTGGCGCGCGCATGCGCAGCAAGGGTTACGGTAGTCGTTTTGTATGTCTGTCTGTCTGTCTGTCTGACAGATTTTTTTTGCACTCTATATCTCAAGAACGGAAGGCCCAGTCTTCAAAAGCGGCACACCAAGGTAAAATAATCGATATTATCTAAAAAAAATTACACGTAGCATTCAACAAAAGCTTGTAGTTCCTGGGATCTGAGGCTTTTCAGCCTCTCTGAACCCTAAGCTTCGAGGCCACACCCATTTCTTAGTGTGCGTTATTTAGAATAGACTAGTTTTCACTTGGCAGAAGCACATGAAGGAGTTGAGAGGCAACTAACTTACTTTGTAGGCAAGTTTAGCACGCAATAATACTATACTCTTATTAATCACGCTGTTTTGGCATATTATAAGCATGTTTTTAATGAATCCAAGGCATGACAGAGCTGATGATAGGCTGCAGCGCTGATCAGTGAACAATCACTGAGTCATATGTTTATATTATGTGAACTTACCAGCTAGTACAGTGCTAGTACTCTAACTATGATCATTGTTAGTGACTAAGTATTCTCTGTGTAGCCGGTCAGGCTGCCACTACTAGCCTCCTGGTCCGGCAGGGCATCCGTCCTCATCAGTGATTAAAATTATCATGAGTAATTNTTAATTGGCAAGTACATTATCATAACTATTTAATCATCTACTATTGCAGAGGTAAAACTTTCAAGCCAGGAGATGCTTTCATTGGCTTTCAGAAGGACACACCAGCAGCTGTGGTGTTCCAGGCAACAAATCACTTGAAGAAAATCAGAGAGAGCCAGTTGAGTTTCAGAGAGAACATGATAGCAGGGGCTGGAATTAGTCCTGAGGAACTAATGGATGAGGATCAGGAGAGCTGGAGCCAAGCTGTGAGTTATGATTATGGCATCCAGTAATGACTCTATTCTTACTGTATTTCATTGTCTCTGTAGGTTCTAAAGCTGAGTCAGTACCTGTTGCTACAAACTGCTGCACCAGATGCGGTTATTCGTCTGAAAAATACTGCTTTAGCTGAGAAGAAATCTGAAATTCTTCGCATATATTTCTTAGTTCAGCACCATCTATCAATCGAGAGATTTCTCAACCACCATTTACATGAGCAAGATGTGCAAAATGGTTTGTTTATTCAGGTATATTAAATAGTTGATGCCATGCAATGATTGCATGCATGTAACTGCCAATTTTGGTTTCACTGTATTATTTGTACTGCATGCATATATCAGGTCACAACACACAGTCACTTATTGTCACATGAAGAAGTCAGAGAAGTTCAAGATGCAATATCTATGGAAATTGCACCTTTCTTCCTTCATGAGTTTGATACAGAGTTGGACTTTACAAACAAACTAAGGTATTTAGCTTAGATAGAAATAGTGGACTGCCTTTGGCTTTTGTTTTATGTCTTCATTTTGTTCTGTAGTCCTGAATTCAAGAGAAGACGGAGTAACCTTAACAGTAGGCTGGTCATCATCCAGTGTGACTCTGGCCATCTTAATGCTGACCTCATTGCTTGTGCTCGATATCGTATCTACGATGTGAAAGCCAGACCTGACAATACAGGAGTCACACATGTTCTCTTCATCATTCATCTCTCCCATCACCAAGAGAAATCTCTCTTTGTGGGATTTCAAGGAGATCCATGGCTCTCAGTTCATATCGATGATCTCAGACCCACTTCAGAGTATTCCATCACTCCTGAACAGGCCATGCATTCATCAATTAGTGAACTATTTCTGGGCTCCAAGGTTCAGAAGGAGGTGGTGGCTCCGATGGAGGTTCTTCTGGAACAAGAAATGGAGACAGAGGGTGAACCCACAATTGAAGAGCCTGAAGAAATGGAACAAGAGTTTCCCTCTGATTCTCATTTGGAGAATGAAGATATGCAGGTTGATGAACAGCCAACTGATGTTGGATCAGAGACCTCATCCATTGAAATAGACCGCCCCGAAATGGAGTTTGATCCTGGTGCTATCCAAGGCCCTTCCAGTGGTGCTGCTTCCCTCCCTCCTCAGTACAGGAGACTCCATGGCTGCATTCAGGCAGCTGCTTCCAGGCTCCAAGATACAGCAGCCAGGAGAAGAGCTACCAAGCGTGTTGAGATTCTAGTGAACTTGGTTCCCAAAGAACCGTGCCTTCCACTAGGTAATGTTGTTGACAAGAATGGTGTGATGCTTTTCAATTTCATGTCTAAATCTTTATTCTTTTTAGACGATACCACTTTCCTTGGAATTTTAGTGATGCACATACACAAAGTGTTGGAGGAGAGAGATCAGATCAGTGACTCAAATGAAGACTGGGCTCTTATTGAAGCACTGGATCCTAAAAAACTTCACAGTGGGGGGACGTTCAGAAACGTTTTGGCCCGTAAAATTGATGATGTCATAATTCCTATCTTCGCCGAGATTATTGCCTATATTGATGTGAACTACAACCTTGACCTGATTGGTGTGGGCAAGGAGAATGAACCTCTGTCTCAGTTCTGGCTGGCCATGTTTAGAAACCCTGAAATTATGCAGTTCAGCTACAAAGCCATGACGGTGGCAAGGAACCAGGTGCCTGGAGTGGGTGGTAGGCGGTCTGAAGATGTATTCCAGTGTAGGTTGCCATTCTCTTGGCTCATCAAGAAGACAATTGATTCTCAATGGGACAATGTGAAGAGCAGTGCAGGTGAAGTGTTGGGCAAGAGTCTTCATTGGAATGTACTAATGACATTGTGTCTTTTGTAGGTAATAACTTCAAGAAGCTGAATGAAGTTCTCAGTGAAGCCATCCAACAAACACCAGTTGGAGAAGTACTGGAAGTAGTGGAAGGAGCAGAGTGTGAAGAGTTCTATCATCACTACTTGCATGACTTTGTCAGAATGGTACATAGCTGCCATCACCGGAAGCTTGAGAAGGAAGATTTGAATGATGTAGAATATAAGGTGAGTAGTGCACATGCATAAATGTATGTGTATGTTTGAAACCAAGTAAATGATTTCTCCCCGTGCATATATTCAGTTGATAGCCAATGCTGTGAATGTAATGGTCCATGACCCCGACATTAGTTCTATTGATGGCCGTGAATCACTTATAAGGAGAGTAGCAGCTGTCCATGTTGTTTACATGATGAATAGCTCACAGATCATGTGGTTTGGTCAACTTACTGCATCAGAACCAGGGATACTGCTGCCTCTGAAGACAAAGGAACCTCCAGATAGTTCAGAAATGGTAGGTAGCAATATGATATATGCATGCTTGATTTTCCCCCTCAATTCTCTAGGTGCTTCATTTGCATGCTGTTGAGAGGACACTGGACTCCCTTGCTCCTCCTCTTGATAAGGACACACCCACTGAGCACCTTGTTCCTTGGCTGAACAGAGTCAGATGCTCACAAAATGCCATCAGCTCCATCATCAATTTACCCACACAGAATGGTTCTCTTCCTCAGATAAAGTTAGTTCAGTCCAACTTGTTGCTGATCTCTTGGGATGAATATACATACAGATCTATTGATATCGATAATTTATATCATTATATATAACTCATGGATTCATGTATTTCATTGTATATAGACGAAAGTGGCAACTGATTCGTGTGATGCAACTTTTTCTGGAACATGTTCTACTTAAACATGATCAAGTACCTGTGGCCTATGCCAGGAGACTAGAATTGGTGAGATCAAACTACAGTATATACATGCCATGTTTAACACCAATAGCATGTAGCTAGTGTACCAATATCCCTCTCGTTTGTTTATTAGTTCCTAAGGAGTGATTCAGATTTTCTGAAAGCTTCTACTCTTGGTAAGGTGAAGAGAAGTTTGAACCAGATTGATAATGATCTAAAGACCAAGAAAAAACTGACACCAGAAACTCTTCGCAGTATCAAAAGAAGCTGTCGCCAGTTCTTTATTGAAGTTGTATCTAGTTTATGCTTTGGAGGGGCTTGTGCACCTGAGCCTGATCTTGTCAAAATGCTGATGGAAATTGTTTTCAATGAGAAGAGTGAATCTGGTGTGGATGAGTTGGAAACAAGAGACCTTACTCCATATGATCCACGTAGTGACAGGATTCCAACCATTAGATCCTTTTTGCTACAACTACTGTTGGAACACAAGTAAGTCTATTCCAGAGTTGATTGTATGGTTATGTGTACAGTATAATTCACTGGCACATGCTGCTATTGCGTACCAGTACATATGTATTTTTGTTACACTTTTACACGTATGTATTGCATCATGAACGGATTTATAGCTGTATAACTAGTGATTTTCTCATCCTGACAATAGTGATCAATTTGTGAGGGATCATCTGAATGAATACTTCATAAAGTCTCTTCGTGTGACTGGAAATGAAGTTGATCAAGACCTCTCTCTTCTCTGTGTCCAGTGTTTTGAAGTGAGTGAACCATAGTATATCCTGTATATTGAGGTTCCTTGTAGTTCAGTTCGATTATTCTTCAGTCAGTGGCAGTTCAAACTTTGAGCTTATGTAGCATTGCCATACATTTGTGTGGTTGTATTATAATGATCACGATCTATATAGTTGCTGTCGACTTGTGTTACAGATCTAGCTTGTACTCGGTGATAGGGCAGGGGCGTAGCCAGGATTTAGAGGAAGGGGGTGCTGAAATTGTGTGCGCACAGCGCGTGGAAAATTTTGGGGTGCCACGCCCACTTGGGGATCACGTGATCGGGATCGTGACCTTTGAACTGTTGTTGGGAGCAGTGAACTCTGTGTTGGGAGCAAGCTGCTCAGCGCTTTCAATCAAACTAGCGTGAATTAAACCGTTCTGAAGTTTGTTTATCAAGAGCTTAGACATGAATGAGCTTGGAAAATAGCGTCAAAGGACAAACAAGTAAGAAATAGAGATTGCAAAAGGCCTGACAACTTATTAATAAATCCAATTATTAATGGTTTTTTCACTTCCGGTCAGCGGCAAAGGGGGTGCTCAAGCCCCCTGAGCGCCCCTGTAGGGTGCTCTTAAAATGTTGGCTTTAATAATAACATGCTTCACTGGTATTAACATTCAACTATTTGTCAGGATTCATTGCACAAGAAGGTCTCTTCTCTGTTAATTGAGGAGAAGACAAGGAGGACAGTGGAGTTACTGAATGAAGGTCGTGGCATACTGAGACACTGTGTGGAGAACTCTATAACTAGGAACTCACTAGAGTACCTGGAAGGAATAGCACAACTTCGCTTTGCACTTTCAGTAGTTGCTGAATCTCTGCATCAGCCCCATAGCATCCACACTGCTAATATTCTGCACACTGCTAGAGAAGTTTGCCTGGACCCTGTAATCAACAGCATTGATGAAAGTGGCACTAAGGATGTGTTTGGTCCTGCTATGTATTTGTTGAAGCTATTGGTTCGCCAGTATGGTCTGCCAAGTCTTCAAAAGGCTGCAGAGGCATATGCATGGCTAATACCAGAGAGCCTCAAGACCACAGATGAGGTATTGTGGTGTGATTGAGAAATTATACATGATATACACTTTGAAAAATACATTATTTAGGAAGAAAAAGTTATCGACAGTTTTGCCATCTACAATGAGAGTGGATACTCTGGTCTGAGAGAGTGTGTGAGTGGTGCAGCCTATGGGAAACAACTAGAGGGCCTTGTAGAAACTACAAAGGTATTTTAGTTAGTAATGGTATACACAATCTCGTGTATATAATATTATATACAAGGGTAATAGTGTTATTTTTCAATGATGTGTATCCCTTATTATTGTTCATCAGGTTGTCTCAATTAAAGAAGCAGCATTGCTACTGCTCAGCTTCTACCAGAAAGTGACTTTGAGCAGAGCTAGTACTCTACCATCTAAACAGATTCTACCAGATGTAAATATTAATATCATAGGTGTCATCCCAGTTATGTGCGTCTTGTTCTGTACTGTCTTCAGGTACTAGAAGGACTGGATCAGACTATAGTAGCATCTGCCACTCTGAATCAAGAAATGAAATGGGCAGCTCAGGCAATGATTGCTAACCAGCAGGGTGGGCCACTTGCCCAGCTCTCAGTGAGACCCCATCAGCCCATGGAGTGCAGGATTCTCAGTGCTCTTGTAGTGCACACAGCAACTGTCTTCTCTGCCATGCAAGCTGTTGAGATTCTGCACCCATTTATCAACATGTTGGCCAACCCTGCTAACTTGATTGTAAGGTTTTCATATTTGTGATTATTGGCTACTTGTAGTAAGGGTTTGTTTTCTATTCAGAATGCCTACCTGCCTACAATGCAAGAGGATTATTTGCAGGAAGCAAGAAGAGTGATGGGAGGACAATTCTATGGTATGCATGACTCCTGTGTTACTGGATCTGAATGTTCATTGCTCTTTCTTCTGTAGCATGTTCACGAGGCCATCCCTATTTTGTTGGAGAGGTAAGAGGAGTATCTAGTACTAACGTTATATTTCCATTGCAATATATTGATCCTTGTGTTATGTTGAACTATAGTGTGGCCGACCTGTTGAAGAGCGTACTTGCAGGACATGTAGTGCCCCAATTGGTGGGGTAAACCACCGACTAAGAAGTGATAATGTACAAGCTCGAAGGTGAGTCTAGACTTGAAATATTTCTCAAAAAATTGGTCTCTAGCTGTGATTATTGTTCCAATACTGCTTGTTCTTGCATACTTTAACATTCAACATCTTTATTTTAATTTTCTCTACCCATGGCAAATACTAGCCACTATAGTAAGATGCAATTATAGTAGAGGAATGAATTTAGTTATTCTGTGTGCTCTGTTTCTCCTTCTGTAGGAATGATGCCACTCAAACTGGTCATGATCTTGGTGATGCCAGTGGTCGTAGTGTCCCAGCACCAGAGAGGTATCTCTCACCCCCTGCTGTGTGCATCATTAGAGCACTGATGCACTCTGCATTCATCTGGGCATCCTGCAACAACAACACTGCCATTGAAGGCTTATCTCAGCTGGTGAAGCCTCGTGTCCCAGCTGACTCCTTGCCAGAGTTCTTCTGGAGACACCTGGAGAAAGACATTGAACAGCTGAGAATGGTCACTGGTAGAGCTGAGTCAGCACTTATTGTGCACCTTGTACTCAAGGAGATCTTGACTAAACCCCCACCTACATGTGAGGATGGTTGGTCTTTCATGTTACAATGTATTCATGTGTCCATTATGTACATACATAGCTGGTACAGTGAGCACTGTGAAGAGCCTTGGTGCCCGAAATGCCAGGGAGGAATGGGAGAAGGTGTTCAACAATCATTACATTCAACCCATCCTGGAAAACCTTGATAAAACTGTTGGAGATGCAATGAACACAATTCTCAATGATGACAATCAAGGTATTGTAATAGTTGTCCCCTTTCAGTTTTTTACTAAAAAAAATTATGCCTGTGTACAGATCACGACAAACTCTACTACCTGGTGTATGAACGAGTCAAGGTTGGCAACCACACGTTGGAGCCTCATCTTTGGTCTTTCCGGTCAAGGATTTCACTGGACCACCTTGGACAGACACTTCAAGATGCCAAGATGAAGAAGAAACATCCCATTCTTCATGAATTTTTGCAAGCCGTATGTTTCACTATCCACTTCTCACACACACACACACACACACACACACACACACACACATATGCACACATGCACACACACACACACACACACACAGGAGCTCAGCCTTCGTGCTACTCAATACCTTCCTGACATAGTTCGACTCCAGCAATGTCTCTATGACAGCTTCCACCATCGTCTCGGCAGGACAGACGCCATGAAACTAACCATAGGAGAGTTCTTAGAAGAAATGAAGAATGGTGTGTGGTTATGTTTTGAAATTTATTGAATTGTATCAGCTTGGTAATTATTCTCTCTGGTGCAGAGAATGCTCGGAATGAGTATCGTGAACGAATTGAGAGTCTGCAGAAGGCTTGGAAACTAGTGGGACAAAGACTGAAGACACACAGTATGTTAATATGTATACTGCTGTGTTTGTCAATACTAATAAGTATTCTCTTTGAACAGCTCGCTTGAGGGTGGACGATAAGTACTTCATCCCAGAGATTACCAGCGACACCTCACTGCAATATCTCATACCCACCACTACTGATGCTGGTGTGTGTACCACAGCACTAGTGGACTATCTTACTCTTACTCACAATGACTTCATTGAAAAGTGTAGAGGCATAGTCACAAAGAACCATGCTCAAAGGTAAAGCTTCATCAGAAAACTTGTATCTGAGACTGCTGCTTGAATTAATTTTGTTTGTTGTTATTCACAGTGATGCCTTCTGGCGTGAGCACAAAGTCCCCATCACTCATATCCACGGGTGCCATCTCCTGGACTATGAGCAGCACTTCCTCTCTATAGTCCTCTCTCACTGCCAGTACTCTCTGAAGCTGGGCAAGGGTTGTGAGATCAAGTATGACCATCAAGCTTTGGAGAAGCACATCCTTGACCGATTCATCCATGGAAAGCCAAGAATTCTTTCTGATATCCCTCAAGTGGTTTATCGTAAAGATATCTACACAAGAGTTTATTTTGCAGCCATAAGAAAGAAAGTTCGTCCTCAGGTACGCATGAGTGCACATACACACACACACGCACACACACACACACACACACACACACACACACACACACACACACACACACACGTACACAAACACACAAACCCACATGTACATACCTACAGGAACCACTTACTGCTCGTATGAAGCAAGAAATTTTGTCTGAATTGCGCACACCGGACCTGCTCCGTGACACCCTGGATGTGATAGACATTGTTCTTGGGTTCCTCTCAAGTGGAGGAGGCAGGGCAGGAAGGTCCCTCAGGGAATACATCGACAAGGTCCTCAAGATGAAGAAAAGACACTTTAGCAAAAAGGTAAAGGATCTAGTATTAATTCCTGTGTTACTGATCAATTGCTCTTGGTGTATATCTTGTAGGTTAGGGAGAACTGCAGACTAGCTCATATCCTCTCCCTCTGGGAGTTGGTTTCTGTTGAGCTCGCAAAGTTGCTATGGTTGAAGGGAGAGGTATGAATGCTCACTATTATTGTCATCTGTGTCTAATTTACTTGTGGATTCTATAGGAACCATTTGACTCTGTAAAGGATGATTTCATGCGAGAGCTCTCTGGTGAAGGAAGTGGAGATAACCAAGAGCTTAAACTGTACACGTGTCTGAGAACATATGACCTTGACAGGCTGTTGGGCACACTGTATGAATTCATTGAGACCTATGTGAAGCACTCACCTCAGAGTGAGCTTGAATGGCCGTAAGTGTAACTGAGACAAACCAATAATTAATACCATAATTTATTATTATAGGGGGGAAAGCTTTGTGGTGTTTAGCTTTCCTGGATGTCACTTGTCAAAGATTTTTAATTTTAACTTTCGCGAATGAGAACGCCCATACATATGTATGTTACGGAGAATTTTGTTGATAAAAGCTTTCATAGATGGATTATGATCCACAACCCCCACAAAGTTGAACTTTACCGCCGTATGGTAGTGTAACCTAATATAATAATTATTTTGATTTTACACTAAGTCTCTCATCTTGTGATAGTCTTGTGGACACACTCGATGCCTTTCTTATGGGCAGTGAGCTTCCAGAAATCCCTCAACTCACAGAGACATTCCCAGACACCATCACACTTGCTCAAGCTGTTAGCACATGGAAACATGTTGTTAACTATCAGGCTGGTGATAAACTGAAATAATTCAAAGATAATAGAAGTAAAAATTTTCATAATGATGTATAACATTAATAATTGTTGAGTATTGAAACTGTATGTACAGTAATGTCTAGTAGCCGCTATTAGTGATTTTTGTAACTATTATTATTGAGCATAGAATTATGGATTGTTGAAGACAAGATAACTTTGATTACTGGTGCATGTGCATGGTCTATATACACTATCTAGGCATNACACACACACACACACACACACAGGAGCTCAGCCTTCGTGCTACTCAATACCTTCCTGACATAGTTCGACTCCAGCAATGTCTCTATGACAGCTTCCACCATCGTCTCGGCAGGACAGACGCCATGAAACTAACCATAGGAGAGTTCTTAGAAGAAATGAAGAATGGTGTGTGGTTATGTTTTGAAATTTATTGAATTGTATCAGCTTGGTAATTATTCTCTCTGGTGCAGAGAATGCTCGGAATGAGTATCGTGAACGAATTGAGAGTCTGCAGAAGGCTTGGAAACTAGTGGGACAAAGACTGAAGACACACAGTATGTTAATATGTATACTGCTGTGTTTGTCAATACTAATAAGTATTCTCTTTGAACAGCTCGCTTGAGGGTGGACGATAAGTACTTCATCCCAGAGATTACCAGCGACACCTCACTGCAATATCTCATACCCACCACTACTGATGCTGGTGTGTGTACCACAGCACTAGTGGACTATCTTACTCTTACTCACAATGACTTCATTGAAAAGTGTAGAGGCATAGTCACAAAGAACCATGCTCAAAGGTAAAGCTTCATCAGAAAACTTGTATCTGAGACTGCTGCTTGAATTAATTTTGTTTGTTGTTATTCACAGTGATGCCTTCTGGCGTGAGCACAAAGTCCCCATCACTCATATCCACGGGTGCCATCTCCTGGACTATGAGCAGCACTTCCTCTCTATAGTCCTCTCTCACTGCCAGTACTCTCTGAAGCTGGGCAAGGGTTGTGAGATCAAGTATGACCATCAAGCTTTGGAGAAGCACATCCTTGACCGATTCATCCATGGAAAGCCAAGAATTCTTTCTGATATCCCTCAAGTGGTTTATCGTAAAGATATCTACACAAGAGTTTATTTTGCAGCCATAAGAAAGAAAGTTCGTCCTCAGGTACGCATGAGTGCACATACACACACACACACACACACACACACACACACACACACACACACACACACACACACACGTACACATGTACACAAACACACAAACCCACATGTACATACCTACAGGAACCACTTACTGCTCGTATGAAGCAAGAAATTTTGTCTGAATTGCGCACACCGGACCTGCTCCGTGACACCCTGGATGTGATAGACATTGTTCTTGGGTTCCTCTCAAGTGGAGGAGGCAGGGCAGGAAGGTCCCTCAGGGAATACATCGACAAGGTCCTCAAGATGAAGAAAAGACACTTTAGCAAAAAGGTAAAGGATCTAGTATTAATTCCTGTGTTACTGATCAATTGCTCTTGGTGTATATCTTGTAGGTTAGGGAGAACTGCAGACTAGCTCATATCCTCTCCCTCTGGGAGTTGGTTTCTGTTGAGCTCGCAAAGTTGCTATGGTTGAAGGGAGAGGTATGAATGCTCACTATTATTGTCATCTGTGTCTAATTTACTTGTGGATTCTATAGGAACCATTTGACTCTGTAAAGGATGATTTCATGCGAGAGCTCTCTGGTGAAGGAAGTGGAGATAACCAAGAGCTTAAACTGTACACGTGTCTGAGAACATATGACCTTGACAGGCTGTTGGGCACACTGTATGAATTCATTGAGACCTATGTGAAGCACTCACCTCAGAGTGAGCTTGAATGGCCGTAAGTGTAACTGAGACAAACCAATAATTAATACCATAATTTATTATTATAGGGGGGAAAGCTTTGTGGTGTTTAGCTTTCCTGGATGTCACTTGTCAAAGATTTTTAATTTTAACTTTCGCGAATGAGAACGCCCATACATATGTATGTTACGGAGAATTTTGTTGATAAAAGCTTTCATAGATGGATTATGATCCACAACCCCCACAAAGTTGAACTTTACCGCCGTATGGTAGTGTAACCTAATATAATAATTATTTTGATTTTACACTAAGTCTCTCATCTTGTGATAGTCTTGTGGACACACTCGATGCCTTTCTTATGGGCAGTGAGCTTCCAGAAATCCCTCAACTCACAGAGACATTCCCAGACACCATCACACTTGCTCAAGCTGTTAGCACATGGAAACATGTTGTTAACTATCAGGCTGGTGATAAACTGAAATAATTCAAAGATAATAGAAGTAAAAATTTTCATAATGATGTATAACATTAATAATTGTTGAGTATTGAAACTGTATGTACAGTAATGTCTAGTAGCCGCTATTAGTGATTTTTGTAACTATTATTATTGAGCATAGAATTATGGATTGTTGAAGACAAGATAACTTTGATTACTGGTGCATGTGCATGGTCTATATACACTATCTAGGCATCATTGCTTCCATGTATACTGGTCTTTTTTGCCTCCGCATCAGTCACTTGAACGTGATGTAGGGCCGGCCCGGCCGGCTTACGCTTGCGCTTGTCGACACGCGCGTTTGTGGGTGGGGCTGCAAGTATTTTAATTGAAACATGCTGTTCTTGGGATTAATCGCTTTGTCTTGCTTCTTCCAAGGTGGAAACGCTCAGAGAAATGTTCTCTTCTTTGCTGTTGACGACTTACGGCCTGAACTTGGAACGTATGGCTTCAGTAAGCTGATCAAGAGTCCCAGCATTGATGAGTTAGCCTCCAAGTCAATGCAATTTGACAGAGCTTACTGTCAAATTGCTGTGTGCTCACCATCTCGAGCCTCTCTGCTGACAGGAAGAAGACCAGACACAAATCATGTGTGGAAAATATCTGCTAATGAGTATTGGAGGAACTACACTAATGCCACAACCATTCCCCAGTACTTCAAAGAGAATGGTTACGTCAGTATTGGCATGGGAAAGATATTCCACCCTGGAGCTCCAAGTGGAAAGGATGATGAAGCCTATTCTTGGAGCCCAGAGGGCCTCCCTTACTTCCATTCTCACAAGAATACTAGAAGTGGTGCCAATCGATCTTCATGGTGGAGTTTTAAAGGATACGCTGATAATGAACTACCAGATGGAGACATAGCAGACAATGCCATTAGCATCATTAAACAGCTAAAGGTTAATAAGACTAATAATGGAGACAAGCGTCCTTTCTTCCTAGCTGTTGGCTTCCATAAACCTCACCTTCCATTCTATGCTCCTGACAGATACTTTGACATGTACCCTGAAGCTAGCGATATTCAGCTTCCTTCAAACCCTAATGCTCCAGTTGGTATGCCTCCAATTGCATGGACAATATGGGAAGAGTTGAAGAACTATACAGATTTTAAGAAAATATTCCCCATCAGTTCAAGTTGTAGAACTGATGCTAAAGCATCCATTGAGAGCAAAGACTGTCATGTTCCAGAGAACCTTATACGCCAGTTGAGAAGAGCATACTATGCTTGTATCAGTTACACTGATGCTCAGATTGGGAGAGTGATTGAAGAATTGGAGAATCAAGGCTTTGCTGAAGATACTGTCATCGTATTGTGGGCTGATCATGGTTGGCAGCTGGGTGAACGCAACGAGTGGTGTAAACACACAAACTTTGAAGATGCTGTCCATGTTCCGTTTCTCCTGCATGTACCTGGTGTCACAAATGATGGTATGAAAACACAAGCATTGGTCGAACTTATTGACATCTTTCCTACCCTAACTGATCTGGCTGGCATTGACACCCCACCTATGTGCTCTGAAGGAGACAACTCATTGACATGTGTAGAAGGTACCAGTGTTGTACCATTACTGAAAGATCCCACCAGACAGTGGAAGAAGGCAGCTTTCTCACAATACCCACGACCAAGTTATGAGGGACTTGTAAAAATCCCAGGGCATCCACCATTTGATGCTCATGAACGAAGAGAATGTTATGGGGTACACAATAAGAGTAGATCAATATCGTTTTACAGAGTGGTATCGATTTAACAACAACACTGCAAAGCCAGATTGGAATGAGATATGGGGAACTGAACTTTATGATCACAAGGAGGCTACAGAGTTCTTTAATGATGAGAATTTCAATCTTGCTGATAAGCCAGAGATGAAGACCACTGTGGAAGAACTGAGGAAGATACTACAAGCTGGATGGCGAGCTGCTTTGCCACCATAGTATAGTATCTAATGGTTATGCATGTTACTATGATGGTATAACTCTAACTGTGACTATATAGATAGTTGTATTTTGTAATAAATAGTAATTGTGTATTGCTTCTACATCAGCTTGGACCTCTTTTAGGTGTGCATGAAAGTCACGTGCTATTTTAGTGGGTGGGGCTGTCGAGCTTGCCTCGTTGACATGAAATGGGTGTGAACACCGTGAGTATCATTGTGGTGCTAGCGATAGTGCTGTGCTTGGTTAGTCCAGGTTACACTCAGTCTGGAAAAAGAAATGTTCTCTTTTTTGCTGTGGACGACTTACGGCCTGAACTTGGAACGTATGGCTTCAGTGAGCTGATCAAGAGTCCCAACATTGATGAGTTGGCCTCCAAATCAATGCAGTTTGGTAGAGCTTACTGTCAGGTTGCTGTGTGCTCACCATCTCGAGCCTCTCTGCTGACAGGAAGAAGACCAGATACAAATCATGTGTGGCATATTGCTAGCGATGAGTATTGGAGGAACTACACTAATGCCACAACCATTCCCCAGTACTTCAAAGAGAATGGTTACGTCAGTATTGGCATGGGAAAGATATTCCATCCTGGAGCTCCAAGTGGAAAGGATGATGAAGCCTATTCTTGGAGCCCAGAGGGCCTCCCTTACTTCCATTCTCTAAAGTTAGGAAGAGTTGGTGTAAACCGCACTTCATGGTGGAGCTACAAAGGATATTCAGACAATCAGTTGAGGGATGGAGACATAGCGGACAATGCTGTCAGTGTTATTAAGCAGTTGAAATCAAATAAAACCAAAAATGGAGACAAGCGTCCTTTCTTCTTAGCTGTTGGCTTCCATAAACCTCATCTCCCATTCTATGCTCCTGACAGATACTTTGACATGTATCCTGAAGCTAGTGATATCCAGCTTCCTTCAAACCCCAATGCTCCAGTTGGTATGCCTCCAATTGCATGGAGTGTTTGGGATGAGTTAAAGAATTATCCTGATCTAGAAAAAATATTTCCAAATACCTCAAGCTGTCGAACTGATATAGCATCCATTGAAAGCAAAGATTGTCATGTTCCAGAAAACCTTATACGCCAGTTGAGAAGAGCATACTATGCTTGTATCAGTTACACTGATGCTCAGATTGGGAGAGTGATCAAAGAATTGGAGAATCAAGACTTCGCTGAAGATACTGTCATCGTATTGTGGGCTGATCATGGTTGGCAGCTGGGTGAACACAACGAGTGGTGTAAACACACAAACTTTGAAGATGCTGTCCATGTTCCATTTCTTCTGCATGTACCTGGTGTCACAGATGATGGGATGAAAACACAAGCATTGGTCGAACTTATTGACATCTTTCCTACCCTAACTGATCTGGCTGGCATTGACACCCCACCTATGTGCTCTGAAGGAGACAACTCATTGACATGTGTAGAAGGTACCAGTGTTTTACCATTACTGAAAGATCCCACCAGACAGTGGAAGAAAGCAGCTTTCTCACAATATGCAAGGCCAGGTTCTGGACTTAAACAAATCCCAGGGCATCCACCATTTGATAAAGGTGAACATGAAGAGAATGTTATGGGGTACACAATACGAGTAGACCAATATCGTTTCACAGAGTGGTATCGATTTAATCGTACAACTGCAAAGCCACACTGGGAGGAGATATGGGGGACTGAACTTTATGATCACAGAGAGTCTACAGAGTTCTTTAATGACGAGAATGTCAATCTTGCTGATAAGCCAGAGATGAAGACCACAGTGGAAGAACTGAGGAAGATACTACAAGCTGGATGGCGAGCTGCTTTGCCACCATCACCATAAAGATTAGGGTTGTGTGACAATTTTATTTTGTGACAATGTTTTTGTATGTATACACACAAAGAACTAATTGTTGGGTTGTGTTTGTGGTTCAATATAGGCCAACATAAACAATAATGTGTTAATAAAAAAGATTATTTTGGTAAGGGTTGGGATTTGTGTATGCATAAAAAAGAAAAAAGCAAGTATGCATGAACGATAGTAAATCTGTTAAATTTACTAGATGTTCTCAGGAAACATATTCAACGATGTACTGTATTGCTTGGGCCTCTTCTGCTTCTAGTAAAGCATCTAGCAGTACTTGGTACGTAGCATTTCCATAATTCATCTTGGCCCAGTCTCGTAACATATTATAAGCAGCTTCCTTGGAATCATTTTTGTGGTCTAAATCAAGTTGTTCTATCTTTGCATTGTCCAGCCCAAGATGGCGACCCAACATCTTCCACTTCATAACATGTTTACAAGCATTCAAAATAAACCCATCATCAACCTGCTTTGAAAGAGATTCCTTTTGTTCATTGGATAATGTGCGTTGTAAACGATCAGATGTCAGGTTCTTGAGTGATGTTGGAGGAACAGAGGAAACTGTACTGCTGGTTGGTTGTAGCACAGGCACAGAAACATTGGTCGATGGATAATGAGATCCAGTCCAGGGCATTGTTGGGTGTGTAGACACTGGATTCATAGATAATGCTTGAGCACTTGGATTTGGAGGGCCATAAAACATAGGGTGAGGAGGCATTGTTCCCATAAGACCTTGATGATCAACATACCCTGGACAAGCATCAGCATAATAGGGGTATGGTGCTCCACTGGGGTACTGCTGCCATGGTAATGGTGATATTGGATGTGACATAGGCACTGAACTAAACATCTTATCTGCAATTTCAGTTTTAAGGTTCATGAATGCATGGGACCATAATAATGTATACACGTAGTTATACTAACCTTGTAGGGGAGGCAATTGTGGGCATGTGATGTTGAATTCACATACAAGAGAGTCTGAGCCATGAGTGACTCTTACTTGGCATACTGTCATATCACCATCGGTACTACTGAGACTAGTTGGATCATTCAGAGTTATAGTAAACTCCCTTTTAGGAGGATACTGGCCCATCTCAACCATAGCTGCAGCGGCTCCATCAGACTCATACCTCTGAATAGCTCTTTTTGAGATCTATATGGAAAATATTAATTATAACACTCTAAAAAACTAACTTTCTTTATTGAAAACAACTAGTGACGAATGAAAATATCTGTAGACTATAACAACGATTGTGTTTGAATGCTAAGAGTAGCATTATGCTTCCAGGTTAAATGTGTAGGATGTTTCATTGATAACAGTAGTTATGAACTTACTGATGCGGGAGATACTTTAGGCTTTGCTGACCATCCAGAAGCAGGATTTATCACCTGAAACTCAATCTTGTCAGATTCAAAACAAAATTCTTGTGTAGTAATTTTGTGGTCCTTTGACTGAATCATACATGCCTTAAAATACAAATTGTACACAAATATTATCATTACCCCACTACTCTTAAGGTTTATGAAACAAAATTCTAACCTGTGTAGATCCAGGGCAGTCTAAACAAGCATAAATGTGTATGTCAAAGGATCGCTTGCTAACATGGTTTGGCTCACACAGCATCAATTTATACTGAACAGACGGCTTAGTAGAGCGACGACGTGGATGGTATGGTGCCTGTGTGCCCCGTTTAGAAGATCGTTTTTGTTTTATTTTGGTTTTAGGTATGAACAATTCCCCTGATGATGTCAGCTGGGGATTCTCCTCATCCTCTGTACTTTTCTTGAAGGCAGACGGAACAGATCCTGAACCAACCCTAGCTCTATACGGACCATCTCGATCTGTCTTTGGAGACTGAGGTGCAGTGCCCTCTGATGAAGGGTCATCGATGGCTACTTGTCGAACTAGGTGTGCTGCAGTTGCATCAACAGAATCAGTAGAAGACCCTTGCCGTTCATAGCTCCTAGGTTTGGTTGTCTCAAAGTTGTATGCAGCACAGAGTACGCAGAATTTTTTAAGCTCGAAGGACAGAGTAGAATCAGTAGCAGAGAATTCAGGTTGAAGATTAAGTTGTCGAAATTGGTATTCTCCATTCTCACTGATATCATCCATATCAGCTCTCAAGACAACAATACTTGACATTTGTGTATACTCCGGGCACTCAAGGCAATGTGAAAGAGATACTGTTACGGGTGATTGAAACTCACCACTGGCAAAAACACACAGGAAGTCTGTGATTCGATAGCAATCTACAGGTAGTTTGTAGAGACCATGAGTAGACACACCCACTTCAAGAGAGATTGGCTCTTTTCCTAGGACAGCTCCGGCTGGAATTGCAATCTCATAGCCGTACGGAAATGAAGATAAATTGTGTTCACTCGTATCAACCACAGCATTAGAGATACTTTCTTTGAGAATACCAGGCATTTGCTCAACAGCTGTTGGTATTGCTGTAGGTAGAACAACAACAGCACAATAGCTTGGTGTACTGTAATCAATTCTAATAAAATAGGTATTTACCTGGTTTGGGAGATTGTTTCTTCTCAGGCTGATGTTCAGTACTCACTAGAGTTGTAGTACCTTCAGCTTGTGTAGGAATTTCAACTTCTGTTGGAGTGTGTACTTCTTTTAGAGATACTATCTCCTCTGCAAATGAGGAGCCATGCTCTTTGTCGTAGGTCTGGAGAGCTTTGAAGATTGACTCAACTAAGCTGACAGCAGTAGGCTTCAATTTCTCAACTTTTCCAATGCATTCCACAAATTGAACAAATGTTTTGAAGTCTCTGTTTCGCAAGTAAGCACTCAAAAAATTCATCCCACTCCTTCCGGTATATTTCTTTTTGTCAGCATCCTTAATAATCCCCTTTTCAATGAGAGCATCCACCAGTGGAACGATTGGAATACCTTTGCTTATTGCCCGGGACAGCTCATTGAAGACAAAGTGATGAGGCTGTGCCATTGCTGATATTCTAGACTGGAATGAGACAAACAAATTGACATTAACTATATGATGTATTCTATTTCAGGCTCTTCAGTGTACAGTGTGTTAGCATAACTCGCATATGGATAGACCTAGCCCTAGCTCTATTATTCCTGAGATCAAGAGAGCTATGGTGTTTGAGCATACCACCACTTTTTCTAGCATGGTGTCACTCACCTTTGATATATATTTGATGATGATTGAATCAGACTAATAAATTCCTGTCACTTCATATTTTGATACCCTCCTAATTAAAAAGCATTAGTATCCTTAATTATAAGCTTACAGTAGTGTAAATAAAGTAAAATATTTATTATTACTCACAAGTTGTATGATCCATGTACGTACATACAGCAAGTGTCTCTGTTGTAAGGGAATTACCCTAGTTCAAATACTTAAATTTCACTATAATACTAGGGGTATCCTCATTTTGTTGTTAAATGGCTCTTGTAACTCAAGTAAACGCCTGTGGAGGGGATGTTCCTGAGCCTAGAAGTGGATCCTGTGCTGCACTCATTGACCACTATGTCTACTTCTGGGGTGGTCACACACAGCAACTTGTAGAAGATCCAGATAACCCACCCTACCCAGTTGATGAGAGTCTTCCAAACACTGATGACAACTTCATTGATGTGTATGACATCCACAACAAGGTATGGCTCCAGTATGCTACTAGTGGAGATGTTCCTGATCTGGGCAATGGCTCCACCATGGTTGCTTATGGCAGTGATCTTTACCTGTTTGGAGGTTGGAATGAGGGCGACTTCTCTTCTGACTTGTACAAGTTTGACACCACCACCAACACATGGGAGATGGTTGTCTTAGCAGATGACCAGGTGAAACCTTCTCCTCGTTATTTGACTGATTCAGTTCTGTTCAATCATCAAATCTGTATCTATGGTGGAGTTGGTCCGCCAATTGATATAGCTATTCTTCAACAAGGTGCAGAGTACGTTGGGTTCCAGCAACACAATCATGACTATGGATTTGGATGGAATAATGAAATGTTCTTCTATGACATTCATAAAAGTAAATCAGCCCTTTCTGTACTTTAAGGAATTGTTTCAATTGGTCTGATCATTTCATACAGGAATATGGAAAGTACCTCAATTGAGTGATGACATGCGCCCTCCACCATGTGCTGGGTTTACATTCAACATGATTGACTCTCACCGAGCAGCGATGTTTGGAGGAAGACATGCTGCAGGAAGAGTTGCAAATATCTACGTTTATGACTTTCACAAAACTGTAAGTACTGAATATACTTTTCCAGTTCTTTTCATTTTGCTCACAAATGGTATTGTTCCATTATTAGCAATGGAGTGCACCTTTTGTGCCTCAACATGTTGACCAGCCCTGGCCAAGTGGCAGAACCTTTCACACAGCCACCTGCCTAGTGGATCCAGAGTGGGTGGGGAGATCGGGGCAGCTGTTGACTCAGCATTTGTTTGTCCTGTGGGGGAAGGGTGATGACAACAAACACTGTAAGGATGCGTGGATACTCAATATGGACACCATGAGATGGACAGAGGCAAGTCTATGTATACGGTATAATTATAGAAAGTGACGAAAATTAAACACACAAAAATAGACAAGCGAAAATTTATAGCGCCGAAAATTTCCTGATCTACGGTATATATATATTCAACTGATTCAGTAAAGATTGCCAAAGTTGTAAATTTTTTGTGCATTTAATATTCCCCACTCGGGCATGTGGCAAAAAATTTCACAGTATAGCTATTTGTACAGACTGTTACGTAAGATATATACAGTATTATATGTTTTTAAATGCAAGCCAGGGAATGAGTTTAGCACGCTTAGCATTTAACTACCCTATAGTGGGAAAGTTTTGTGGGATTAAACTTTTGTGGTTTTCACAGATCACGATCATCTGCAAAAATCTGTAACATAATGTACGTATGGTTTTCACACAGCTCATCCTGGATGATCCATGAAAGTTAAAACTCAAAAATGTTGACAAGAGACTTTCACAATAGTTAGCCCTGCAAAACTTTCTTGCTGTGTGGAATATGTTTTGCTTGTAGGTCCAAGTGGCACTGAAGCCAAGAATGTGGCACATGGCCTGTGCATACCACATTGAAGGAGCCAGGACAGATACAGTGCTGTTTGGAGGGAATATCCAGAGACAGTCAAATGCTGAGAAACATGTCCAAAGAAGGCTCACCACATTCTCCTTTGGTAATAAAACCATTCACTGCATTGATGTACCCATTGCTCATTCATTCACAATCCATTATCTACATGCAGGTGTTCAGAACCTAAAGCACCTGTGCCTTGAATGTTTGAGACAGAATCACACAGCACTATCAAGTCAGATTGAGACTGCACCTTATGTTCTTAGAAATTTGTTTACTAAGTATTTTAAGCACAGCTATTTTAGTGTAAAACTCTAGTCGTGATTGTTTACTATAGTAAAGGTATTCCTGCAACATTGTGTCATTGTTATACTGGAGGGAATTTTCAGGGAATTCCCCCACCATTGTAGAGATGGCGCTAATAACAGAGATAGATTGTGTAGGAAGTGGGATACCCGAGCCCAAAACTGGCTACTGTTTGGCAGTGATTGATCACTTCATGTACACATGGGGTGGTTATACTCAACAACTTGTGGATGATCCTGAGTTTGGTGCATATCCCGTTGAAGAGAGTCTTCCAAACACTGATGACAACTTCATTGATGTGTATGACATCCACAACAAGGTATGGCTCCAGTATGCTACTAGTGGAGATGTTCCTGATCTGGGCAATGGCTCTACCATGGTTGCTTATGGCAGTGATCTTTACCTGTTTGGAGGTTGGAATGAGGGCGACTTCTCTTCTGACCTGTACAAGTTTGACACCACCACCAACACATGGGAGATGGTTGTCTTAGCAGATGACCAAGTGAAGCCTTCTCCTCGATATAGAACCGAAGCAATTATCTACAATCATCAGATATGTATCTATGGTGGGACAGGATCTCCAATTGAAAATGTTCAACCAGGAGCCAGATACGTGGAGTTAAAGCAATACAGTCACAGTTACGGATATGGATGGAACAATGAAATGTTTCTGTATGACATCAAGAAACGTGAGTTAGACCTCATTCTATTGAACTGTATTATTGTTTACTCTATATACACACAACCAACAATAATACTATAATGGAAGGGATTTGGAGAGTTCCCAAACTGAGTAGTAGTGTTCGTCCACCTCCTTGTACTGGGTTTACATTCAACATGATTGACACTCACCGAGCACTGATGTTTGGAGGAGAACAGGAGGAGGGAAGAATCTCACATATCTACGTATTTGACTTCCTTAAAAATGTAAGTACTGCTCATGATCACTTGTAAGTGACTGCTGGTTTAACATCATACAACAGTTAATTTTGTAACAAAATTGATTAGACATTAGCCTAAAGTTCCCCACATCAATAAAAGGCTAACGTTCCAAATTGTACACTATAATCAATATAATAATAATACTCATTATTTCATACAGGAATGGAGTGAAACTTATCTTCCAGAGCATGCTAATCAACCATGGCCTTGTGGAAGAACACTCCATACTGCTACTTGTCTAGTGGATCCTAAGTGCATTACAGCATGTGATGCTGGCATCTTAGCTCAGCATTTGTTTGTCCTGTGGGGGAAGGGTGGGGACAACAAGCACTGTAAGGATGTGTGGATACTTAATGTGGACACCATGACATGGAAACAGGTATACTGTACAGTGGGAAAGTTTCGTGGGGTATAACTTTCACGGATGTCTCTCGTCAAACATTTTTGCATTTTAACTTTTGCAGATGAGCTACTGATCTCCATATGTATAATATTATACATTACGGAGAAATTTCGTGTACCCCATAGCAGGAAAGTTTCATGGGGTTAACCTTTCACATTTTTTGTGGATCACGATCCATCTGTGAAAGTTTTTATCCACATCTTTACAATACTTATTGGTAATTAACATGTGATTTATAGTCTCATGATCAGACCCCTCCCTTAGCTTGGACACGAGAGAAAAGGGGTCTGGTACAGTTCGAAAGGAATCACATGGAGTCTCAAAATCTTGACTTGCTGAGTCAGCAAGACCAAAAACTCCTTATCACACAGACTCCACCCATACAATGATTCCATATTTGGAGTACCGTATAGCGGGAATGTTTCGCAGTGTCAAACTTTTTTGCGTTTAACTATTATGGATGAGCTGTGCAAGCCCATACAGAAAATTTTGCGGATAAAAATTTCACAGATTGATGGTGATCTGCAAAATCCGCAAAAGTTAAACCCTGCAAAACTTTCCCGCTATACGGTACGCAGCAATTAATATTAATTGTGCATTATCACTAAATGACAAATTTTGCTTTCACATGCATGAGAATCAAACCAGCTGGATATCAGCTTACTAGCTGAATATCTGCTTACTAGCTGAGTCAGCAAACCGCCAAAAATCCTTCAAAGTGTACCAGACCTATTTTTCCTAGGAGAGGGTTGGGTCTGGGCACAAGACTATGTGGTTTATGGTTGTAGGTCCAAGTGGCACTGAAGCCAAGAATGTGGCACATGGCATGTGCATACCACATTGAAGGAGCCAGGACAGATGCAGTGCTGTTTGGTGGGAATATCCAAAGACAGTCAAATGCTGAGAAACATGTCCAGAGAGGGCTCACCACATTCTCCTTTGGTAAGTGAAACAAACTAGGCACTGGGTATTATGACAAACATTACTGATCAATTCCCCGAACTAAACTAAACTATCCTGTTAAGGTCTGCTGTCTCTGAGAGAACTCTGTCTTGAAAGCATTGGTCAACATCACTCAGAGCTGAAAGGTCAACTGGAGAGTGTACCAGTGGTGCTTCAAACCATGATATCGAACTACATGAAGTACCGGCATTCCCAGATAACTAGCACTATAAATATTAGAGAAAAATAGATATTGCATACAGTGGCACCATAGTTATTATGAAAGCACTGAATCGAGACTATCTCACATGGAGGAATTGATATAGGAATTTTTTGTGCAACTTTCTTAATGTACTAAATTTGTTGTATTTTTGCTCTGAAGTTGTCCTTTTCCTCTCAAAAATTTCATAGCAGCAAAAGGATCAGATGCATTAATTGGCATGTTGCTTAAATTCATACAACAACTGCATTAAACTAATTGTAAACCTTTTACACTCATAAATGGTTTGTAAGTGAATCTGAACCTACATGTACTTTTAGCTAGTTGGATAATCCTTTTCTCGCACAGAAATAGAATCATGCAGTTAATTGCACACTATGGACACTCAGTACACACAGCTGCCAGCTACAGTACACAACGGATACTTATTAGTACAAAGTATATACCTCAGTAGACTATTGAACACTCAGTACCTTCATGACGATGCATACACTCATTACTCTGTGTCTCAATGGGTACCATGTACACTGTGCATGGCTCAGACACCCAGTACATCCATTAACAGCCATCCTGGTCCCAGGTTACCTCTCTGAAAATGTATTAATTTGTTTGAGCGCTCTCTATACATGTACTTCAATACCAGGCTCCTCTTTCTTTGTGCGCTTCTGCTAACTTGATTTTTGTATAGGTATGCAATTATACATTTTATATACAAAGAGTAAATATATACAGTTAGATATTAAGTATGTCATAATTAATGACATATTCAGTTATACACTATTATGATGGCAAACATAGAGTTATTATGCCATTAGTAAATCAAATAACAAGTAATCCACTCATGATCAGGCCAGTTAAGGCAAGGGTTACTAATTAAGGGAAAAAATTATGCGAGATCGTTGTATGTATAGATATTACCATGGGAATGCTCGTGGTTGTTGTTCTGGCTAACCTTAATGAGATAATCTAATTAACTGAGTCATGTGACACAAATTTTATGAATAATTAGCAGTTTCAGGATGATTTGCTTCGCTGAGGTGAATACTGTTGCTATGGAAACCATACTTAATTTGCTGAAATATCTTATTATACTATACCTAAATCCACATGAGAAAGTGGTACATGATGTAAACATACAGAAATAGAGACAAAATAGTGATAATTTTGGCCAAAAATGGTGTGCTATAAATAGAAAATTTGCTTTATCTCTTCATGTATACATTCTGTACCAATTTTCAAGTAAATTTGGGTACTACATACTAGATTAAAGAGTTTGGTTACCATAGCAACAGTATTCACCTCAGTGTAACATGTCGTAATTATAAGTTCGTAAACCCTCACATTGATTAGTATAATTATTCATTAAATTCACATCACATGACCCAGCTACGTAGACCATTACATTAGGGTCATATCTGTTCATCAGACAGCCCTCCTGTCTTGTTTTCAATGCTTTTTTTGTTATAAACGTATGTTTCTTAAGCTTGTTACATATACACAGGCTTGCTTGTTTTGGGGGTCCTGTTGGTAAAGTATTTATTTAGATTTCGTTCAGTTTTACAGTCATTCTGGAGGTCAAGTTCTATCACTTAGAATGAAAAGCTTTGGTAAATATTATTTTGACTGAAACTTGAAGCTCATAGTGGTTGGGAAGCTTGCGCACACTTTACCTTCACATTATCTCAGCAATTAAAGATCTCATTGCTGTTTGCAGGATTTCGTCAACCTTGCCACCCTCAAACATCGCTTTTTTGGAGGGTAACATTAAACCTTTGGGTAAAGTACCCAAGACACGGTGCTATTACAATGTAGTTGTCCAATTTAGCATACTGACGAGATTCTGCAGAGTCTTGAAACAGCTTCTTCAACTCAAAGCCAACAGCGCTAGCAAATGAACCATCAGAGGGAGGATCATTCACTTCACAATGAGGAGGACTGAGAGCTGGGTGTTTATTTCTCCTTGGATCCAGTGGGGTCTCAGGAACAAAATTTGCAACACAAGCTGAGGCAAGTTGTAAAGAGGGGAGTTCAGATCCAGAGTGCATTGCCATAGTAAATATGAAAGGAGATGGAAGCGTAACTTCAGTAGATAGATGAACAGGTTCAGCATACATCAAAAGTTTCCAGGAAAAAGCAAGAATTGAAAGCTTATAATTTGTCTCTTCAAGAGGAAACACTCTTAGAACATCCCCAGATATAGACAATTGAGTCCGATTTCTGATGCAGACCAAAGAGTTGTGATAGATTGACATCTATCTCAGCCAAACATTTAGACTTGAAAAAAGCATTCTCTCTAGCAATAAACAGCAAATTGGTTGTGAAAGCTGTTCGCACTGAACTGAGAAGAAGGCTGAGAAAGAGCAGGACAATGTTCCCAGGCTATGAACACAGCCTCGGAAATTAGAGAGTGGAAGTATATGTACGTATTGGACCATAGGCTGAAGCAGTTGGGACTTATGGGTCGAAAATCTAGATCTTGCAGCCCAAATTTAAAAGTGTCCAGATCCAGCCTCAATATCAGGTAGCATGTCCAGGAATACATCTCCTAGGTCTTCCTCTTGGCTCTTCTCATAGTTCTTCTCATGAGAGAAAGTCAATATTGAAACGGAAACAATCCAATTTCAAGCTGTCCAAGTATTCTAAACAACGAAGATCCAAGTCTGTTGGATTTCTTCGCAATTGAGGTTCCTCTTTTAGTGATGAGGCATGATTGTATAGAACTTTTAATCGTCATATTGTTTCTACTCTCACTCCTAGTAATTTATGTAGGCTCTCCTCTATCAGATCAAAGAAAGGACATTAAGATTCTTCTATCTGATAATCGTGACTAGGAAATTAATGAAGTTCACGTCTTCTATTATGTGATTAGAAATTTTATCTGGAAGTTTCAGCTATTACTTTTGACAAAAAGGTTGACTTCTATTCTACAACGTTGTGGTCGTGCTATACCTGATGATGTTAAGAACTTAACTCTCCACTGCACTCATTTAAGACTTCTTCCTGAAGTGCACAAGCCTCCTATAATGGGTAGAACAATTGTGGTATCCATGCACTTATTGCGACCCCTGCTTCTCATTTGTACATTATCACCTCTCCACCCTTCTCTTCCTTCGTATCTTAAAGATTCTTCTAGACAATTGAGTGCTATGACAGTTTCGTCTATGTGTTACCTGGTTACAGCAGATATGTTACTTCTCTGTACACAAAATTCATATCGATAATTGTATTGTCACTGTGGATTTGTTTTGCAAATCAAATGGTAGTTCATTTACAGCCTTGATTACACACTCGTTTTGTCTACAAACAGCCTTGATTACAGAACTTGCTTGTTTGTCTTACTAACAATTTTTAGAAGTAGAAAGTCATCTGTACCACCAGAGATGGGGCATGCTGTGTCAGCAGCTAAGTTTTATATACATGGCTCCAGTTCACTACTGGGCACTCGTTTTTTACAAGAAATTCATTGTCTTATTTGATGATATATTTTTTGTCTGGAATCATTCATTGGCAGGCTTGATTGCTTTCTTGATAGTCTATCTTCTACTATCAAGTTAACCAATAGTATAGACTTTCTGGACATGGACATTTTCAAGGACAAGGATAATCCTGAGAAGTTGTTTCCAGAAGCCTCTCAATAGATAGCTATATACTAAGTTTACAAGTACACAAAACATTAGAAATGCATAGGAATGGCCAAATCGTAAAAAAGTGAGTAGACAAAATAGGAATGGTTGTCAGATTGAGCAAGTTCATTTCACTGTGTCACCTTATGTTCATATCCCTACTGAGCTCAATGACATTGTAGACACAGGAATGAATTTTAACTCACTCAATCTGACAAACATTCCTATTTGGCGATTCCTATGTTTGCATTACATTTCTAATGTTTTTTCTACTTGTTTATTCTATTTTTTTGAATAATTGTTTACAAGTATCAGTGGATTGAATTTAGTCTGAGCAGAGAATTTGCCAATAGCCCTATACTACAGTCATGCCTTTTGAACAGCTGGAACTCTGAATCCCCAAGCTGAACGTGATTTAATTATGTCCATTATATTTGTGTCTTGTTAGCTAAAGATAACTCCCCTACATACTGAAGAACTGAACAAAGAGAACGACAGGATAGGACAGAACTTGGGGCACCGCATGCTGCAGATTCCAAATAATGCGCACTTGAATATAGAAAGGATATGTCACGACGAATTTGGACCCTCAATCCCCCCAGTACATATTTTTCAAAAAATTTGGATCACCTGGAACTAATTTTACTGAATATTTGGACCCCTTGCTATTACTAGATGTGATATGTCAGGACACGTTATGTTAGGGTAATCAGATTTAGGGAAATGCACGAGGGGGGGAGGGGTCCAAATTTATGTGGGTATAGGTCTGTAATACAAAAAACTGATGGCAAAAGCCAAAGAAACCAAGTTTGTTCGTTCAAGAATCAGCTTCTATATAAAAGTGAATAGTCTCTGAGCCAAGAAGAGGCACATTTTAATTTGGTACTTTAACGTTGTAGGCCATATGTTTTAGGGCTCATTAGAAAGAGAAAGAGTTAGTGCCAAGCCCTCAGTTTTTGCAGAGTTATTCGTCTGAATATTTGTATTGTGCTAATAGCCAGTATATATCTACAGCTTTGATAAAACTTCTTTTGGATGGTAGAAAGGAAAATGGAATGTGACTTCTTGAACAATTAATATATCCTAAGTGGTTTTTGAATCAGTGGCGGATCCAGGGGGGGGATTCATTGAGGTTCGGACGAACCCCACTTTTGATCAGATAAAAAAATTGGAGAATCAGTAAAAAACTAACTGACAAGTATATAAGAGTGATTTGGGGAATGAGGATAAGCCTTGATACAGGCAGCTAAGCTTGCCACTAGCGTGGCTGAAGCACTAAAGTAGGATTTCAGAAAGGGGGTTTGGATCAAGGTTTGAGCGCGAAATAACCACGCCCACTTTTTGCTAAACCACACCTGGATCCAAACCCTAAGTAAGTAAATGTCTTATGGTTAAGCCTGTATGCGTGTGCGTTATTTAGTTTTCACTTGGCCATAGTTCCGCGAGCTATAATATCCATGACTTGGCAGAAGCATGCAGAAGGAGTTGAGGGGCAGCTTACTTACTTTGTAGGCAAATTAATACTATTCTCTTGGCATAAGCATGTTTCTAAGGCATGCACCGAGTCATCAGTGTTAGCTATGTGAGCTTGCCAGCTAGTACAGTGCTAGTACTCTTGACTCTTGCAGTTAACATATAGATAATCAGATCATTGTTAGTGACCAAGTATTCTCTGTGTAGCCAGTCAGGCTGCCACTACCAGCCTCCTGGTCTGGCAGGGCATCCATGGTTACAATAGTAATTGTCCTCTGCTGGGCCCACTGTTCATCGTACTGGTAACTAGATGACAATGCATTGTATTGCTAGGTTAAGCACCTTGTTTCATTAATATTATGTACATCTTGTGATAGTGTCTGGTTATTGACTAACATAAATGTTTCTCGTATGGCTATACTATCTAATGTAGATTAATTAACCCTTTCCAGGCAATCATCATCGAAAGTATCTCCATCTAGCCATTTTAACAAGCACCTCTATCGCCATTTCGAACGACCATAGCTATGCTCTACTATGACTCTGGCTCGACTCAGGGAGTAATTAAAGTGTTTCTGTTGAGTGTTCGTTATCTGCTTTCATGAGCCACGTCAATAGAGGGTAAGCTGGATCGATTACCAACCATCACAAGCGGGACTTCCACATCACAAAGTTTCTTTCTCCAGTCTGGAAGAAGGGTCTTACTCTCTCCTTTGTGGAAAAAACTCTAGCATCATGTACTCTACCTGGCCAGCCTACATTAAAATGATCTTTGCTCCCTGCATGACTATAGAATGCCACCCTTTTTGGTTGTAGTAGTCAGCAGGGCATTAATTCATTTGGGGATATAATCGGTATATGGGTTCCATCCACAGCACCAGCACCCTGTGGGAAGCCATATTTATTCTCAAAGCCGTCTACTTAGTGAATCTCCATGAAGTATGAGTACGTAGCATGATAACAGGTGTATTCTGTTTCTCCCCTCAGTGGAGCAGTGAGTCCTCGACCTCTCAGAGACATTCTTCTGAAGCTCGCAGTGTTTTTCCCCTGTCTGTGTGTAGTGATGATTCTGAATCATTGGTCTCTCCTGTGGAAACCTCTCGACATCACTTTTTGCCATCAGAATCCTGATCTTGTCATCCCAGAGTCAGTGGATTCTGCGGTGTTTATGAGGCAAATGATACCCCTGGAGTCTGTGTGCATTATGGAGACGCATGGTACCTTCAGCTGGTCTCCGGTAAAGGTCAGCAGGTCTAGTGTATAGATAGGTGCTGTTCAATCTAGTGATTGTCTGAACACTAGTGACCTGGAGTCTGATGAATGCCTCAGTCTCAATTACTAGCCTCAAGACGGTATATATCTGGATTCGAGATTGAATCTCACGCCGATGCATTCTGGGCTCCAAATGCTTGAAGTCGCTTGTGCTGCAAGTCTGGAACTTGACTCTCCTTTTTCTCTCCTCAGTTTATTTGTGTTCTATTTTTTTTTGATTGTTATTTGTGTTTGTGTGTGTGTGTGTTGTTCCCCTCCCCCCTTTGCGCCTCCGGTGGCGTGATGAATTACATAAATACAATAATAATTACAATCTGTGTGCATTCTTCTTTAACACACACACACTGTGGATTTGGCAACACCAACAAATGCCCAATTGTTCTGTTGTCAGCCCCAGTTGCCAAAAACCAGATATAGCAATCATACCATAATTTTGCATACATCATTGCAAATGTTGCCTTTGACATACGAAAATTTTGTAGCCAATCTTGATGATTGAAGCTAGCATTCACCACCTGTTACCACCAGTTGCTACTTCTCGTCTTCTCCCAAATCATTCTCTCTGTCAATAACTGAGAGCTAACTGTAGCAGTTACAAGTAGCAACATAAACATGGTATGTTGCTGGGCTTGCCTCCTGCTCCTTTCCCTCGATTTCACCATAGCTCTCCATCTCCTTCCCAACAAGTGCACTCCAGTGGCGTAGGGAGGGGGGGTGCTTTGGGTGCTCGAGCACCCCCTTTGCCGCTGACCGGAAGCACAAAAATGTTTAATAATCAATAAGTAATCAAGCCTTTAGAATCACTTTTTCTTACTTGTTTGTTGTTAGAAGCTATTTTTTAAGCTCATTTATGTCTAAGCTCTTGATAAACAAACTTCAGAACCGTTTAGTTCACGCTAGGTTGATCGAAAGCGCTCAGCAGTTTGATAGTTCAAAGGTCACGGTATCGACCACGTGACCCAAAAGTGGGCGTGGCACCCCAAAATTTCCGCGCGCTGCGCGCGCACAATTTAAGCACCCTCTTACTCTAAATCCTGGCTACGCCCCTGCACTCACATAGCAAGCACCATGCATGTCCACGATCTGTCATTGTTGCTTAGCAATTTGTTTTCATGTGACAAATTGCGCATGCCCACTCTGCTCCTGCCCAGTACAGTACATAAAAAAAACATAGCTCATGCAACTTCAGTGGTTCTCTTGATACTTTCAAGAGCTCATTTTCTCTCAATCTTTGCTCTTTTCTAAATGTAGAGCACCTCATTTTGCACGTTTACACACTGTTAAACATTTTTGGCTTCGTGGCTACAAGTTTAAACACTCATAATGTGGGTAGTAATCTGGATAAACTAATCCAGTTTAGTCTGGATTTGGGTGCATGTAAACAGGGTTTTAGAGACTTTAGAGTATTTTCTCCCTCAAGACTAAATAACTACAAAACCAGTGCACTTGTAGCTTCATTTCTGTTTTGAACTTTTCTATGCATCTCTCATATTTAGAATTTACAGTAAGCATGTGGAAATACGCAGCACTCAATTTTGCACATTCCCCCGATACCAAAAGTACCCCAAGATAGCAGATAAATGTACCCCAGCCATGATATCATGCGTCATTAGCCGGCCAGCGAAATTCTTTTGCTTTACATGAAAAGGGCTAACAATTGTTGAGAGACTTAATTAACTAGGCTCTTAACTAGGACACTATAACCCCCTCTTGCTTTTAGAACATATGGATGTGGAAACTTACTAAAGTCAGTATGTATAAGAGCCTGACAACAAGAATCTGTGTGTCTGATAGACATAGGCATCAAGTCCACCTCCAAATGAGTTTCATATGCATGCTTAACACAAGAGTTAACGGTATAGTGTCCTAGTGATGAGATTCCATTTTCTCAGCATCTTTCTCATGCTCACAACCCCATACAGTAAACTTGTGATAACAGATACCTTTCAGTGAAGGTTAGTGGTGACTTATGAAAAGAAAGAACCTAGCCACTCCCTTTTGATTATGAGTCTATAGGTCATGAATCAGATGCATACGGTGTACCAACTCGGCTTGTATCACCAGTTGATCAAGGTCACCTCTCTAGGTTGAAGATGTACATATACACTAATTAACAAAGAAAGGAGAATTATTGTTTGTTATGAACCTATTTATATAGTATCAATAAATCGTATTAAGGTCCCACAACCACAGTAAGTTTAGCCTCAATATTAAGCTCAGTCATTTTTCTGGATTTAATTAGTGATCACGCCCACTAAATATGTACACTCTTTAGGTATACAAATGATAGCCTTTATATCTTTCAAAGTAACTAACAAAAGCAACTGGAAACCAGTTGCATATGCATCCAGAGCTCTCTCTGATACAGAGAAGAGATATGCACGAAGTGAAAAGGAAGCTTTAGCCTGTACATGGGCATGTGAGAAGTTCAGGAATTACATCTTGGGTCGCCTCGAGACAGACCACAAACCCTTGATACCACTCCTCAATGAATGGCCAACCGGGCAAATATCTTTATGCTGCAGATGCTCTTTCACGGGCACCAGACATCAGTTGCAATGAACCTGAACTACAGGAGGAGGTAGAAGCATACTTAAAATATATCTCAGTACCATTGTTACCAGTGACACCAGGTCATCTGAATGAATATGTCATGGCACAGAAAGAAGACCCTGTTTGTACATGAGTTAGAGCGTTCTCTACTTCCGAATGGCCAAGAGAAAGTGAGCAAGGTGAAACCGTTCTGGAAGGAGAGAGCTTCACTATCAGTGGTCGACGATCTCCTTATATTCAACAACAGAATAGTAGTCCCGCAAGCTCTAAGAAATGAGACACTGCACAAGATTCATGAGGGTCACCAAGGGATCGAGAAATGGCCACCAAGAAATGGACAGATGAGCAACTAGATGCTGCATTAAAGCAATATATTACACACACAACAGCCAGCTACTTTTGGAATTCCAAAAAGCAAATGGATGTTGGCAGGAATCTATGTTCTTCATTATCAGCTAATGCAGAAAAGGCTTACATTTTGTCCAATTCTATTGGCGTTGGGCAATTCAGGTACAGCAGCCCTCCGATGTACCCTCAGAATGATGGGCCTAGTGGCAAATAGGCAGCATAACCAAAGATAAGATATTTGAGCTAAGCTGCAATAGCAGTATGCCTCTGGGGGTCGATTATCCACTATCAAAAGGAGATATTAGTAGTCTCATTATTGCACTATACAATGGTGCTGGAGTAGGCACAATCTCCAGAGGAGAGAGGGAGATTAAATCAAGCTGCATTATTGCCTCAAATTTTGCACCTATTGACCAAAAGTATGTAGGTATAGATAGATAAAACTTTTGTGTGTAATTTATATTAAGAAAATGTATCTATAATTATACAAAAAAAAAAAAACAATTATAAGGCACCAAGGTACCTAACCATAGCAATATGCAGTATATGGCCTACCGTAATCATTGCTGCGTATGCACAGCAAGGGTTAATTAACAAAAGTAAGACTTGATAGGAAAACTTGATAGTGTATTTAGAAAATTGTTCTCATGATTACTAGAGGTATTCATCTCGATGTCTGTTGTTGGAGTTTTTTGGTCCAGCGATTTCAGCTTCTATCAGTGGCTTTGCTGAATTTACTGAGTTGTACAAAGCATCTGGTTCAGCTGTGGGATCTTGTGTATCTCTTGGGAAAGAATTCCTCAATAAAGGTGGATGACAGTATTCTACCCATGTTAAAGAATAATTTGTCCAGCAACGTTTATCAATGTATTTTGCTAGCCTCGTACCCAGGCCACTCCCTCTTTTTAGTGTTTCACGCTAAAAATCAGGAGGGCCTGGTACATGTAATCACGTGAGGTCGAACAGTGGTCGAACAGTAATTAGTGAGCGTGGGCGAAGCCATTACATCATCTGTATTGCCTAAGAATATTGGTTTTTGCGCCCACGCAGTTGGATATTATAGCTCTCATGATTGAGCCTTATACTGTACTAGGCGCTAGCCGGCCTACAGTCTACTGAGTCAGGCTACACCTGACTAGCACTTACAAGCATGCCTAGCGCTTCACTATAGCGAGCTAAATCTGTTTTTTAGGCTTATTTTACTCTGTTTCTACAGGTAGCAAACGGTTCGAGCTTGTGGCAGGTCCAAGACGGCTACAACGGAATTCAAACAGTTTTATTTTTGCTTCTTTCTTGACTTACACAAATTCTTTCGTTGTTTTTACGAAAAAGAAGCGAATTTTCGAGTCTTGTCACAAATTTTCTTGCCTGATACTGGAAAACAGCCATCTTGCCGCGAGCTTGCCAGCAAAACTAAAATTATTTGCGTGGGCGCAACATAGAACTCGTGCCTAGCGCATGCAACACGCCCACGCCCAATTAAATATGACGTGGATCTGACGTACTTCACGTGAGGACATGTACCAGGCCCTCCCGATTTTTAGCGTGAAACACTAAAAAGAGGGAGTGGCCTGGGTACGAGGCTAGTATTTTGCCATCATATTGTAGATAGTCACCCCAATCCCGAACAGCCTTGAAGGAAATAGTTCAAAAAACACCATCCAAATATCTCTGCAATATCTTTATTATTATTATAATTATTATTATTATTGAGAATTACCACCGAAAGGTGCAACGGGGACACAACAAACACATAGGATTATATAAACTATATTAGTAACTTTAATATCAAGTCTCAAATTGAAATTCTTTATTAGTATTGTCATCTGGAGAAGTCAATCTCACAGAAACTCTAGCAATAGAGAAATAATACCAGCAGTCATGATCACCAGAAAGCTTAGATATGAAAAAATATTCTTGCACAACACTAACACCTTTAACTTTCACTGAAACTTTACGACCCAGAAAAATAACCTTCGACCATTGGTTCTTCATAGAATCTCTGACTGAGTTGGCAGAACTAGCATCTTCACACTTGATAAAGTCTTCATTGGGGCGAGCCGGAGCGAGCCCCACACTAGTGTAGTCAACGGCGAAATTTTCTATATATTATATGTTATATGTTATATGTTATATATTTGTCGTCTGTCGTACGTCCTCGTCTTATAAAAATGGTATATGTTTATGACGATCATTGCCAGTGCATCTCAATCTACAGCGCATGCGCGTAGGTCCACGTGTTCATCGTGATTTTTGCACTTCAATCAGAGAGAAACTTGATCAGTGGTGACTGAGAAAGAAAGCTGCTGCTTGAGCTGAAAAGAGAGTAAACTTAAATACTCGCCAAGTTGGTGCCCTTTTAGTTAACTGAGCCATGCAATGACCGGAGAGACCACAATTAGAGGGGCTGAAAACTACCAAAAGGGAGCATAGCTGAGTAGAGGATAGCAAAGCCCCAAAATCAACAGGTAGTACTGCTGGCTCCTATACTAGCACATACACCTACCTGTCAGTTCTTGAACAACTAGCAATCGGATCTTTCTGCTCAGTCATGCTATATACATTTTCAAGTATACTTTACTTCATTTGTCCCACATCAAGCCTGGTTAATATTCAGCTTTCATTTTTATGTGTATTGTATAGCTGAAGTAACATAAATTATTATTGATGAAATTTAATTGTTTGCTACATAGCAATGATAACGGCTCGCCCCTTTGATGTTCAACATCGTCACTAGTGATACAATATTGTAGTACCAGTGATCTTGTTAGAAATGAAGGCACCAAGGTGCACAACCCTTGGTGCGTACATATATAGACCAGTTGCGGCGCGAACGATCAACCAATTAACTTTCATGAATATCATTAACTTTTCCTAGCAACCGTTGCTATCCGCCATTTTGGTGGTCAAGCTAGAGCGGTAGTTGCACGTGTGTCATAGATTCATCGTGCTAAACGTTAGTTTTTGAGATGGCTTCAAGTTCATACACTGATTGTTTGAAGGGCAGGGATAAAGTACGTTACGAGAAGAATTAAACTCCAGTGTGTTTATGATGGCTCAGAGAAAGAAAACTCGCCCTGGAAGCTACTGGATCCCTACCAATTGGATGGGTGGGTGGATGATCCTTCACTCTGGCCTGAAGTAGAGTTTCCCCATATCTATGTCTACCTGATAGACACCCTGGGAGAATTAACAAGGGAGAAACTTAAGGCTTACAAGATTCTTGAAGCTTACAACTACTACATCAGGTGTGTGTTTAGTCATAGATATTGTAGTGTATAATATCTATGGTTTAGTGAGGGCAACTTAGCCAGTATAATTATTTAGGTCTACAAATTTGTGTACAGGACTTGATACATTTACTATGTATCATATTCGGCTACAGTAGCTTAGTTTTCAAGTCAGTTACACATTGTCAACTGTTCTGTACACTTCCTATAGTGGCTGGGTGCGTACCATCTTCTACCATGACATTGAGAATGGGAATTGTCTCCTAATGGCCAAAGTCACTCTGTCACAGCGAATGAACAACAAGCCTCATGAGGCTTGGGTTTCCGTCAACAAGTCAACTGGTATGATAGTCACTGGGCACTGCACATGTATGGCAGGGATAGTGAAATTGCATGTAGTAAACGTACATGTATTTTCCTGTGTTTTAATCAACACAGGCTAGGAGAAGTGTGCTCTCATGTAGCTGGTCTACTCTTTAAGGTTGAAGCCTGTATTCGACTCAAGATTGCCTCAAAAACTTGCACCTCCCTGCCCTGTGTGTGGAACCAGGCACACTCAAAGAAGGTACAATATGACTGCAATGTTACAACTACATGTACAATGTATATCACTTGATTAATTTTGCAATGCCTGTGATCAATGTGTGTAAGAGAAAATGCTCCTCTCCGTGAACTAACCCAGCCTGAGACTTCTGCTGTAGACTCACTGCAACCACTTAGGAAACGACCTGTTATTTCTTCTACTCAACTATATGATGCTGTGTATAAATCATACCCAAAAGCCACCATCTTCTCTGTGACCCGTGGATATCAAATACACACTACCGACACCACATCTGACTCAGAACTTGAACTTCCACTCCCCTTGACATCACTCTTCTCAGAGAAATACCAGTCTCGTACAACCCCACAAGTACTTCATTTGGCCGAGTTCAAGATGCCCTCTATAGTATGCTTGAGAGAACAAGTTGATTTTTTGGAAGCATCGACTCGCTCTCAGTCAAGCTCTACTACTTGGTTTGAGCACCGAGTTGGCCGCATCATTGCATCAAAGGTTGGCCCTGTTTCCAGGTGCAGAGAACGCTCGTACCCTCTTTCTCTCGTGCAGTCGATTATGCAGTATTCAAAGCTACCTTCAGATCTACCAGCTCTAAAATGGGACGCCAAAATAAAGATAAAGCACGTGAAAAATACACCAGCTTGACTTCTCACCAACACACCAATTTTCATGTTAAGCTATCTGGCTTGCATGTAGACATCAAGAGTCCATTTCTTGCAGCTTCCCCTGATCGGATTGTATCCTGTGATTGTTGTATTGGTCTCCTGGAAATCAAGTGCCCATTCAAGTTCAAAGATTCAACCATTCCCGACATTAAAGATGGTCAGTTCTGTCTCCAGAGAAACCAGGCTGGGGAGTTGAAGTCGAGCATATCTCATTGTGTACTATGCTCAAGTACCAGAGGTCGAAATAACTTTTTTAGAGTGCAAGGTCAAAATGTCAGTACAAATCTCATTTGTGCGGTCATTTTACTAAAGCGCACGGCCATTTGAGCTGACCACATTTATAGTACTATTGTTTACAGAGAGACACAATGGTATGGCCTGCTTTTACTTACTACAAGTGGCTGTTACAAGCCATGAACCACAATGCGAATTTTAGTGATGACCATAATTATTTTCATTGGCTAGTTTTTTGTCTGGACAAAGTGTCCGTGCATAAGCTGTTTTGAGAGGTCAATTTGATTAAATGTACGGAAAATGACCGATGACCGACTGTTATTTCGAGCTCTGAAGTACAGGCACAACTTTCAGTGTGTGGTCGAACATATTGCGATTTTGTGTGCTGGACAACCACATCAATTCACATTGAGCGAATTACAGCCAACTCAAACTATATGCAGTCCATTCACCCAAAGCTGACACATTTTTTCTCTCGATACCTTTTGCCAGAGTTACTCATAAACAAACTCAAATTGACTGGACCACCATATGACCCCCTTTCCATCGACAGTGAAGATGCTGAGGCTGAGGATGGTGTTTTTTGTATCTGTAGGGAGCCTGCATATGGCCCAATGATTGGGTGTGATTGCCCAGATTGCCCAAACGAATGGTTCCACTTCTGGTGTGTTGGACTCGAGGAAGAACCATCTGGTGATTGGCTTTGCAGTAACTGTAAGTCAGAATTTTTTTCTGCTTACTATTATTATTGTTTCTATACTGTTTTGTGTTTTTCAGTCACCTTATCCCTATTAGTGCACCTTATACATGTAGAAACTTGATTCATGATTTCATTATTACTATATTGGAAAGGAGGGAAAAGTCTATGAAACATATACATGTACATGTGTGTGACAGCATAGAAAGAAACTGGGCACTACATAACAATACTTGGAGAGAGATTGGTTAGTGTGGATATAACCAGCAATAATTTGTCTATGGTAGCTACTTCCTTGTTGGATGTGTCTCTTGACCAAGGTCATTGGGAGAGAATTTTGTATTTCTTCCTTAGTTGTCCAATCACCCGTTCCACACGTGCCAGTCTCCTTGTTTTCTCCCCTTCAGCTTTTGACAGTTGGGTCTTGCCTTCAGGAATTTCAAGCCTTGCTCCTAGGACAGCCAGATCATCGTGGATATTGAATCCGCGATCTGCCAAAGCAACGTCTCTGTACTCAATGTGGTCAAGAAATCCACACTTCTGGGTAGTGACTTTGTCGGACACACGTCCGGTCCAGGAATAAGAAATAAAGGTGATGGCTCCTGTAGGAGCAATGGTGATCAATACTTTCACAGTGTTAGGCTCCTGTCTGCAGATGATTTACTTGTGCATGTAGCTGCTGATTCTCCTGTTTGAGTTGGCTGATCTTAGCTTCTAGTTCTACACAAATGCTGTCCATGTCATCAACAGCATGCTGCAACTGCTCCATGTAGATGGTGATTCTCTAGTTTAAGTTGGCTGTTCTTACTCTTCAGAGCTTCAAGGGGTTGGTCTGTCTGGTTTGAGGAGGAGGTTCAAGTTCACTTTGAGAGGGCGGTTCGAGTTCACTTTGAGAGGTTCACTTTGAGGGGAATTTTTCTGCTGCTTTGGAGAGCATCTGCTGCCTCAGATTCTCGGGCTCTTTTTCGGCACTTGGTCAGCCTTGAATGGCGACTCAGACTTGGAGCAGGTGAGTCCACACTACGACTCTGACCAAGTAGCAGGCTTGGTTGGTAGTCAGGATGAGACTCATCCTTTGAAGGATATCCTGGGGTTCAACAGGAGATACAAAGGATTGTGGCTGACTACACTCACAGCAATACATGTTCAATACCTTTTGCTTAGCTTTAGCTAAATGTAGCCTTATACATAATGCTGTCACACCAAAATGATCACTACACACGCAGCTGTACTCGGAAGGGAACCAGTGCGCTCTCTTAGCAGCAGCAATCTACTTCTGAGCCTGTTTTTGACAAGCTGGGAAGTGAAAGAATTTCGTACTGGACTCTCTGCTGGACCAGTTATGGCAACCAATCACTACACACACTTGTGGCATAATTATTTTGTCTAATTCACTACAGGCTTCTCTCGAATGGAGGTGCAACTAGTAAACAACTTGATTCAAGACCACCGCTTTTGGCCACCAAAATGGTGGATAGCAACGGTTGCTAGGAAAAGTTAATGATATTCATGAAAGTTAATTGGTTAATTGTTCGCGCCGCAACTGGTCTATACTGAATCTTCTATGGTATTTGTAGCAGTTTATTGTATTATATTGTTATTTCTGTATGTTGTAGTTGGACGAGTGGTCTGCAGCTATGCTATGGGACTCGCTCAGGCTCGCCCCTCATGCTTGCCCCAAAATTTTAACAGGATGCATGGGTGTGGCCTCGAAGCTTAGCTCAGATAGGCTGAAAAGCCTCAGATTTCAGAAACTATGTAAAGAACCTCAGGCCATTTCATATCAGTAGCTAAGCTTCTACTGTCTATGCTATAAAGCTCGCTCAGGCTCGTCCCCCAAAGTTATGGGTGTGGCCTCGAAGCTTAGCGCTCAAAGAGCTTCAGATCTCAGGAACTACAGGCTTTTGTTGAATTCTTTGTGTACTTTTTATAGATAATCTCGATTGGTATGCCGCTTTTGAAGACTGGAGCTGCCGTTCTTGAGATATAGTTGGAACACACACACACACACACACACACACACACACACACAGACAAAACGACTATCATAACCCCTGGTGCGCATGCGCACCAAGGGTTAACAATTGCATGTGAGAATCTAAGGTGTTGCCACGGTTGACCTGAGATTGCCAGTGATTCCACACGTTGAGTAGGTTGACTAATTGTACCATGGCTTCTAGTACGAGAAGAAACTGGACTAAAACTAATACAGTGACCTATATCCTTAATTCACCTGGATCTGAATTCAGCTTGAGATCATACTGAACAGCAGATACCTCAGTGTCATAATTAATTTATAGATTCTAGCAGCAGCTGGAGTTCCAGCGACAGGCCTAGGAGAGGTCAAGCTTTTACACTCTTTCTTCCTTTTGGCAATAATGGCTTCCATTCTAAGCTTGTTTCTGTACTTTCGACGAGACATTGCCAAGTGGGCTTAATTTGAAGATGTCAGAACACACGCAAGCTGTAACCATTTTTGTGTTTGGCAAGGGTCCATACAGGTTTAGCACAAATTTTAATGGCAGTACTAATTCTGCAAAACTGCAAACAGGTAATCAGAAATTCCCAGGCCGGACGGACATTAGCAGCATGGCCATTCAGTCATATTTTCATTATATATCTCTCCAATATAGCTATAACATTCAACAACTCTTTGAATGTATGACCTTAAAGATAAGTCGAGTGAGATAAACATTAAGAGCCCAGGATATCAAATGTAGGAATTTGTCCTGGAATGGTGAATTGCATGACATATGTGAAACATGTTACCATATATATTGTGTTGATCTTAATGCTGTGGACAAGACTGTGATAATTGACAATAGACAAGGCAAAGTAGATTCATTGTTTCTGCGCACTCCTTTTAGAACTATGCCGCTTTGACTGTCTCTTTTAAACTTGACATGTGACAAGGTTTGATCACGTGATCCATCTGTCTCGTGCTCACAGCTGCTTTAAATTTGTTGATAGATGGCTCTTCTTTGTCTCAGTTTTGCTGTCAATGGAACAGTGGTGAATCCGTGGACCATTGCTAGTGTGACTCCTGTGCAAACACTTGAACCACTCAATGAGCAACTTCGAGCTGGGTCAGTAGGATTGTTTGAACAATTTGCTAGCAAACTTGGTTCTACACTTTTGACTACTACATTCGTGGGTCCAGCTAGAGACAACTTGTCCAGTGTAGACCCCATAGATGAAGTGTACAGAGTGTTTAGAAACTTTGCAAGACTGAACTCTGAGAAGATAGAAGCGAGTAGTAACAGTGACACTGTATGACCAAATGCATTTCAAGTTTTGATGATGAATCAGAGGACTCTGTCTCGTAGAGTACACTAACATCTTGCATAGCAGAACCACGAAACAATAAAGAGAAGATGTTCAATGATCTTGTGCTGCTTTTTGAGAAGAAAGACTGGAAGTGGGGTGATAGTGAAATTCATGCGTGTTATCCTGTGGTATGTTGATTAGCACCATGAAACCCTCCAAGCCAGGTCATGTGCCATCCCTGCACCATTCAACTGGGTACAACATTCCAAAGAGGAGCAAACACAGGAAGCAAGAAGCAGGAAATTTGAGTTTGGATGTGCTAGTGAAGCATGTTGACTCATTGAAACAGAGTCACTGAATGACGAGTTGGATGCAGCAGACAAGGTGGAGTGAACTTCGGGAGGTTGTATGCACACTGATGACTATGCTGGATGACAACTGCACATACATGAGAGCGAAGTGCAAGAGCAATTCACCGTTCTGTGGTTGTCCCAGATTCAGTCTCCGGAAGTCTGTCAGTTTTGCCTTGTATCACAGTTGTCAATAGTCGACTTAATCCCCTCAACAATGCAATATGAGAGAAACCAAGCTTTGTTTCTGTTCAGCAGAACCCAAGGTCTCTAGGAAACCATGTTTTGTATGGAAGATTCCTCAAGGCGTGTCATTGGAAGCAGCAACTGTCAAGAATATGTGTGTGATCAACGAAATCAAGCAATCTCTGAAAACGTACCATTCCCGTGCTCTAAGAAGAGAGTTTGTTAACAAGTTTGGGCTGGTTAACAGAGGTGTGAAGTCCCATATTCTTAGGAAATCAATTCTAATACGGTAACCATAATCTTCAATTTTCACCCAATGGCTTTACGTGTGTGTGTGTGTGTGTGTGTGTGTGTGTGTACACCAGCTGCATGCAACCACAATACCACATTGTTTTTAGTTAGTAAATCTGATTGTTCCCCTCATGCAGATATGGGTCAAAGATACTGCAAAGTATAATGCTGAAGTGTCTGATTTCATTGATAAATACATCTCTTGTGCAATTCCAAAAGATAGATGGTAAACTGAGAGTTAATGTTGAATCACAGGCATTCCTCATATTGTAGAAGAATCTCGATTCAATTTCCCCCATTCACCTAACTACTCCACACTTATCACTGAGCCTAGTTTTGATACCATGCCAATTGCCAACAAGAATGCATTAGCAAAAGTCCGAAAAATAATGACTACATGAATGCATTGTCTGTGTTCACTAAATTAAAGGTAGTGTCGAGGAGATGCTTCTGCTGAAAGAACAACTGATGATCGAGTGTGAAATAAATGCAAGAGTTTAAGAAGCACTTCTAATGGAAGATACTGACATCTTGGGCACCTAAATCAAGACAAGTATGAAGTGTTTTGGGAGAACTGTCAAGTATATCTGAGTGTACTGCTGTGCATGAGCACAGACATAATTCAGTAACCTACATGGTGAAGGCAATCTCGGTTTGAGATTTGGTGGAGCAAGTTGAAAAGAGCGAGGGTACCCCCATTCTGTCATATCAATGGGTCTGGCTTCAATTCTGGCCCAAGAATCCAAGAACAAAAGCAGCATCTCAGTATACAAAGAGACTTTCCATCAAAATGGTGCAGAAATGCCAGTTTCGTCAAAATCATCCTGACAGTCACTACTGTGCTGCTGGCCATTTTGAGAGTATGCTGCTGATCGTGCAACCAAATAACTACAATAGTGCTGTGATGTTAGCCTGGCAAGCAAACAGTATGTCATCAACACCTATGCCAGTGTTATGTATGTGGCCTCTAATATCATATGAAATTGAGCCTGTTGAGACGGGTTGCTAATGAAGCTAGAACTGATGAACCCAATTGAACAAAGTAGGTTCTGCCTTTTTGACTCACAGAGAAGTCAGTGCCCAGGAAGCTGTGTAGAGAATACTATCTTTGCTTATGAATAGGTCTGTTGTATTCGTAGACACTAACTAACCAGAAAAAAAATGAAAGAATAGCTGTGTTGAAAGACAAGAAGACCCTCACTACTGAATATAAGCAAGATAGTGACTGTGGTGTAGGCCCTGGCAAATTATTCTCAAAAGTTTACCTATTATTCTATTCTTTTATTCCCAAACTTTGAGCCCATTATTCTTTTCAGCCAGCCTATTATTCTTGTATTATTCTCGGACACAAACATAATTTTAGCATATAAATTCACCAAATAACAATATTTTAACAACATTTAAAGTCCTTGGTGTGTTTTCCAAGAGTTAATTCATACTCCCAATTTAGTAAATTTTCATTTTTTTTCTCAATAAAATTGTTGTAATGCATCATTGCAGATAATCATATGTAGTTTTCTAAGAAAGACTAGCAATTATAGTTCTATTGGCTTTTAATCTTAACCCAAAAAGTGCCCAGTAGTTCAGTTTTTTGCCATTAATTTTTAAGCAATGTAAATTAAGAAGCCTTTTAGTGCCAAGCGCTCAGTTTTTGCAGAGTTATTCGCGTGAATATTTGTATGGGGCACCCGTGCCATTCCTATGTACCCAGTACTACCGTACTGGGAATACTATATTAATCTTACCACTGACCCATCAGGCTATCACTGCCAAACTTTCGGTATATATATCAATATTTGAGGATCAAGTGGCATCATGCAACTCAATTTTTGTATTTTAGTAGAGAGATACTTTAGCTATTCGTGCAGGAAGTTCAGAGTTCAGTGCTTCGATGCTTTGTTGAAACAATAACGCTAAAGGTCATAGTACGCAAAAGTGTGTACTTTGCGTTTAAATATTGAGTTTTTTAGTACGCACAAGTGCGTACTTCGTGGGTAATCAGTTAAGCTACTGTGGTCTTAGAAAGTTTTCTAATACCAAAGAGTACATATTTGACAAAAAACGTTTATTTTGCATTAAAAACGTTTTTTAGCACAAAAGAAAACACTTTTGTAAAAATTAACCCTCTGAACGTGGTGAGCGTATATATACGCTTAATGAGTAGCTTCGCCTTTCTTTTTGTATTTCTTTTATAGTAGCAGCTAGATGAAGTTCATTTCATGATGCAACTGAGCAATAGTCAAACTAACTATGGTGTAAGCAACAGTACACCAATCTAGCTTTTCTCAGAAAAAAATCCTCAAGTTCGGCGATGGGTCTGACGCGCTAACATCCCTTCGCATCTAAGGCTTTTTTTCTAGTTTGCTAAACAAACTTTCAAAAGCAATGATATGACGATATAGCCTAACTATCCCTGCACCTACGCTGCAAGTTTTAAGCTTGTGCTCCAAAGGGCTGTGGAGAAAACGTTGCTCTAAAACTGATCATCGCAATCGCACTGATGGTGATTTAGCAATTCATTATTAACTGCAATGCCACACCTCTAGCTTTAACCTGAGTATACTACTAATGAGTCCCATACCTAATCGTATATAGAGTTTAACTCTTTAGAGCCAAAATTTATTATGCATATTTAATTAGATTTTATGAATATTTAATTAACCTTGGTTTTTGTACAATTTTGTTCTTGCTTTAGCCTTAGTCACTCTCTTTTGTAGCTAGTTGAGCTTAGCTATGGTTGTATTAAGCCATGGCTATATCAAATTAGTTCTAGGTTTGCTTTAATTAACTTAAAAGCTTGCAAAACGGAAGGGGTCAAAGTTCACCAAATGACCTGCATTGCTTTTTTCCAGCTTGAAGAGCAGCACTGCAAATGCGCTTGCATGCAGGAATAGCCTAAGCCTTCCTGCACCTCTATAGCTAGTGTCAAGTTTTTATTGTATAGCACTAAGAAAAAAACGTGAGTTTAAAACCAAAGGTCATGATCTTGCCGCGACCACGATATTTGAACTCTAAAGCTTATATCTCCCCTCCCACTAATCAGACTTGATTCTTGGTATTTTAGTAGAGCACTTCCTGACCTAACTGCACAAAGCTCATAGCTCAAATGCAGAGGAGGTTGGACACATTAAAATATTTTGCATTCCAAGATCCACGTGGACGTGCGCGCGCGCGCGCGCGCGCGTGAGGTAAACGTCTCTCCGAGTGTATTAAACAGAGTAAACTGACATTCACTGACATGGCAGCTGAAGGGCACGATATTCTGGAGAATAGAGACCCAGAGGAGTCCGAGGCTTCTTCTGTTTCTGTTCCAATACTCAGAATAGGAAATGTCCACACATACACTATTCCGAGTTTTCCAGTATTTAGTGTGCGTCTAAGGCACATCAAGTACCAACTGATGTCTGATGGAATTGTAACCATCTTTGACGGGTTCATGAGAGAGACTCCAGCTCTAGATAGAAGCTTTCCTGCAAATGCAGTTATTGACAGATACCCAGATGCATTTTACATACAGGTATTTAATTCATTTGTTTGTAGATTGGTTGGTTTGTTTCGGGGGTGGGGGTAGAGATTTTTGCTTAATTTCAATATTCAGTTCTGCTGTTTCCATTTTTTTCAGGAACAGGAGTTTAAAGAATCGGTTAAAGTGAGTGGTGGAATGTCACTGTTCAATAACGAGGTGTTCATTATTTGGAAGTGGGCTTGGCAAGATCAGCTGCAGGCACTGTCTAGCTCTTGCGAATCATTAGAGGTTTTATCACAGTCAGAGAGTATGGATGAATCAAGCAATGCTGATACTCAGGAAGAATGCAATGATTTTTTCCATTCATTAATATTCAAATGCATGGGTGCCAACAAAGATAGAAATGTTCAAAAACTTTTGCCATTACTAGCCAATAAGATTGATGAAGGCAAAACTGTCCCTGTAAGACTCCGGCCAGAGCCAGAAAACCCCAAAGATGCAAGAGCCATAGCATTTGACTGCTTGTATAACAACAAATGGGAACGGATTGGATATGTTGTAAAGGATGCTAGGGAATCCGTACATGAAGCTCTCAGGAAACAAGTGATTAAAGAAGTAAAATTTGAGTGGATTAAATATTGCTCCCGATCAGGACCAGGATGGTATACCGGAATAACAATTACAAGACAAGGTCAATGGCTATCACACGTTGTGCAAAGTGGTAGTAAAATCTATTGAACTAACAGGCTAAATGATAGTTACTAAACAGAACAATCAATTGTCATCATTACTTGTAGTACACAAAATTCATTAATAAAATATAAAATGGATTACTAAACATATGAATGCTCATTTGTTACTTGGTATCCGTGACCTGGAGGTGGTGGAAGGTCGACTGGTACATTATGAAATCTTGCTCTTAAAGATTCCGTTCCATGAACAGGAAATGACACTCTGGTTCCAACATTGCTACCAAGTCTAGGTGCACGCCGCTTCTGTTGAGGTGGCTGGTTGAAGTCAGGCATATTTTCTTCATAAAATCGAGTGTGAGCACTAGTGTAGTAGTAGAAAGGTGTATCTGGAGAGTTATGTTTTAATAACTCAACACATACTTTTCTCCAACCATACCACACCTGTACACAAACAACAAATACCAACATAATAGAGATAATATGGGTCATAAATAAAAAGTAGATAGAGTTACATGTTTTAGGGTGAAATCCTTTCCCACCACATCCCTAAGGACAGATAAAAAACACTCAACGTCGTCGGTGGTGCTAGCTCTGGGGTGTTCTGGTGGCAAACCATGTCTTGAAAGATACTCCTGTCTCCAATTTCTAGTAGAGGTATCAGCTGTAATTGCTACTAAGGTTTCACGTGAGAATCCCCGGATCCCTGATACACTCCTATAGAATTGTATGTGTGGTGTGCATGGGTGTGTGGGTGTGAGTGTATGTGTATATGAGGGTGAGCGTGTGCATGAATAGATTACCTATTCACTTCTAGTGTAGATAAATCAAGAATTTGTTGTTGCTTATGCCAAGGCATCCACTCATCAAGGATGAAAGAAATAAAATCATCACGGAATTGCCGGCGTTGTTCTTCGGATAGCCCACGCTCGTCAACTGATCTCCTCCAGTTTCGAACAACTCTTACATACTTTGCTTCATTCTCATAATGCTTTGTTTCCATGAACGAGATGACTCCTGGTCCAAACAAACGTTCTACGTCTTCAACTGATTGTTTTCGGATTCTAGTTAACGCCGAGTATGTTAGACTACTAGATGAATCTTCCAAAGTTACAACAAAACGTTCCAAATAAATACCTTTTGCACCTCCTATAATTAGGAAAAAAAACAAAAATGGAATGTTACGTCAAGCAATCAATTTATTGCATGTTAATTACTTACATATAGAATTTATTAGCTAAGATATATTCCCTGTTATATCAATTGTATATGATGATAATATTATGGTAAAGACACATGAAAATTTCTTGCACTACCTTCAAGACATGACCCTCATGTTCACGTTCACAGAACATGACACCAGTTAGTGGGTTGTCTTCAGGAACATGAATATGTGTTTTGAAAGGAACACCTCTCTTTTCCCAGAACTCAATTAGATACTTGTACTCTAATTGAGCTAAAATAGACCGGAGTCTTTCAACATCAGTCTCATTTTTTCCTGAAAGTATATAGTTGAATAGAAGAAGATAAATTATGATAAACCAGCTTATACCAGCGATCCAGGAAGCAAATGAATATCCTTCAGGAACTGTCCTTTGTCGTAGACATGTGATAATATCCTTATCAGTGCAATGCTCCATCTTCACAAGAACAATTTCACTTATAAGTTGAGGAGTAACAGTAGAGTTAGGAACCTCAGTTGTAATGGTCCCATCAGAATTGACTACAACATAATAATAATCACAGGAGAAATTATAATACCTTTAAGTTATTGTCACAAATTTTTTAAAAGCAGCAAAATTTAACGATTTGAAAGTTAGCTATACAAATTTAATTTAGCAATTCACTGCCTAATATCTCTATGCTGGAATACAGCTCAACCTCAGCAGCAAGACTGAGTCATGACATACACTAAACAATAAGAAACTTATTCAATGAATCTTGAATATTTTGNGAGTAGTCGTTTCTGAATTGCTGGGTCATTGATGCCGCAGACTATGCGATCCCTCAGCATCCGACTAAGGCTATCACCGAAATTGCAGTCCTCTGCCAACCTCCTGAGCTCCGCCACATAGGTGGACACTGATTCCTCTGGCTGTCTCAAGCGCGAGTGGAATCGGAAGCTCTGTATCACCTCCGACGGGGTAGGGCTGTAATGCTTCGTTAGAACTGCCACCAAGTCTTTGTATTTCTTGGTGTCCAGCGCGAGTAAACTTTTCTTAAACTGAGAAAAGTTCCTCAATCACCACCTTGGATGTTGAGCCAACTGTGGTAATGGCTTCAATCCATTTCGAATGGGAGTCAATTATTACCAAAATCATCTTTCCTTGGACAGGTCCTGCATAATCAACGTGAAGTCTAGCCCATGGCCGTGACGGCCCAGGGTGAATTGTGGAGTTGATTGTTGTTGCTGACATTGCAAACAATTCTTCACTTTATCTTCAATAGCTTGACCAATGCCTGGCCACCATGCAGAAAGGGCTTTCTTCCTGGTGGCTCCAGGATGACCTTCATGAAGTTGCCTGATGATAAGACATTAGGTACAATGACTCTAGCTCCCCAGAGGAGACAGCCATCAAAAAGAGACAACTCATTCTTCCTCTCTCTGAAAGCAGAGGGAACTACTTGCTCAGATCCATGTGTTGGCCATCCTTGCTGTACAAATTGCACAACTCAGGACAGTTGCTGATCTTGCTTTGGTGACCGTTACGGATCTGGGCGGCAGTGAATTCAAGTGATCAGTTAAAAGAATGAGTTTGAAGCAGGACTTGTGACAGTGCCACTTTGTAGTGCACACTCAAGAGTCAGAGGAGGTTGGACACGAATTTTAATGAGATCACATGCCTTATTCGTTTTATATGAGCGCCCACGCAACCCACATCAACCCGCTGAGTCAGCATTTCAAAGCACATGGCCGCCGATCCAGCAACTCCTAGTCGTCCCACTGTAGCTGTTTTCAGGCATGCCACAGAGCATGAACGTTATCCTTTGAGGGAAATGGTTCATGTGCCTAAGAAAAAACTTTCCTTCTCTAACTGTGTATCTACCCCTGACCCAGCTACAACTTCTAGGCAGAAGTCAACTGCCAGTGTGTGGAGTGAGGAAGAGGTAAAAGCATTGGTCGAGTTCATTTTATTTCATAAACCAGGAGATAAATGGCCATGCCACAAAAATTATGCTTTCTGGAAGGGAGCTGCAAATTTTGTTAAGATTCGTTCCAAGACTTCTCATGAACGAAGTGGTATGTTGGACTTTTAACTTGATAACTAAATTATAATCGTTATTTATGTGAAAAATAATAGTTTCATCTCAAAATTGTTTTGTTCTGAATCATTCAAGGTGATGCATGTCACTACAAAGTGGTAGGGTGGTTGAAGGATAAGTTTGAACATCCAAGTGAAGCCGAGGCTTACTACTTTGGTGGTTCCAGTTCAGCTACAAATACCCAGCTCTCCCACCTTTCTCGTTCCTTCTCGCAGAACTGTTCAAGCTTGGGTATCCAGGTTCCTGATGACTTCATTGAACTTGCAATAAGAGCAATGGTCCATCTCAGAGACAACAATCATCCTAATGTTGTGTACAGCCTCACTAGGGGGTTAGATGTGCTACAGTCTGACAACAGTGACACTAGATTTCCGATGAAAAGGATGCCCTTCGGTCTGCTAGAATATATGGTTAACTTTTTTGAGGCAGAAGAAATGAGAAAGGTACACATGCATTCTTTATGTCTATTTGTAAACATTAAGAGTTTGTGTTTCATATACATCATATATGTGCAGACCATGTATGTACAATTTGGACAGAAGTGGTGCAAGTTGCATCATGGGCCATTATGGAGTGGAGAAGGCAATGATAGTCAGATGGATACTATGAAGGTAGCACTGGGCTGGTTGTTGTGTGTACAGTATAGTATACTGTTCTGGTAATCCCTTCAGGCTAGAGTGAATATTCCTGGTCTTTAAGAGAGGACACTCCGCAGGACCATTAGTGAGACTGAAGTTAAGAGATTCAAGTAAGTTAGTAGCTAATACTTAAGTGTATAATACTGTAACTATACCTCTCTCTCTCTCTCTCTCTCTCTCTCTCTCTCTCTCTCTCTCTCTCTCTCTCTNATTTTTAAGAGCATCAGAAAAACTTCCTAACTTGTTGAATGTACATGTGGCTCAGAGTTCAAGTGTGGGCAGCTCTATTACAATAAATAGTTGTCTTTTCCATTGAGGAAAAAGTAAGATGAGTCGGTTTCTTACACTATTATTGCGGCACCAATGAAGTATATAATCAGATGGATGACAACCAATTTATGGAATGGTTATATAATAATTTTGTCTGCTATGTCACCAAAGCACTCGGAGAAAAGCCAGCTGCCGTTTTGACAATTTGGTTAGCTCAGATTGTTTGCGAAGTTCTTAATTGCTGTTACTAGTAAAAAAAAACAAAACATTGGAAATGTAGGAATGGCCAAATCGTAAAAAGAAAGGAAACAAGGTTGGATGTCTGGCTGAGCGTGTGCAGAATTCTTCCTTTATGGGCTACATGAAATACTCTCTTCCCATGTTGATGTTGCCCATAGTACACTCTGCCAGCCATTCGATCTTGTTTCCTTTCTTTTTACAATTGGGCCATTCTTATGTGAGCTCAAAGAGAGTGAGTTTCCAATTTTTTTTTTACTTGTTTGTTCTCATTTTTTCATAATTCTATGAATCATATTTGAGTTTAGTAGTTATGTGTACTCTATCAGCATGGATATAGCATACATATAATCTATGCTATTAGTAAGCAGTGAAGCATCTCAAACAACCACTGGTTTACTTGTGGATACCCAGATGGGATATAAAATTGTAACTAAATATACTGCCAGTTAACTGTTTTGTAGTGAGTCAAACCAGTTCAACCAGTTTGAATACCTGTTATCTTTTCCGGCATGGAACAGCAGGTATATAGCTAATAATGAAGGCCAATCAGTTGCTTGGAGTACTAGCACAACTGTGTACTGCTCTGCTAAAGTTAGGAGAACATAAGATTTTTTTGTGCATCTTAAGAGATCTGCTCCTGAGATAGATGACTACACTACACTACACAGTTTGCAAGGTGTCATGAAAAGAGTGTCTCCTGTGAAGAAGGGTAAAAACTTATGGAATGTCTACAATTAGGCTCATTGGCTTCACAACAGAAAGGTCTGAGTGATCTTTCCAAAGAATTTTTCTTGCAAAACTGTGAAGTAAAATTGTTACAACAGGGTCATACGATGGAAAGAATTCCACACAAATTGGAAAGTCAAGAAAAAAGATTGAATTTGGTGAAGAAAGTGAAACTGAGTCTGAAGAAGAGATAACACTGTCAGAACTTAAGGTCATGGAGGTATAGCACTAAAGTTAAGATTGCTGGTGCGAAGGATGTAATGGAGGTTGTAATGGAGGTAAAACATTTGATAGCTGATAAGACTAGAGTGGCAACTGGCAGAATCATCTGAACAATATAGTGAAAAATGGAAGTTACTTGCTTAAAAAGTTTGTAGTACGAGAGTACAGTTCCCGAAAGTATCAATGGCAAAAGAGGGCACATTTTTTCAGACAATAGATGATATCAGGAATGTACTAGACAGTGTTGACTCCAAGTTGAGGTGCTAGAGAGTGAAATCTAAAATGCTTCAATTGTTGCAGTTCCATGACTCGACACCCACAAAGCATGCCTGAATTGTAAAGCAAGAGTGGAGCCATTAATACTGCCAGCTAGGTGTTGTTCGAAGGATGACTGTGGATTGATGTATCAGGATGAAGTTTTTGCTAATGTGATGGTGCTGTATGACAATGGTGAGAGACAACTCTAAAAACCCCTATACGCACTTGACTATTATTGAAATAGCTGGTGTAAAAGACAGCAGTTTGTGCTGTACAGCCCCTTCGATTAAGGTGCTGTCATTCAATGAGAAACAAATCATCACTGCTTTATTTCTCTGATAATCAAAAACTCAAGTTCGCCTTTTGATTCACAGTACCCTTTTGTCACATTAATTTTCGTTAAAGCCAGTTGATTTTTGCATTCATTCATGCAGCCACTTACATTTTGGTAATCTGCTTGAATTTTTCATTTCAGTTGTCACTCAGTGTGCTATTGAACACTGTTCAACTGTTGTATGTTGTCAATTACATTTTGGTATCTGTCATTGTTCCTTTCAGTTGTCACTCAATGTGCTTTTCAACTGTTGCTTTTGATCAATCACTGTTGCACAGTTTCTCCAGTCTTTCAGTTTTGTTCACCAACCCAGTATGCAGATTGAAAATAACAAGCTTTAAACAAAATTTGGCAGAATTAAAGTTTGTTATTTTTAATCTGCATACTGGGTTGGTGAATATAATTTAATAATGACCAGAAACTCACCTACGAAAGTGTAGTTATCGTAGGCATAAAATATGAGGGGGAAAAGTAAATTTTTTCCAAGTGAAAAATTCTTGTATGATCTTAGTTAGCCAAGATCTTAGAGCAATGACTTGTAAGATCTTACATGGATTTGGAACTGTGAACCTTCAATATCTTACAAAATCATTCATCAGTGACAGATTTAGGGTGGTTCCTAGGGCTCTGTGGAACCCCTCTTTCAGTTGAGACCTCGCATTATAATTAACTGTGGGGACGGGAAAAGTGCTAGCTGGAACCCCCCTTTTCAGCTTAAAAATAGCAAAAGCAACTCAAAAGTCTCATTGAATATCTGTTTTTGGTGAACAATAATATAGTTTCTGACTGTTGCCATTTCCCCCTCCATTTAGGCCTTGTTATGGCAAAATTTTAACTGCCCGCATGCTAAAGGGACAGGGCTTCTACAACCAAAAGTGGGCGTGGCTAGTGTAAAAAAATTTGTGTGCTCTACGCACATTGATTGGAACGCCTCTATTCGATCTGCCACTCTTCATACAAATCATAAGTGAAAATACAAGATTTCAATAAAATAGAACATAATATTATTGCAAAAATTACATGATCAATAACACCAGACTTTGAGTAGATACATAGCAGTTTGTGTTTGGCTACTGAGTTTGGATGTACTTGGCTTCATGGCAATCTGGAAGTGATAGACATGCACATGTATATTAATATCAGATGTCAGGGATTGACATACTTGCCTGTACAGCAATTTTGGAACAATCTGGTTACAGGTATTACGGTTGATTGATGTTATGTGGTACTTTTCTGGTGATGACCTAGTCTTTTAAGTGGGTGCAAGGCTAGTGGTTGGTGATAACAGCTAAGTGCATTCTAGATTGATTGTCAAGTCTAAAGATTTTGGTTAAAGACTTGTACTTGTTTCTTTTCTTGTATTAATATATATCCTGACCAATTAAGGTTAGCTAGAGGTTTTTGAGTGGGCGGGGATCAAAAAAAACAAAACATTAATGATATTCATAGGCTCATAGAAAGTCTTGATACTATCTCAAACCGAGAGGATTTGGTCTCAAAATGGCTCACTATTGCTCAAAAGGGTCAAAGGTCAAGCTCTCTAAACTGCCACTCACTCACAAGGAACAACTACCAGGTGACTTGAATGACAACAGATGAACAAAAAAATGTACGTTCTGCTCATCAAGTCAGTAGAAGGCTTTTTGTACTATGTATATACTTTTGACAGCCACATTCTCTCACTAAATGTCTAACAGGTAAACAGGAAAACTGCTCCCACCCAGTCAAAAAGTCAGCATGATATTCAAGACACACAAATACCCTACAAGCTGACATACCTCACTGCCTCTCTCTCCTCTCCACCAGGGAAGAAAATGGATTTTATACAGCCCTGGTTTTCCTGTACAGACTCACTTTGAGCTCACCTATGTAAAATGGATTTTTTACAGCCCTGGTTTTCCTGTACAGACTCACTTTGAGGGTCAAAGGTCAGTGGTCAAAAGTCATACACCCACCAAGCTTTGAAGTTCGAGCTAGCACACACTCTCCGCTAGCCATCCTGCAAACTTACTGCATATTTTCATGCATATCACTACTCAGCCATCCTATTGCATGCACAAGACACACGCATACAACATTTTAGGAGTAATTTTCATTTTGTCTTTGTTTTCTTTAAGTGCCTGCAGTCCGCGGTTTTCATTTTTAAGTGCCTGCAGTTCGCGATTTTCAAAGAATGCTTTAATTTCCGGTGAAGACAACTTCCAGTTACTAATTCTCCAGCACCTCCTGAACACTTTTATTTCTTCAATTGATATAGTAGATGATCCACTAATTAAATTAGCTTTAGCTAAATCTCCACCCACTCGAAATATACTAACCTTAAGTCATGTATAGAGGTATATTGGAGGCAGAGTCACTCCCTGGATTATGTGATCTTGATGAAGCTTACGAGTTCAAGTGACATTTGATCCGGTGAAGACAACTTCCAGTCACTAATTCTCCAGCACCTCCTGAACACTTTTATTTTCAATTGATATAGTAAGTAATCTTGGACACACCTCTCGATGATCCACTAATTAAATTAGCTTTAGCTAAATCTCCACCCACTCGAAATATACTAACCTTAAGTCATGTATAGAGGTATATTGGAGGCAGAGTCACTCCCTGGATTATGTGATCTTGATGAAGCTTACGAGTTCAAGTGACATTTCAAGTACATAGATTTCTGCTTTCAATTATTTGAAGAATAGCTAGTTCCAACAATGATAACGTAGCAATCAATCGAATTCTAGTAAGTGACTGATATTGCCAGGGTAGAATATTAATTGACATTAAAAACACATGCATAATGCATACAAAAAAACCCAGACACTTACATATAAAACAAGCACACATGCAGACAATAATTGACATGATGCACAATTAATTAGATAGCAGTTTTTGTCATGTTCATACAGAATAAGTAAAAATTAATAATGTAATATAATTGGGGCGAGCCTGAGCGAGCCCCACATACTCGTTGCAAATGGTAAAATTTCTATTTGTTGGTTTGTACACCGTGGACAGTTTCCGTATATTCAAATTATTCGAACGTGCAGGTGGTGTTGCAATATTGAAATCGATTGCGCAATAGCATTTATAGCACATGTTTTCAAGAGAAAAAACAAAAACGCCTTGCACGGCGAAGAGAACTCTACAGAGAGCGTAAAGCTAGAGAAACGCCTGATGACAAAGAAAGGAGACTCGCTTAGTGTAGACAACGAGATTCAGCTCGCCGACAAAAGCGACGCCTGAGAGAAACCACTCCCGAGAGAGATGCTCGTCGTGTCAAGAAAGAGTCAGGATCGAGGAAAGGAGGCAGAGAGAAACCACTCCCCAGAGAGATGCCCGTCTTGATCAGCAAAGAGTCCGGGATGAGGAAAGGAGGCAGAGAGAAACCACTCCCCAGAGAGATGCTCGTCTTGATCAGCAAAGAGTCCGGGACGAGGAAAGGAGGCAGAGAGAAACCACTCCCGAGAGAGATGCTCGTCTTGATCAGCAAAGAGTCGTCAATCTTCCGCAAAATGTGCTGTCATTTGCCACCACTCTTCCAAGGCTACCATCAGAGATTGATGTACTGGTTGTGAGGAAAGAGAAGGAGCAAACACATCAAGATTTTCGTATCCGAAGGCACGTTGTCGAGCAAACATTGAATTGGCTGTTTGAAAACAACCAGTACTATCAAGCTAACCAAGTTCGTATGAATCAAAATACTCTTCATCAATTGCCAGAGGATGGGATCCTGACCTCTGTTCAGCCAGCTGACCCCTCATCTGCTGGTCAATCATCTCAAGTGCCAGAGGAAGATTCATACACAGCACACCTGTCAAGTTCACTTGTTCCAAATGCAGCACACCAGAGCACAGAACAGGAAACCATTCGGCAAGCTGTGCAAGATCGACAATCGAGATCGATCGAGGAAAGGAGGCAGAGAGAAACCATTGACACAGGTTGAGGAGATGCTGATATCAGCTGTGATGCGGATGATGTCCATCTACAGGCTACCTGATGGCCAGTATGGATACAGTGGACATGTCGTCAACCTTCCACAAAATGTGCTGTCATTTGCCACCACTCTTCCAAGGCTACCATCAGAGATTGATGTACTGGTTGTGAGGAAAGAGAAGGAGCAAACACATCAAGATTTCCGTGTCCAAAGGCATGTTGTCGAGCAAGCATTGAATTGGCTGTTTGAAAACAACCAGTACTATTGAGCTAACCAAGTTCGTATGAATCAGTATGAATTGCATGCGCAAGAATATACAGCGTGTTCTCTTGCCACAAATAACGCGCTCAGGCTCACCCCCTCGATGTACTACATCATGCTAGTTATATAAACAAGGATTGTGCACCATGTATTCCCAGTCCGGTAGTACTGGGTACACAGGAATGGCACGGATGGCCCATTAGCGCAATACAAATATTCACGCGATTAACTCTGCAAAAACTGAGCGCTTAGCACTAAAAGGCTTCTAAAGCTACTATTTAGCTCTTTCTCTTTCTAATGAGCCCAAAAACATGGCCTAAAACCATCGCTAAAGTAACAAACACAAACATGCCAAACCTCCAAATTTCTCCATCTTCTTCTTATTCTTCTTCTATCTTGGCTCGAGTTTTCTCAGAGACTATTCACTTTTAGAAGCTGATTCTTGAACGAATGAATTTGGTTTCTTCCGGGACAGTCGCTTTTGCCATCGGTTTTTAGCGCCTCTCATTGAGTAGCTAGATACAAGGCGAAAAGCGCCTCCTCCATATGGCCGCCATTAATTTCTACACTCATGCATAATTCATTAGCTTCTAGAAAATTCAAATTGACGACCCTTTCCACACACAAAAGTGTGCGTTATTTGGAATTCAAATGCAAGTTGCCTGAAACAATTTTGTGATACCTGGTTGCTCTTCTTAAGAAATGAATCAGGACTTTGATTATCATAACATATAGAAAGGCAAGTAAATCTTATGATACAGCTCCTGCCTCCAAATCATGCAAATGACTGAGATGTGTGTTACACTTTAGTATCAAGCAGGCTCAGTACACAACTTACTGAGCAGCCCGGCCACAGTCTGGCTTGCCAGACTACTGGCTTAGTAGCTAGCTACACACACCAACTCAATTGTGATTTGTAGAATTATGGAAAAATGAGAACAAACAAGTACAAAAAACATTGGAAATGTAATGAGCCACAGGAATGGCTAAATCATAAAAAGAACGCAAACAAGATGGAATGGCTGTTATTATTAGAGTGTGTAAGGAATTCTTCCTGTGGGCAAAATAAGAGACACAATAAGGAGATTGTTAAATGCAGCCCATACAGGAAGAATTCTGCACACACTCAACAGCCATTCCATCTTGTTTGCGTTCTTTGTACAATTTAGCCATTCCTGTGTCTCATTACATTTCCAATGTTTTTTGTACTTGTACAAAAATAGATATGAAGAATTGCTTTTTTGAACATCTTAACTGGCATTCGATCAGAGGGGTAATAGGTATTTGCTGAGAATGGTATAGCATATATCACAATGGCTATCTATCATACATAGATGAAGAATTGCTTGCAAATTCACATAAATGGCTTTCATTTGGCTCACATTGGCTAACATCAGACTTGCAATGGGATCACCACAACTAAAACCAAGCTTGCATTGGACTCTTAGATCAGGCTCACAGCTTACATTGGCTTAATTACATCAGCTGCTTAGCTCTCATCGGTTTACATCAGGCTTACATCAAGCTTGCATTGGGCTTACATCAGCTAGCTTACATCACATTTGCTTCAGTTTGCATTAAATAGCACAGGTTAAGTGTATTTCAGTGTGTATGGGTTAGTGTATGGTGTGCATTAAATTGAAACTCAATGTCTGAATGACATGTATGTACTAGACTGTTTTGTATTCTGTATATATACAGGCTGGAGACTTCAAACTACTCGGACTGTTGGCTGGTATTTCTCTTGTGCAAGGACGGTCTGGTTACCAATTCTTTGCTTCTTCTGTCTATCAATACATTGCTGGTGTAGTATTAACTGTTCCCTTGATGAAGTGCCAGATGTGGAACTTAGAAATGCATTGGAGAATGTGAGTTAATTATGTCTGAATTCACCTTTAATCTCTACATCATACAACAACTGTTGACAATGATTTGCTGCACTGAATGTTTCAGATATGCTGATTGAGTGTGGTTTCAATAAGCCTATATTGTCACTGACTGTCAGTAATATTCCTCACTTGGTCCATAGCTACTCATGCAGTATTGTTGAAGGTGAAGGGTGAACTGGACCAGTTTATTTCTGGCCTGGAAGAGTCTGGTATTCTTTTCTTCATCAGAAAGTTTCCACAACTTTTTCGTCACATGTTTGTTGCTTCAGAAAGCAATACTTTGAGTGCAGGTGGGTGTGGGTGTTTGTATCTAGTGTCATGTGGAGATATATGTAAGTAATTTCATGTCATTGTATGGGTTAGCTTTATATATATATATGTATCTTGAATCTGTTTGCTAGCAAGATTTTTTCTCCTGCTGGCACCACTTCTCTCGTTAAAGAACAAACAACTTACATGCACTTCCTTAATGAAATTGAAGGTACTTCAACTATTGGTATTTATGGTTTTCAGCATAAAACAGTTAAGCACCCTTGTTTAGCTAGAAGTGGTTCCTTGCTTCTGATAAATAAATATCTGTTTAAGCAGAATACTCCAGTTCACGTTCGCATGTGACTAAAGAGGAGGCTAAACTTTTATACATACACTGCCTAACTTTTTTTTATATAGGTGGACATACTACATGTACAACGGACATGGTCCTGGTGTTATTCACTGGGGCAAAGGCTATTCCACCTATGGGGTTTCATGGTGCAATTCTTAACTTCAATGATCACAACCCATACCTAACGGCCTCCACATGTGGATTGTGCCTGACACTGCCAAGTCAATACAGGGATTATGCCACTTTCAAGGAGAAGTTTCTCTTTGTGATGGAAACCATGGAGGTTTTAGGTTGTATTAAGACTGATGTTGACAAAATCAAGGGATAGATTAACATTCAGTATGCCCAGTATATATATGTTATTATGGGGTTTGTGAATAGCCATGTATAGTGTTAAAGTTGCTTCTTAGCATTTATCCATGCAATGATGTTGGTAGTAGTGCCTGCTCAGTCTACTCATCACTATTATGTTTGAGTGGCCTTGATTGTATTACGTTGTTCTGTTAATTGTATTGTTGGTTGCAATTGAATTCTGAAGAAATAATTATTATTAGAAACAATTAAAACAAGAAACATTGTACATTCCCTTCAACAGTATGAGTTTTCTTACAGTGAATGATACAGCTGCTTGATCAATTCCAAAGTTTCCATCGTCAATGAGGGCTGATGAACTGACACAGTTCTCTAANCCCCCCCCCCCCCCATATAGTTTATCATTGCTTAGACGGTATACTTTTCTCTTGTCCAACTTCTTGGCACTCCACTGACCGTGAACATTTAGTTTGCATGGCAACCAATTGATTGCCCAGGCCGGGTATATGACTAGCTGTTTCACCTCCCCATATCCCACCATTTTTGCAATTAATTGGCATGGGCGGATGGTATCACATGAATCAAAACAACTGAACTTTGATTTGCATAATTATATAGTCACTTGCTTGTGACATAATAGCCTCCACAGACTTCAGGAAAGTTGACAAAGTTGCTTCACAAGACTACTGGCTCAAATCTGAGCACAAAAAACAAACTCTCAATTATTATGCACAAATTAATGGTAGAGCTGCTGCTGCAGGCACAGTGCAGCGACTGTTACATTACATGCATATTCCAGAATTACAAATCTATGGTCACCAGACCCCCATTTGTGCAGGGTCTGACTAGCAAAACTAGTGCAGGTGTTGTCCAGGTAAGTTATATAGCTCATGTTAAATTAACAGCTGCATATGTATCTAACTATGCAATCCATCATAGTGAATAGAGGTACAATAGGTTCATCATCATAAATGTATGATTACCCTAGGCCTTATAAAGAGCTAGAGGGGGACTGGGAAAGAAGTGTTTAAAAATCGAGCAGTCTCTTACATCGTAAGAAGTTGGGACTCTGGTAGTAACCGAGACTATGGTATAAGTCCATACTACCATGATATAATAATATCCGGAATTTGACAGAAATTCAATGTGTACACAGATATATATTGTCTGTTCTGTTGTTATGCACACCCAAACCATCAAACTTCACTGTAAGTTTTATGGTAATGATAGTTAACTTCAACACTGAGGTCTAGCTCTCCATAAGTAAGTAATGTGAAAGCAATGCTGCTCGTGGATGAAGTTATATTGAAGCAACTTACCTTCATGAAGTAAAACATACTGATGAAGATCTGTACTAATTCTATATTGACTCTTACATTTGGTCAACCTCACCAAAAGGCTGTTTAGAACTTGAATGATATCTAAGTTTAATATGTTAATCATAGTAATTTACAAGTAGTAGGAACTTGAATACTCTGCAGTTATAGTACACCATTTTGTCTACTATATGTACATACCTACACCTACACCTTTTATTTTAATGAAATTTTATAGGGAGGAATTAACTATGAGTTCAACAATACTATATGATTATTTACCATAATACCAGTTAGGTGGTGACAACTGGGTTTAATCACTATCATGCTCAGAGTTACCCTCTGGACTTTTACGATTATCTGAACCCAAAATGACCTCCCACTGGGTCTCTGATGGGTGCCCAGTAGTGGGATATTGTAGCTTCAGCCATGCTCGGAATTTGGTGAAAGTATTTTCCCTTCCATCAACTTCATATTTGATAAACTCTCTCTATAATAGAAAATGTATGTTGTATAGTATATTTAGATATATGCAGCTATCTCCATTCATAACACTATGGGTTGAACTAACCAGTAGTGCCAAATTCCTGACATATATGCTCTTCAGGTCACTATCGTAGTATATATCGTGCCCATAAATTTGTAGACAAATTCCTCGGTGAGCAGTTTTGCCATTTCCCTTTGCTGATTCAATCCTAACACCTGAATATGATGTATAAATATTTTGTATGAAAACCATAATAATAATTTTATTAACTTACTCTTCTTCTTTCCTACATCGATAGTCTGCAAGTGTTTGCCTTTTCAAATTTGTACTTAGATCTGGCCTTTTCTTAAAGAACCTTTACAATCGAAGTTTGTTAGAAACAAGTGAGAATAATTCAAGGCCAGCTAGTGAATTATCACATAGCTATAAGCATTAAAATTTATTTTTGTTAGCTACTGTTTTTCTATTCACTTAGAGAAATATCTTCCATGGATGGTTGCCTCTCAAGACTGGAACAGTAGAGTACACCAGCTTCCTTGTTGAGATCAGCCTACAATGTGCGTGACGTGTGCATTATGGTGACAATGCCAATATAAACAGTCACATAATTTTATTTTGATAGCTATTTAGTTAGCTAGAGCTATAAACTGTATAAATTGTTAGTTTGTTGTTTTGACACAGTTCAGTCCTGATCTGCTCATCATTGCAGTCTCGGACCAAGCAATCAGTACTAGATCATTCACAGTTGTACAAAGTGTTATTTCACTTGAGTTATTTACCTGACCAAGCAGCTATCTGATTTTATAGTGAACTGGCCTCGCCCAGCACTCTACATCCACTCTAGGATCTATGCATAGTATGCAAGCTCAACTGTATTTGTAGATAACGCACACCACATGGGGCATGATTGCTGGGTGTGGTTTCAAAGCTTAGGTGCTCAGAGATGCACAAAAGCCTCAGATCTCAGAAACTACAGCATTTTGCATGACAAATTTCTGGATAATTTCGATTTATGAACGTATATAAAGTACCTTCCATTTTGACTCTAGAGCTGCCGTTCTACAGATAACTTAGTTAACAGACGGACAGACACACACACACAAACCATAATGTGCCTAGGCTTATATCACGGTAAAATGAACTTACCAAAGCCGGTAACTAACTGTAAGAGACTGCTTAAAATTCCCTGTGGGGGTGAGGTGGTGTTGGTAGATATAGGTGCGTATGTTACAATTTGCATGGTAGCAAGAAAATTAACTCATCCCTCCTGCCTGGCTTTCAGGTTACGTAAGTATAAGAAATGTTTAATGATAATACACATAATATAATAATAATTATATAACTTCGATTATCCAGACACCAAATTTGTACCAGAAGCCTACTGGATAAGCAAGAAGTCCGGATAATTGAAATGATGACTTTATACCGGTTTGTAGCAGCACTGAGTAGTAGCCATGATAACTATTTTAGCATTAGCCTCATTCCCAGGCTTTCCCCTTAATTTGTTCATTTTGCGGGGAGAAAGAACATCACGTGAATGACCAAAGCGGTGCCGCCGCTTTTGTAATGTGACGTTTACATGGAGAAAAATGTCACGTTACATCAGTGGAAAATTTTTACATCCACACATTTTTTTTCGATCAACGTACTGTACTGGTTGTAAAGAGCGAAGAACCTTGGAATACGGCAGTAGTTGGAGCTCAAACTGATGTCACTTCAGGCACTCATCTTCCGTGGAGCATTTTCGTAGAGCTAGGCTTACACTGATAGATGAAAGTGACACAAACTGAAGTTTTTGACAATTAAAGAGCAAAAAGTTTTATTTGCTGTACGCAGTCATAGCACCGGTACACCACAACTACAAACAGCCCTTAAAATTGCCATTTCTTGCTCTCGTCTTTCTATGACTGTGAGTGTCAGAATACGTGTTTGTTTAAGAGTCACAAATGCGTGGGCAGCATCCGCGCGCCAGTCAAAACGTGGGAAATATAAATTCCTGCTTTTCCATAATGTGTCATCACTTTCGTCATTCACGTGATATTTGGTACCAGGCCTTCCCCACGCAAAAAAAAGAAAAAAAGGGAAAGGCCTGGGAATGAGGCTAATTTAGCATCTCAGGTGTATTAAGGACTGGGACCCTAATTAACTTTTCCTTAAATGCGTAACCAATATATCTCAAAAACTAATAATGCTATCACCATGGAAACTGACACTAGCATTGTCCTAATGGTCCTTAACATGTGCGTACATTTATATTAGTCATGTGACTAATCATAATTAGCATTTCATGAATAATTAATTAAATAGTAATGTTCCTGTGTTGCTATGGCAACTAATTTTTTTTTCAGGAGTATCATCTAATCATATACTAACTTTTTATCCTTACGGAATTTTGATATCACGCTTCCATGGTGAGATACCACCTGAAATAGGCTTCCAGTGGGTGTGCCTTAAATGGAAAGCACAGAATTTTTTGGCCTCAGATGGAACTCGGGCAGTTGGTACACGTACAAGTGTAAGTGCATGTGGCTGCATTGAATGCAACGTATTATATTATTGGGTAAATTTAGTAGTTGTGAATAGATTTATAGTAGTATCTCACTGGCCCTCCAGGATATCATTGCATTTTTTTTGCTGTTCTAGATCTCCCCAGCTCCCATCATTCGCCTCACAAGATTGTAGGCAACATGTTGCTCAATCATAGATGGAGGGATGGAGGTATATATGTTCTTTGGATGTTTAGCTTATGTTTTCCCTTCCACTATTACATGTTCAACAATGGATGACTCTGCATTGACACAAATTTAATTAATTTTTATTTACAAGCACAATTCAACATGTTACAAATGCAATTGAGAAATGTCAAGGTGGGCCTATTTATCTGTTATGTTGTGCAAGGAACAAAGAAATGTGGAACACAAAATTGTTTGGTTTCATGTAATATAAGCAACTTAATTGGCGTAGTCCAGAATTGGCTTGCCCATTGAGTTATAAAACATGTCAAGTGTGGTGTACTGGTCAAGGTTATAACCACTTAAACATATATGTCTTTGGCAGTGGAACCGGTCAACAAAAAACTTAGTGTTTCAAAAAAATCGGGCTCTCAGTTCAAGGCATACTGGTGGAGTTTTACAGGCATTGTCGTAGATGATGTTCTGTGGTGGAGACGTAAAAGTTGGCGATACTGTATAGCAGGAAATTTTCGTGGGGGAAAATTTTTGAGAATTTCGTGGTTTGGCAGCTTTCCACGAAAATTATTCCCCACGAAATTTGTAAGGTATGTGGTCGTCACGTATAGTTGAGACGCAATCCACGAAAATTTTCCCCACGAATTTCTATTCAAGACAAAAACGCAAAAATTTTCCCCCACGAAAATTTCCCGCTATACGGTACTCAGTAAGTGTCAGCTCTTTTGGTTGTTTTTGGCACTTCCTATCTTTTGTGTATCCTGTATACTTCAGAAGAAGCTCTCGAGATCTTCGAAATACAACTTGATCTTTGTGCCAGCTTGTCTGTGAGAAAGGAGTAGGAGCTGTTCTGAAGAAACTCTGAATCAAGTATCTCTGACACCTGAGAGAAATAAAATAGGAGATCCCTGCTCAATGTTTAGGTAGTGGCCATAACTGAAACTCACATAAAGGTATGATTGGCCTGATGGACTTGTCCAACATGAATCTGGAAGATTCAAAAGAGAATGGATGGATCAAGAGAAGATCCACAAGGAAGCAATCACTATTCATGACTCAACTCGGACACTCTATTACGGCCCATCCACAGCAATAGTCAAAACCACCTTCTGTTTAACCTGGATGGGAAGCATCTCTTTTACTATGGCTTTCTCTTCCATTACCTACACTTAATGCTTGAGGGGAAAAAAACACTTGTCGCAGAGCTTCACAACATTCCGTACAGAGTCACACAAAACCAGCGAACATCAATCAAACTTCTTCAACAAGCTTGGAATGCTTGTTCGAGGTTCCTTGGCATTCACTGGGCAGAATCCTTTCTGTGTCCAGTGTGTGGACCATCTCCAGACACCATCATCTGTGATGGTACACTTCTGAGATTTCACCGAGATCTTGTAGAGAGCATTAATGATGTCAACACACACTGCCATTTTCAGAAGGGATAGAGATCGCCAGGGTACATGGAGGAGTGATACTCATTATTAGCAAACACCTCTCAGCCATGATATGGGATGACTTTGAACCCAACAATTTTGAGTGCCTAATCAGTTACAATGTTGTACTTTATCATGATTTGTCCCTTGTCTGAAGCACCATCTACTCATCTCAGTATACTCCAGCCTCTTGTGTTTCGAGATTGACAGAGTGCTGACAAGGGTGTTGATGTGAATGGATGGAGCTTTCACATCTCCCACACAAACTTTGGCAGTGGTCTCAGTTTTGATTAAGTTGTATAGTTTGTAATGTAGATGGGTATTGGTTCATATAATCTGTTTATGTTGTCAGTACATCTCTACCATGATGTGTGTGTACTGTTTACACGTTATCATTGTGTCTGAAACCTGCAGCTAGCATCATTACGGTTCATAAACAAATATCCCTTCATATCTTTCAAATGAATCAGGGCTGAGGAACAACAGTCCTAAAACCAGAGTCTATGTCCATGGTCCTAATAACAGGAATCCATATCATGATGTATCCTGGAGTCAGTGTCGGCATTAATGAGAAGGGTTAACATCATTAGATCACCTTATGTGAACCAATGTTAATTTGTCATCATAAGTCGTGTAGCTAATAATGATAATAATATAATAATTATAATAATGCTTTACAGTGGAGTAGTACAGGTTAAGGTGATATAAAAATGCAAGGTTGAAGTCCTGATCCAATGATGACAGTCATGAGATCATCTACTGCTGGAGTGACAGTAGTCACAAGGACATGAGAAATGGTTGGTACTGAAGAGGTTTGCATTGAAGTTATTTATAAAGTGCATGGTTCCAGAGAATAGCATGGATCTGGGACTTAATAGTGGAGAAGGATAGAGTTAGGTCTACGAAAGGAAATTCTGTTGAAATAAATGTCTAACTTTAGAGGAGTGGGTGAGGTTGACCACGAGTTTGTTTTTCTTTCCAGAGCAGGTGGCGGAGGTGACAAATTTAATGTAGTCGGTTATGCGAACGTTATCTGGGGGAGACTTCACTGACACTTGATGAGGAAAATTAGGTCAAGGAGTTCTAACCAGTGCATCAGAGGTAGCAACTGCAATTTGATAAGACTCTCCTTGTAGGAGCTTACACTGTATCCTAAGATAAATTTGGTTGCTCTATGCTATATTTTCTCCATAAGTTTGTTATCCGATACAAGGTAGACCCAGTTGCAGAGAAAAACAGTACCCTTAAAATGAAGGCACCAACTGAAGGTGCATAACCCTTGGTGCATACATATAGTTATACTGAATCTTATAAGTATTTTGATGGTATTTGATATATTATAGCAGTTTATTGTGTAGTCAAATATTATATTGTTATTTCTGTATAATGTAGTTGATGAGTCCCCCATCCTTAGTTTGAACTAGGATTAAACCTATCGGGAGCAGTACGAACCCGAGTAGAACGTCGAAGAGTAACAGATGGTGGGGAAGGTGGCGATTCACGAGATTCCAGAGTAGGAGGTGTAGAACTCTGTATCTCTGGTAACCACACATCATCAGCTGGTAGTGCTGATGAGTGAGACGAATCTTCATCAGACAATGTGATGTTGAAGGACATGAGTCCAACTACAGATGTGATGACACCGGAGATCCATTGAGGACCAGCAGCATGACTGCGAACATAAACAGCATAATCAACGGCAAACTCTCTCTCTTGACAATGTTTGTCGTGCCCAGCTTTCTGTCGACCTTGATTTGCTTGAACACGAGAAGTGAGTGATGGATGTAGCAAATCCAGATGAGATCGAGGCTTCCATCCCATTAACAGCTCTGCGGGTGAGATACCCATAGTTGAGTGAAGGGTTATTCTGTAGTGGAACAGGAAACGAGACAAACGAGTAGCCATGTCTCCATCCTTGACTTTCTTTAATCCTTCTGCACAGCTCTCTCAGCGAGACCATTCGATGAGGGGTGATACGGGGCTGAGGTTACATGGAGAATTCCATTCCTTTGAGTAAACTCTTGAAATTCGGCACTAGTAAGTGAGGGACCATTGTCCGACACAATCATCTCAGGTAAACCATGAGTTGCGAAGATACGACGAAGAGAGTCAATAGTCACTTGAGAAGTCAGACTTGGAACTGGAATTACTTCCAACCATTTTGAATGGGCATCCACCACCAAAAGTTCTTGCCCATAAATGGACCAGCATGATCAATGTGAATACGTGCCCATGGACGTGCAGGCCATTCCCATGGGTGAAGTGGAACCGGAGCTGGCGATTTGCGATTATGAATGACAGTTCTTGACCATGGCCTCTTTGTCCTTGTCAATACCATGCCACCAGACAACACTACGTGCGAGACTTTTCATTCTGGAAACACCAGGGTGTCCTTGATGCAGTTCTTCCAACACTGTAGCTTGAGGAATGATGACTCGACTCCCCCACAGCAGGCAACCATCTTGGATGCTGAGTTCATTCTTCCGCTGTTGGTAGGGCTTCTGTTGAGGGTCATCATTGTCACGCCAGCCGTGGAGAACCATCATCTTCACTGACGAGAGTACAGGGTCCCGACCCGTCAGACGCCTCACCTGTGTTGCTGACACTGGTCGGTGCAGGGTATCCAGCAACAACACTGTCTCTCCAGGCAGAGGTACATCCATTGGCATATCGGGGAGTGGCAAACGGCTGAGAACATCAGCATTAGCGTGCTTGGTACCAGGCTTGTAAGAGATTGTGTAGTTATATGCACTCAAGGTCAAGGCCCATCTTTGGATCCTTGCTGATGCCATTGTTGGAACAGGTCGTGACTCACTGAACAGAGACTCCAAGGGTTTGTGGTCTAACTGGATCTCGAAATGACGACCGAACAGGTAGTGATGAAACTTCTTCACACCAAATACAATTGCAAGGCCCTCCTTGTCCAACTGAGCATATTTCCTCTCTGCCGGTGCCAGGGAACGAGAATTGGCTGCTCTGACAGTGAGAATTATAACGTTCGGTCAACGGACATTTACCGGGTCAAAAGGTCAAACTACCGACCAAATTTTTACCTGGTCTGACATGCTGTCCACTCAATACAGAACGCTTGCTTAGCATGCAGAACGCTTGCACTATAGGCTCTAGAAACTTATAAGCGCTTGTAAGCGCTTACAAACGCGCTACATTGGAAGTTGAGAAGCTAGCTGGACTGATAGCCCCACCTACTACCACGTGGCCCTGCCCACCACCACGTGGCAATTTTAGATCCAGATGGTTTGTAACTCGACAATATGGCTGAACGCTTCTCAAGCGCTGAAACTGAAGGTAAACAACCTAAAATTGTGTTATAGATGTATATTTAGTGAGCGTTTGTTTTAAATCATAGAACCACCTAGTAAAAAGCCAAAAAGACAAGTATCCGTAACCACTTTTGAAAAATGGCAAAGTTCTATGGAAAAAGAGCACCAAACAATGTCTTGGTTAAGGTATGAAACAGATAAAAAGGATAAAAAAGTGGTGAATTCACTATGGTGCTTAGCTTGTAAGAAGTATGAAAACAAAATTCAAAGCATGAAAAACTTCTCTGATAGTTGGATCAAAGGCTCTCAAAATCATAGATCAAGCAGTGTGGTTGATCATGCTAAAGTGACCAACATAAGGCAGCAATGATTCATTTTAGAAATCAGCAAGTACATGTAAGCTCACTACATACTCACCTATTGCATGTAGCTTGTTGAACATGGATGACACCACCAAAAAGCGAATGGAACGAAAGTTTGATATTTGCTATATGTTAGTAAAGGAAAATATGGCATTTAAAAAGTATTCTGCAATCTATGATCTCGAGACAAGACATGGTGTAAACCTAGGAAATGCATACAAGACAAAAGATTCGGCTAAGAATTTTAGTCACTACATTGCTGAGTCTCAGCGCAGAGATTTTATTACTTCTCTTTCGAATGCTAAATTTTTCAGCTTTCTCATGGACGGATCTACAGATTCTGGTAACATTGAGGATGAGCTAGTTGTTATTATGTATTGTGTCAAGGACGAATCTACTGAGACAGTACGATCTTGTGTGAGGTACTTCACTGTTGTTGTACCAGATACTAGAGGTGATGCTGATGGTCTTATCACATGCTTAAGTAGAGCATTAGAGAAGCTAGGAATAGAAAATCTCCTTGATAGAGAAAGTGTGCTCAAAGTAGAAACAAAGCCAATTTTGGTAGGTGGTGGTACTGACGGAGCTTCTGTTAATATAGCTGAGCACAATGGGATGAAAGGCAAGTTACAACGAGAGCTACCATGGCTTTATTGGGCCTGGTGTTTCGCACATCGGCTAGAATTAGCCTGCAAAGGTACTCTATCAAGCCAGCTCTTTAAAGACCTAGGAGAAATGTTGCTCCGGCTATACTATCTCTATTCCAAATCACCAAAAAAGTGCCGTGAACTGCATGACCTAATAGAAGATCTTACAGAGGTTTTTGAATTTCCCAAGGGAGGGAACGTTCCTATTAGGTCTCAAGGTAGCCGGTGGATAAGTCACAAACGGAAAGCATTACAACGCACGATAGATCGATATGGGGCTTATATCAATCATCTTTTGGCCTTGATTGAAGATCCAACTGTCCCTAGTGATGACAAAGCGAAGCTGAAAGGGTATGTTCAAAGATGGCGGCAGCCTCGAATGCTGATTGGTGCTGCAATGTACATTGATATCCTGAAGAGCCCATCTATTCTAAGTCTGACTCTCCAAGATGATAACCTTGATATTGTTAGCGGTATCAAGAGTCTCCTGAAGGCAAGCAAAGCACTGCGGACATTGTCAGAGCAAGATCCTGAAGAGTGGGCTACAACTGTTCTAGTTACTTCTAGAATAAAGAAGCAAGACGATGATCAAGTGTATCAAGGAACAGTTTTGCAAGGATACAGCCCTGCAGTCTTGCAGCAGTGTGGAAGGAGTGCTGTAGCTGATCTCAGGAAACTTGATCAAGAATTAAGATCCAGACTAGAGTGGTCTAATGTTGAGATGCTGCATGCTATCATTGTGTTCCTTGATACTCAATGCTGGGTGCTGAATGGAGAACAGGAAGATGATGACTTTTCTGAGATTTCACATGCTGTGGAGTACATCATTTCACATTTTAGAGCACCACTCGAGTCAGTGAGAGCAAATCTTGCATCTATTCAAGATGAAGTGGAGGAGGTTGTTACTTATGCAAGAAGATACTTAAGCATTTCAAGTGAATCCTACCAGACTGTATGGTTTAAACTCTATATTGCTCCAGATGCAAGCAAGTGGCCTAATATTCTCACAGTCGTAGAGTTGTTATTCAGTTTACCTTTTTCTAGTGGCAAAGTTGAGAGGTTTTTTTCCACTCTGAAAATAATAAAAACTGATCGCAGAACTAACCTTACTACAGAGACTCTCAACGATCTCTTGGAAATTCAGATTGAGGGACCTCCTTTGCGTAACTTTAATGCACAGAATGCTGTTAAGTTATGGTGGGATGATTGCTGTACCACAAGAAGGGTCAACCAGGGACCAGCTCGGAAACCATACAAGCCACGAGAATCTTCCTTCTCTGATTCAACGTCTGAAAGTGACTCTGGCACATCTTTTGCACTTAAAGATTGGGACGATTGGTTTTTACAATAATTTAAAACATGTACAGACTTAAACAAACACTGTAATAATATTATTTGTCAAATGTCACTTTCTAATAATTAATTATATCCATGTTAATGTCCATTCAAGTGAGTTGCATGTCAGTCCATTTTTTAAGATAGCCTGACAATTTGTCAGACCACTTCTGAAAAATTATAATTCTCACTGGCTCTGAGCCATCATCCATTCTGTGTGACAGCACTGCACCAACACCATATGGAGATGCATCACAGGCGAGAATGAGGGGGCGGTTTGGGTCGAAGTGGACTAACATGCAGGGTGATGTGAGCTGGTCTTTGGCTTCTTGGAAGGCTTTTCGCTGTTCTGACCCCCATGTCCACGGCACATTCTTCTGGAGAAGCTTGTTGAGAGGAGCGAGAGTGCTGGAGAGGTTTGGTAGGAAGTAGTTCACCAATCCTAGGAATGAGCGAAGTTGGCCTACATTGGTTGGTGCTGGAGCATCACAGATGGCTCGGATCTTCTCTTGCGTTGGTCGAATACCATCAGCCGATATATTGTGTCCCAGGTACTCAACAGACGGCTGCATGAATGAACATTTACTGAGCTTCAGACGCAAACCAGCCTTGGCTAGTCGTGTCAGCACCAGATCTAGAGTTGTGAGATGGTCTTTCCAGTGATCAGGATATCATCAATGTAGACAGTGACATTTGGAATCCCCCTTCCATTGTCCTCTGGAATATCGATGGAGCCGATGCCACACCAAATGGCAATCTGTTGTATTGGTATAGCCCCTTGTGCGTGTTGATCACGACATACTTCTTCGACTCCTCGTCTGTTGGTAGGCATGGGCGAGGTCCAACTTGGTGAAAGATTGACCACCACCGAGCGAAGCAAGAAGGTCATCCACTCGTGGAAGTGGGTCAATGTCCGAACAAGTGTCCAGGTGTCCTAGAAACAAAGGGTTAGTGTCTCAGGATCTAGAGTCAGTATCGAGCAAGTGTCCCATTGTCCAAGCTTGAACCAGTGTCTATTTGTCTTAAAAAGTGTGCTCTCAACATAGACAGCACGGTGTGTTACAATCAGAAAATCCTGTGATCTTTTACACAGCTGCTCTATTTTCTTGTAAACTCTAGAAAGAATTTTCTCCCATGAAAGCTGATACACCACTAATACAAATCTTCATTCACACAAATTATCCAACAGATGTACTGTTAGGTGAATCATCATCTTCTAGCTTCATAGCACAGGTTGCGGGCTCTGTGAATAGGGTGGCAGCACACGAGATCAATTTTCCCGAGATCAACTCCCAACTCCTACGAGTTCAACTTTCCACTAGATCAGTTCTTTCTAAATCGATTCTTACCAAATCAACTCAGTTCACCATCAATAGAATATCAAAATCAGTCATTAAACAACAAAATAATATAGTTAAGTACAATTATTGTGCGTGATACAAGTAAAAGTGTACTAAAGTCCAGTTAGATGCTTGATGCATTGAGGTAGTGATCAATTGAACAGCTGAAAAACAATCAAACAGAGTTTGAATTCTTTTTTCTTTTTCTTTAAACCTGCATCTCCTAGGTCTAGCTGTGGCACCAGATCGGAAAATCTGCCTCCTCTCTTTGCATGTATTCAGCCCATGCAAATATGTTTGGATGGGGCTTGTTAATTAATTTCTTCATTCTTGAGTGCCAGGCTTCAACGTGGTTGTTGGTTCTTGGTTCATACTGCCTAAAATAGTTCCAGTGGGCAGCTAGAAGCCCCAAACATTCCACGTGTGGACGAACTTGTTCTGCTACGTGGATCAATGGCAATTTTCCTCCTGAACTCCAAGCCAGGCTGGCCTAACATAGGTCAGTGAGCAGAAAAACATACCTTACGCCATATGGCTTGCATGAAGTGAAAATAGCATCCGTGATGCGCTACATTTGGAAAGCTCATGGTTGCTGCTTGTACCATTGCCAATTCAAAGTCACTAACAATGACTTGTGGATCTAATGTCAATCCCCTCACGACAGCAGCATCTTTCAGCAACATGAAGACTCTGTTGTATGTATGTCTCTCCTTGTTGGGAAGCAGACAATACACCATGGGAAAGGTGTGTCCATACAACAGAACATGAATAGTGAAGACCTGCATGATAAAGTCCAATAGTAAATACTTATGGCCACTAATGATGCATGGCCTGGTGGACAAGCTCACATCTCTACGGTGTGTTGGGAGGATAGGAGTGTTTTTCATGCCTAGCTCTATATAGCGAGGATCGAATGGACTCTAGGCTGGGCAGCTGTGCTAGTACATCGGAAGAATCATCTGCCTGACTCAGCACTCCCAGTTGATCATCGTATATGAGATTGATGGAAGTTATTTCCTCAATAGCTCTTTTCCTCATGCTCTCAATGGCAAGATGAGTTGATGTTTGCGCAAAGTTAGGTGGGTGGTCATGTTCTTTCCTGATGACAACACTGCTTCCTTCAGATGTAGCTCTTGCTGGACACCCTTCTTTGTGTGATTGGCATCTCCAGAAAGTAAGGCCACTTGCACTGGCTCTGATCTTGGTATAAATGTATCCTTCAAAGTGCAGACTCTTTCCTCCACGATTGGTGTCATAAATTGGGCCATTTCACCAGGAGATATTTATGCATTGTGAGAAAAATATCAGGCTTTTATAGAGAAAGTGAGTCTGACCTATCATCAATGCCTGTCATTGCCTGTCAAGCCAATGATGTCACTACTCTTTGATGTAAAGCAGTTGATCTGAGTTGACTCAACATTAAAAGTTGATTTGGTAAGAATTGATTTAATTAGTGAGAAGTTGATGTAGAAAGAATTGATCTAGTGGAAAGTTGTACTCGTAGGAGTTGATCTCGCAAAAATTGATCTCGTGTGCTGCACCCGTGAATAGTATGTTTATCTGGTTCACAGCATCCTATTATATGGCTTCTGTAATTAATGTGATAAAGTGAGTAAAATTTATGCTTCTTGTTCTTGGTGGACAGTACCTACTGAGAGTGGCATTAGTTCTGTTCCTATTGATGGAAGCTCTTCAGTCCATGGGTAGCAAGGAGCATTTGTACGTCCATCAGAAATGATGATAATGACTTAACAAGCAGGGTGTATGGGTACAAAGAGAGAAAGGCACTGAAGACAAAACCCAACAATCCAATGCCTGCATGTATTTTGCAAAAGAAAGTGCGTCAAACAGGCTAGCTGTTCGTGAAAGATATCTAAACCTTGTACATGAACTATCCTCTATGTCTATTGGTAAACTAGCATGTATAAGCTAGAGAATAGAAGGAATAAGAAGATGTTGGGGAAGATAGAGATAGATAGAGAGAGAGAGACAGACAGACAGTGTGTTTGTGTGTGTGTGTGTGTGTGCGTGTGTGAACTGCATGAAGGTGAAATCTTTTGTAAATGGGGTGGCTTTTATAAAAGCCGGTTGGTAGGTTTCACAAGCGAAGAGTGGTGCCAGGAAAGAGTGTTGTGAGGGAAGAATGGCTGACAGTGAAGAGTGGTGCCAGGAAAAAGTCTTGTGATGGAAGAATGACTGACAGTGAAGAGTGGTGCCAGGGAAGAAGGGTTGAGATTATACCTGTATGTATAATAAGAGAGTATAAATAGGAACAAAATTGAGCACAGATCATCTCAGTACTTACATCATCATCATCATAATCATCATTTTCATCACCATCAACATCTTCCATGGGAGATCCATCAAGGTCAAACTCCTCATCACTGTCATCCTCATCATTGAAGTCAGCTGACCTGTACACATACAATGAAAAGTACCAAGGTGCATAACCCATGTATAGCAATTTGCATGCTCACACATGATACCAATATGAAGAGACTCAAGGACAAGGAAAATCTGACTATCTACATTGTCACTAACAGTAAAGATATACTTGTTTGGAGTACAAGTATTGCTAGCTAGTTGGCACTGTCCAAAACAGAATGTATATGATTCAATGTTTATATCCCAAAACAGCATGTTAAAGAAGATAATAGAGTTTATTACTTGCTAAATTTACCTAGAAAGTAAATCAGCTGTCTCTCTACTCCTTCTGTCAAGTGAAAACGTCCATCTTAAATAATGCACACTAACAGGTTTGATCAGAAGGTTTAGCCTAGAAGCTTAGTGCTCAGATACACAAAATGCCTCATAGATCAGGAACTACAAGTGGTATGCTGCTTTTAACAACTGGAGCTGCCATTCTTGGGATTGATATGGTTGATGCAAACATGCACACGCACTAATACAGACAGAGACAAACGACTAAATAACCCTTGGTGTAAATATGTGAGTCAAGGGTTAAAGCATTATCGAGCATTTATACATCTGGTGCTCACCTGAATACTTGCAAGTTCTTTGATAAATATTTCCTCCAGATGGCATTGGCAAACTTGAAAGTCTTCTTCACTCTCACTTTCCTGGGTGTGCGCCGATCAGGCACCCCCAAGTCCAATACCATTCGCTCACTAGTGTACGGCCTCTGACTGTTCTCATTCTGTATTTCAGAACACAAAAAGAATTACTATTTTGTTCACATGTAAATCATAATTCAAGTTACCCAGTCAAGCAAGGCCAAATTCAACCTCATACCAAAGGTAGTAGTGCCAAAATGGACACACTTTGGTATGTAGGTTAGGAGCGAATGGTTGAACGACTCCACCCAGTAAGTATCACGGCACTAAACAAATAAGAGGAATATGCGTTTCAACAAAACAATTATATTTTTGGCAGGCAACCTACTCGACAAAAAGACTCAGCGTTACGGAAAATGAGAGTGGACTTCAACATATCTTCGTATGCTTCAGCTGCCTTTGCATTTGTGATGGTGATCTTGTTGGAGACGTATCCATCTTTCTTGCAGGACGATGAAGAATGGCAGCTGGTGTGAATGCCCTGTGAGACAAGACACACATAAATGTCACACAATATATAGCAAAAAAACCCAACAAACTATACCTGATAGTGGTTCACTATGTTCAGAATTGCACTACGCAACTCTTTGGCATCCCCACCACAATTCCTCATCGTCCAGTACAGATGCGTCTTGGTACTCTTGCCTAATTGACCCACACATAACATCATGTGTCAAGTCAATAATGCTGCCATATATGGCTCCTTTCTTATCAGATTAACCTTATCAAGAGCATGCATGCAAGGGGCCTCAAGGAACATAATACATAAGGCACATGTTGATAAAAATTAATGCTAGAGGGCATAAATATAATTATATATTGTAGTAAATTTGTGTTACTATTTTTAGAAAACAATGTCCAGAGGCACTTATATACATGTGTACTGCATGTGCTCACTGCAGATTGTTATCTCACGTCTGACTACATAGTCTTGTGGACATTGACAAGCTATAGTTTTCGAGCTGCACACCACGTGGTCCATGCGCGGGACTTTACTGAGCATGCGCACAAAATATTTGACACATAAACACCTAGAGCAGAGAAACTTGTAAAGTGATTCAATCCTGTGGCAGTGCAGCAGATTAAATTATTTACTTTTGAACGTTTGACTACAATTCAGAAATGTTCTACGGAGCGCTTGTTCTTGCAAAGAAAGGCCCCCTGGCCAAGGTGTGGTTGGCAGCACACTGGGACAAGAAGCTGACAAAAGCTCATGTCTTTGAGACCGATGTGGAATCCACTGTGGACGACATCATCTCACCTCAAGTGAAGATGGCCCTGAGGACATCGGGACACCTGTTGCTCGGTGTGGTGAGGATCTACTCTCGCAAACAGAAGTACCTCATCCACGATCTCGGTGAGGCCTGTGCTAAGATCAAGATGGCCTTCAGGTGAGTAACTTGATATGGGGCATTTAAATAAATAAATTATGTGCTTATGATTACATTGCGGCGCCGTGTGTGTCTGTAGGCCTGGTAGTGTTGATTTGCCATCAGAGGGAAGAGTGGATAATCCTGATGCTATCACTTTACTAATAGTTAACTAGTTGCAAAGGTGTCAGCATATCGATCAGGTTTCCGAGTAGAACGTGTAGACCGGCACACTTGCTGTGAGCCCTCAGTTGGAGTTGTAGATATGGTTTCACTATCACGATCAGTAGTTGTGGTTTCACTTTGACACCCAGTACTGGTGACTTGCGCAGCTGCCCAATCGACATAATCACTTTCTGTACCCTGGTCATTACACCTGTACTTCCTTAGATGTCGTCTATTCCGTCTGTAGCATTGACCATCAGCTGTGGTANGTTGTGAGGGAAGAATGGCTGACAGTGAAGAGTGGTGCCAGGAAAAAGTCTTGTGATGGAAGAATGACTGACAGTGAAGAGTGGTGCCAGGGAAGAAGGGTTGAGATTATACCTGTATGTATAATAAGAGAGTATAAATAGGAACAAAATTGAGCACAGATCATCTCAGTACTTACATCATCATCATCATAATCATCATTTTCATCACCATCAACATCTTCCATGGGAGATCCATCGAGGTCAAACTCCTCATCACTGTCATCCTCATCATTGAAGTCAGCTGACCTGTACACATACAATGAAAAGTACCAAGGAGCATAGCCCATGTATAGCAATTTGCATGCTCACACATGATACCAATATGAAGAGACTCAAGGACAAGGAAAATCTGACTATCTACATTGTCACTAACAGTAAAGATATACTTGTTTGGAGTACAAGTATTGCTAGCTAGTTGGCACTGACACTGGAGTCTAAAAAGTGTCTGGAAGTATAGGAGGTTACTGGTAGTTATCAGTACTAGTGCTGTGGACCAAACCAGACTGTCCAAAACAGAATGTATATGATTCAATGCTTATATCCCAAAACAGCATGTTAAAGAAGATACCGTAATTTGACTAATATTCGCATTGGGGAAATTTTCGTACGCGTCGCCGTGTGCGAAAATTAAACACTCGAAATTTTGACGACCCATTACCAATATTAATGCGGGCGCTACGCATGTACGAAAATTAAACATGCGAAATTTTAACGTACGGAATATTTTCAACGCGAAAATATCTCAAACTACGGTAATAGAGTTTAAATTTACCTAGAAAGTAAATCAGCTGTCTCTCTACTCCTTCTGTCAAGTGAAAACATCCATCTTAAATAATGCACACTAACAGGTTTGATCAGGTTTAGCCTAGAAGCTTAGTGCTCAGACACAAAAAGCCTCATAGATCAGGAACTACAAGTGGTATGCTGCTTTTGACAACTGGAGCTGCCATTCTTGGGATTGATATGGTTGATACAAACATGCACACACACACATACAGACAGAGACAAATGACTAAATAACCCTTGGTGTAAATATTTGAGTCAAGGGTTAAAGCATTATTGAGCATTAATACATCTGGTGCTCACCTGAATACTTGCAAGTTCTTTGATAAATATTTCCTCCAGATGGCATTGGCAAACTTGTAAGTCTTCTTCACTCTCACTTTCCTGGGTGTGTGTCGATCAGGCATCCCCAAGTCCAACACCATTCGCTCACTAGTGTACGGCCTCTGACTGTTCTCATTCTGTATTTCAGAACACAAAAGAATTACTATTTTGTTCACATGTAAATCATAATTCAAATTACCCAGTCAAGCAAGGCCAAATTCAACCTCATACCGAAGGTAGTAATGCCAAAATGGACACACTTTGGTATGTAGGTTAGGAGCGAATGGTTGAATGACTCCACCCAGTAAGTATCACGGCACTAAACAAATAAGAGGAATATGCATTTCAACAAAACAATTATATTTTTGGCAGGCAACCTACTCGACAAAAAGACTCAGCGTTACGGAAAATGAGAGTGGACTTCAACATATCTTTGTACGCTTCAGCTGCCTTTGCATCTGTGATGGTGATCTTGTTGGAGACGTATCCATCTTTCTTGCAGGACGATGAAGAATGGCAGCTGGTGTGGATGCCCTGTGAGACAGACACGCATAAATGTCACACAGTATATAGCAAAAAAAATCAAACTATACCTGATAGTGGTTCACTATGTTCAGAATTGCACTACGCAACTCTTTGGCATCCCCACCACAATTCCTCATCGTCCAGTACAGATGCGTCTTGGTACTCTTGCCTAATTGACCCACACATAACATCATGTGTCAAGTCATTCTGAACAAAAAGTTTATAGCACATACACTTGTCGGACAGCTGATGGAACCAAGTCTTCCCTTCCCACTTCTTTCTACCCTGAGCAATCTTCTTCATTGCCTCTGCCACGTTCTTCATCCCTTTTTGTATAACACACACAGCTTAGTTACACAAGCAACTTTGGAGTCAAACTTATGCACATACCATGCCAAGTATCGTAAGAATTGACCAAGCTAAGTGAGTCAGTGATGTAGTCACTCACTGATGTAGTGTAGTTGTGGGCAACTTCACGCACATCCAAACCTGAAATGGACGTACTCAGTGTCACTTGCACCCATACTTTGGCACATATTATGTAGACTCACTTGACATCACTTGTGGCAATAATTCCTGGGTGCAGGCAAGTTCCCGAGTTTGGGCACCTGAATGCTCCTTCCTGGACTTGGTACAGATGCCTATAACCTTCTTGTTGCTATAGAATAAGAGCCAATATTTGCTCCAAATCACAATAGATTTATACAAATATTTACCTTCCAGAGAGACAGACGACAGTAGAGTTGTAGGCATTGGGTGTAGAGTCATGACGAGCATCAGTCATGACCCACTACAAATTTTATATAATTATGTAGTTACTAAATAATATAAGTTTTTATTCATACCTCTCCAGTCAGATTGTAGTTGTCATTACTCTTGACACTATCTATAGCCGCTCGCATCGATTCCTCAGCACACTCACAGACACACTCAAGGTACTGACCAGGTTTGTACACTAATAGATAAGATATCCATGAGTGATGTCAGGTGTTTAATATCTACTGTACATTCCTGCATCAATACCATTCTTGATGTAGGACTTGCTCAAATGTCCTAGACCTGACAGCAGACCAAAGTTCACAAACTGTGCTGGCAGCATACCAGCAACAGTAAATGAGTGAACAAGTCTAATAACAACACAGCAAATATAATTTTATAGGGTGGATTATTTTTTCTTTGTAAATTTTCGGCTCACTTTTGGTTAACAAGATAATGCCCTCCAAAAACTTGTGAACTGGACCAAGTCCGAGTGTGCCGAGGGAACCGCGAACACTCAAATTGTGCTCGCAAAACATGACCAAACTACATGTATAAAATATCATAGCAACATTAGGACCACACTACAACTTAACTCCATCTCTTTTGGCACAATCTTACTTGTTTCGTGGAGTGCAACTTCCAACGGCCAGAACAAGGGCAGGGTTGTACCAGGCTGGCACAAAGGTCCCGGAAGCAACCTGTCTCGGCCACAAAGAGACCCTCATCCTTTCCCTCCTCTGTACCAGCTGTGTACACTCCTATCATGAAAATGACACAGGCTAAATCTTTGTACAACAAGGTTCATTAATAAAAACTGACCAGAGTTGGAGAGGAACGAGCCACTTGATGGCTGGGAGTCACGATCCTGACTTGGCTGAACACAGTCATTGTCTCCAACCAAGTCAAACAAAGCTGTGAGCAGCTCGAAGTTGTTGACGCTGGGGGAGCCTCTAGGAGTGAGACGGTTTCTGACAGCGTCCAGCCTCGCAGAGAAAGCATCCTTCTCACTTTGGCTCTTGAAATTCACGTCAAGAGTAAACCTGACCCGCTTCCTTCTTGCAGCAGAACTAGTAGCCATTCTTTTTTACTGTGAATGGAAAAAACAAAAAGAAGACTGAACAAGCAAATGAACTGAAGAGAATGGTTTGGCGCCTTTTATCCTCGCTTGGTAAAGATCGTCGCAAGTCTAACCCATTTTTGGCTTTAACGACCCTTTCCTCGAGCGAAAATTGATGCAGCTCAACAACGTGCCATATACTAAACTGACTCCTGTTTTATGACACGTGGACTCTGGTTTGTTTCTAGTACACTAATTCTTGTCAGGAAATTGGGAACCCTGGTTGTTAGGACAGACACTCACTCTTGTTTCTAGTACACCATGGATATTAGAGCTACAATATCCTTGAGTGCACAGACTATAATTATTATATACAAAAATATCGGTGTTGATGTTAGGACACTGACTCCTGTTTCTAGGACACGTACTCCAGCATAGACTCTTGTTAGACATGGCTGACTCATTGTATGCATCAGTGGATCGACTTTTGTTGTCCAATTATTATTTCTAGGACTTCTCCTTGGGTTAATCATAACAGACACTGAGCATGACGAGAAGGTGCTCTCATACCTGTGCCTCCCCAGAAACCGTTGGCTGCAAACATTTACTGATCAAGCCGTGCATGCCTGAATTATAAACTCACATCACTCAGAGCTGAGAGGTCAACAGGAGGGTGTACGAGTGGTGCTCCAAACCATGATATCAAACCACATGAAGTACTAGCGAGCTCAATCTCAGATGTAACTTGTATCAAAGACTATTGTATTAGTGGAGAATTGATATTGCAGTACGATATTAATGTCAATATTAAAGCACTGAATCCAAAATCTTACATGGAGGATATATCAGTTGAAATAGCACAATTAAGTTAAATTTAACTTTATACTAAATTTGTTACATTTTTGCTCTGAAGCTGTTCTTTTCCTCTCTCAAAAACTTCATAGCAGCAATAGGATTAGATGTGTTGGCATGCTGTTGAATTGTAGCTTCTCTACATTATTGTAATATACATAGATCTATAGAGCAACACATACAAAATCATACTATAACATACTTTACTCTCATAAATGGGTTGTAAGTGAACTCTTGGCCAATAGTAGAAGGAACAGTTGGAAGATCCTTTTCTCTTTGTGCCTGCATAGGTTTAGTTATCATAATAGTTGCCATAATATGCACTCATGAAAATAATATCATTGGAAAAAAATGGTTATGTTAATGTTTTAAAGACATGCACACAGTAATTGACTGCATACATGATGTTAGGACAGCAGATGCACACTGATTAACACTAGTTTACAGGATATGTACTGACAAGGGGACATGGACACATGCACAGACCCTGTTTTGTACTAAAACACATGGATTTTTTTAGTGTTAGGACTCTTGGACACAGACCCTTGATGCTATGACTATCATTATAGCCTGTTTTAGTTTTGTTGAGGTGGTATAATTATTCAGCATATACATATTATAATCAATGGTTAACTTTAACTATTATCTGCTTCGATTGTACAAACTTTATTTGTGGGTGTATTTGGTTTATTTTTGAAATGAACCTTTTCAGTTTCTCACAAAATCCTACCCATGTTTATCCATAAAACGTTTCCATTACTTGATGTTATTGTTTATCATCATTGTTTCTATTACTCACACGAAAATGTTTGCATAACTGAAAACCATTTATGTTCCATTCGCTGATCCTTAATTGTAGTTGCTTACCATCAAATGTGACGATGCCATTTTCTAAAACTATCTTCACTAGCTCTTTGATTACTAATACATGCGTGGTTGTTCTGGATATTTGTAGAAATCTGGGTGTTCGGCTAAAGAAAGTCCATCTGGTTTGAGAATGCCGCCTGAAGCGAGATATTGATTCACGCAATAATTATAGGGCAAAATAGCAAACTTTTGATTGGTAAGGCGTAGGAAGCTGAAAAAAGCTACCAAAAGAATAGGGAGAACAAGCACTTTCCAATGGTGCTTGAAATTTTGAAATTGGTTGGATATTTAGAAAGTTACTCAATTTTTCTACTGGTATTCTCAAACCAGATGGACTTTAGGAACACGGTTATTTTTTTAAAAAAATCATCTTTATGGGGCACATTAAAGACAGTAGCAATTTATTGATAAAACAAAATTTCCACTAACAGTATTCTATATAATATAATATCAGTAAATGTGACATTATTATACACAAACATAATGTCATAATACACAAATATAATTATTATGTTTCTGTATAATGACGTTACATCTATTAATACTGCTTGTGCAGGAATTTCGTTTTTATTAATAAATCTCTACTGTACTGTCTTTAATGTGTGATGGTAGGCTCTTGACGAGGAGCTGTAGCCATCTACTATAGATATTCTTGTTATAGGAATATAATTGTATTAGCTTATTAATGAGATCTTTGTGTTTGCTAGTTGTGTCACAAAGTAGCTGTTCATATATTGTTTTAGGATCATTAGGTGCTTGTTCCTTCGTTCCTAGTCATGTTATCTGATTTTGTTTATTTGGATGAAAGTCTCTAGTTTATCACTTGGTCAATGTCTGCAAGGCTTTGGCCTGTATATATTTTGGTTTGTTGTAAGGGTCTTTACAATTAGCAGCTTTGTGGTCCTGGTTCGTTCTGCATAAATGTTCATTTGGTTGGATTTAGGGATGAAGCTTAAGCCTTTCTTTAGTAATTCTTGGTTGGTTTGAATTTAGTACTTATACAATTAGCTCTTCAGGTCCATCTGGTTTTAATTCTTCACGTAATGAANCCAGATGGACTTTAGGAACACGGTTATTTTTTTAAAAAAATCATCTTTATGGGGCACATTAAAGACAGTAGCAATTTATTGATAAAACAAAATTTCCACTAACAGTATTCTATATAATATAATATCAGTAAATGTGACATTATTATACACAAACATAATGTCATAATACACAAATATAATTATTATGTTTCTGTATAATGACGTTACATCTATTAATACTGCTTGTGCAGGAATTTCGTTTTTATTAATAAATCTCTACTGTACTGTCTTTAATGTGTGATGGTAGGCTCTTGACGAGGAGCTGTAGCCATCTACTATAGATATTCTTGTTATAGGAATATAATTGTATTAGCTTATTAATGAGATCTTTGTGTTTGCTAGTTGTGTCACAAAGTAGCTGTTCATATATTGTTTTAGGATCATTAGGTGCTTGTTCCTTCGTTCCTAGTCATGTTATCTGATTTTGTTTATTTGGATGAAAGTCTCTAGTTTATCACTTGGTCAATGTCTGCAAGGCTTTGGCCTGTATATATTTTGGTTTGTTGTAAGGGTCTTTACAATTAGCAGCTTTGTGGTCCTGGTTCGTTCTGCATAAATGTTCATTTGGTTGGATTTAGGGATGAAGCTTAAGCCTTTCTTTAGTAATTCTTGGTTGGTTTGAATTTAGTACTTATACAATTAGCTCTTCAGGTCCATCTGGTTTTAATTCTTCACGTAATGAACATGGACTTTTGTTTCTAGCTAGGTCATAATTATGGATTCCTATTACAATTATTAGGGCACTGATTCATGTTGGGCAAGAGACTCCATACATGTGTTTATGTATAAGAAAGAGTTCATGCAACAAAGCTTCAAATGACTGCGAATAATCGTTACCATTGCCCACTCAATCTTCTCTTTAATTGCAGCATTTTGAGGCTCCACATGTTGAGCATACTTGAGTGAACTCACTGTGTACTCATGGCCACAATAGACTTGCTGTTCAAAGAAATAACACATTACTCATAAACCACACAATACACACCATTGTATCTGAACTTACAGTGTCTTCTGGTAGTGCAGATAAAACCTCACACAGAGCATGATACATTTGTTCAGGTGTACCTTCAAAGAACTTGCCACAACCACTTATAAATAGTGTATCACCTATATAAGAATGTTCAAGAATTAATGCTGGCAGAAAACAATCAAATAACTTTCTTATTAATTCAACCAATTTCAAATTGCACCATTGGAAAGTGCTTGTTCTCTCCATACTTTGCTTACTTTTCCAGCTTGCTATATACAGTCAAAAGTTAGCTATTTTGTCCCATAAAAAACTTATTGCATGAATCTCATCATTTCACTTCAAGCAGCATTCTCAAACCAGACTTTAGCTGAGACCACCTCCATTTGTGTTTATTCATGAGCCTTCTATAACTTGACTCTAAGCAGCCATGCACATATAATATTATTACATTCAAACCTGTAAAGACGACTTTGGTCTTCTTGTCCTCACTGTGTACATAGTAGCAGATGTGTCCAGTGGTATGACATGGAGTCTCAAGACAGTTCACTGTCAGAGTACCAATCTGAAGAATAAGAAGTTGTGCTGAAAACCTGTTAAGTACTATACATGATTAACATGAATAATGTCTCCAAAGAATAAGTGGTTCATGTATGTATGCCAATACATTAAACTGGTCGTTGTGCTTCACTCTCTTGTTCATGGCTCCAATACGGTCATCATTGCCACAGACAGTGAGTCCAGACACCATTGATACCAGCTGCTCATTACCACCAGCATGATCCCTGTGTGTGCAAATTGATTGGACATGGAGGTACTTTTTTAACTTCAAGTTGAATGGCTCTCTTACCAGTGATGATGTGTAGTTAGTACTGTCGTCAGGTCTACACCAGTTTTGGTTATTGCTGATACAACCTAAGTGATCAGCGACACACTTAATAGCAAGTTTCTAGTATGATGCATGTATTAAATATGATCATCTTAAATTGGTATAGGCCTACCTCTTCAGGGTTCACGGGGTCAACAATGGCAGCTTTCTTGGTGCTCTTGTCCACAATGAGGTACATGTAGTTATCCCCTAGGGCAGGCAGCACATGGATGGTCATGTGATCCAGCTCTTCCGTGGAACGACTGGTATGGTGTCCAGACATCATGGCAAGAGGAGAAGTATGGAGGTTAGAACAACTGAATTGCAGTAGATAAGAAGCAGGCAGCACTCGAGGTATAACTGGAGACGAGTGATGTACACCAGGCCTACGGCAAACGTTCAGTGACAACCTCTGTGCGACTGATCTTCTGATCTCTACTAGGACACTCTTCAGGATCATATCCAACAAAGCCCCGCCCATATGAAAAGAATGCACGCCCTCGATCGATCGCTTCATGCGCGCACGTAGATAGCCCCACCCCTCTAGCGTGCGACGGCCATGGCGCCAAGTCCCACCTAGCCTCGTTCGTTCCCAGGCGCTAGGCCTCTCTTTGGTTGATGATTATGGTCATGCACTGATGCACATGATTGCATTCTTCTTATACTGTCCGTTGTTAGCATGTAGTAGGAGAATCAATATTGGTATCAAATCAGTGCTACTACTAACTAACTAGTGCCATATAATTACGTAGCTTAGGCTAGAGTCACTAGGGTATATATCACTATGCACAAATAAAATGATTAGATATGGATAATTAACCTCACAAAGTGTGNTGACAGGGAAGGTGTTGGAACAGGGCTGTAGAATGTCTTTAACTTTTCATTTACCTTGTTTGTCTATCTTATAATTATCAGCTCGTCAGCGATACAGGATCCGTGAGGAGAAGAGAATGGCTGAGAATGGTTCTGGTGGAGGAGGGTTCAGAGGTGGCGAAAATCAAGCCGGTTTGACAACAAAGCCAACAGCAACAGCTACAATAGCAAGAGGTCCTATGGTGGTAGTGGTGGATGTGGTGGTGGTGGTGGGTCAAAGTTCAATCAGTCATCATATGGAACTCTACTTCTAACAGCTATCAACACGGGACTTCTTACAACTCTTCCACTCAAAATGCAAGCTCTTACTCTACCTACAACCAGTGATCCTGTATCGCTGACGAGCTGATAATTATAAGATAGACAAACAAGGTAAATGAAAAGTTAAAGACATTCTACAGCCCTGTTCCAACACCTTCCCTGTCAGGTATATTACAGAAACAATACAGTAAACAAGTGCTACTTACTTTTGGCATGCATCATTTGCTTGGCCATTTGAATCATGTTGTAGAGCCTTGGGTTGACCTCTTGCTTAGCCTCTTTGAGCACATCCACCAGCTCCTTGGCCTGCCTGGCATTGCTAGAGGTGAAGAAGGTGTAGGAGGTGCCAGTGTTTTTGGCTCTGGCTGTACGACCAATACGATGAACATAGTCTTCAGTGTTACTGGGGAAGTCAAAGTTGATGACGTATTTGATGTCAGTTACATCTGTCATATGGAAAGAAGGTACCAGACATAAAAGTAATTTATTTCAACAATCGACAAAGAGATTAAACTTTCTTTTGTTTCAAAATGCTTAAGTACACTTATAGTTCCAATACAGCTTTCCTGCTCATGAATGGACGGAAAGATGGATGATACATGCATTTCCACAAATCCATTAGGAAAGAATGCCAAAGAAGAGTGTAGAAAAAGCAAATCTTTTTGTCTAACTCTGATACACATCCACACAAGTGTGTCATTATCTAGAGTCTATAAACAATACTAAAACACACACACCAGTTGCAAACAAACCACAACCACTGAAACTGGTCATGGCTGGCTTACCTGGCAGTGTGCAAAGGCTGACATGCAAACCCGAGCCAGCAAACATTTACTCATCAGGGAGACACAGCCTAAGAGCAGAGGTTCCACGCCACAAAGGATAATAGTCAAGTCAGTTCATTCTCATACAAGAGCATCAGATGCTGCTTCCAGTGGTGTTGATAAGGTCGACTGTACTTGACTGGCCACTTGTGACATGGACTCTGCTACACTTTAGTGACTCTCATGGTAGAATGCTTGCTAGCACAGTTCTAGCTACATTGTTGGGCTACAACCCACAGGTCAGTTATATTAGTTTGTCTTGACTCCTGGCGACTAACACCAGAACTCCACACTTATCAAGCAGTAAGAGGGTGTCTCTCTCAAGAAGAACACATCCCCGCTCGGGACAAAAGGAATAAACTATAGCTTGAGCGGGATTGTGCCTAAAGTAAAGAGAGAAGAGACTGCATATTTAACACAACTATATTAGAGAAGTGTATGTTGCATTCAAAACAGAGAGACAAGGTGTACATTTTACACTTCAGAAAAGGAACGTGCAGACATTTTAGTGTACAATGGTGGTGTAGCATACCTAGCCCTCTGGAGGCTACGTCAGTGGCTAGAAGAATAGGACACTTTCCACTTCTGAATTCTACAATGAAATCAACAAACATACATATAATGGAAACAAATTACTAAATTGATTCTCTGTTACCTCCCAACACCCACTCTCTCTCTTGCTGAGCTTTGTCACCGTGAATACAAATGGCTGGCCATCTAAAATTGACAAGGGTAAGCTTACATAATCTCCTTATCAACTGACAAATGTCTATCTTACCCATCTCTTCTTAGTCTCTTGGTCAGCTCATCTACGCGGCGCTTTGTCTCAACAAAGATGATGGTTTTATTCTCTGGCTCTCCCATAATGGTCTCCAGCAACTTGAGCAGCTTCTGATCTTTCTCATAGTCCTCACAGACGTCAACAATCTGAGTGATGTTGTGGTTAGCACACAACTCCAGACTGCCAATGTTCACTTGGATGTAATCTGTCAGGAAGTCCTCAGCAAGGCCTAGAGTACAAGTACACAATACATTAAACCATTGGGATCGATGCCAGAGCAGAATAGCAGACAAACAAACTTAAGTCAATTTAAACCAAAATTACCAGACCGACAATGATGTCATACCTTTGACTTCTTTGGGCCATGTAGCACTCCACATGAGTGTTTGGCGGTCTGGTCTGATCAGGTCCACAATCTTCCTAATCTGAGGTTCAAATCCCATGTCCAACATTCTGTCTGCCTCGTCCAATACCTGTAGTACAAAAATATGTTAATATTTGACTCACATTTACAGTATATACACACAAGCTATCACAAATATATACCAAGAAAGTGCATCTTCTGAGATTAGTTTTTCCAGCTTCAAGGAAGTCTATCAATCGACCAGGGGTAGCTATACAAATCTCACAGCCATCTTGTAGGTCTCTGAGCTGAGGTCCCTTTGGGGATCCACCGTACACACACACACTCTTGATACGACTAGGACGACCAAAGGTCTCAGCAACACCTTGTACCTGCTGAGCCAACTCTCGGGTAGGAGCAAGGACTAGAGTCTAGGATTAGGACATTAGAAATAGAGGTGGGCATTAAATGGAATCTTAAGACCATTTCACTCACAATAGGTCCGTCTCCTCTTGATAGCTTAGGCTGACTGCTGATGTGAATAATAGCAGGCAGAAGGTACTGCAGATTAAAAACACAACAATCAAGACAAAAGAACAATGCAAGAGACCTGAAACATACTCCAATAGTCTTCCCAGATCCAGTCTGTGCAATGCCCACAAAGTCCCGTCCACTCAGGGCCATTGGCCAGCCCTGAGCCTGGATAGGGGTGGGTTCAACAAAGCCCTGCCTCCTTAGTGTCTCATAAATCTCCCTGGGAAAACTGGCTTCTTCAAATGTAGAGAGTGGTTTGGGCACACTGCGACCTCTCACGTGCATCTGCTTACTGGTACGAAACTGCTCAATGTCATTCTAAAGTAGTTACAAAGGAAACGTGATACGCTAATCATTAGAATATCAAATGTCTAGAGAATTACATCACAGAAAAACACATTAGAAACCACCAACATTCAAGAATGCCACAACAATTGACACATGTACTTACATCTGAACGAGCCGAAACATTTGGGTGTTCTCGATAAAAATCCTTTTGAAAGGAAGGTAGTCTAGACAGATCCCACTTTTTCTTACTAGATCTGTAGTCGTTTAGCCGACTGCGTAGAAAGATTTCTAATTAAACCACACCAAAATTCTTTAGGAACATTAACAGACACTCTATTGAATACCTAACAATCCAAATTTAACTTAAATTATTCTCATGTCTAACAGACACTACCATAGACTAGTTATAATTGTAGTTCTTACTCGAGTTTTCCGTAACCTCCTCCTCCTCCCCTACTGCCGTAGCTGTCATAGCCGTTGTAGCTGCCGTATCCACCGCTTCTATTGTTATATCCTCCACTTCCTCTACTACTGTGGTAGCTAGAAGAGCCTCTGTGACCGTACGACATGGTATATTGGACGTTTATTCCCTCAGAAGAAAGACAACCTCAAGACCAGGAGTAGACAAAAAAATTTGCGCGTGATTTACACGTGGCAGTATGGTGATGTCATGCATCTAAATGCACATGCGCAGAGCACATGTGGTCGTCAGACTCGTGGACCTGGTCCAGAGAAACTTTTTAACGAGAACCGCAGGTTTATCAAGTCGTAGAGAAGCTCGAAGATGGAACATCCAGCTCAGCAGGAGCAGTATTTTCCCATACAGGTATCTTTGTTGTGAAATTAATCCTGGATGTTTTGTTTCTAACATGTGGTGTGCATTATTTAGATAATTAGACCTTTTTTTGCAGCCACCACCAGCTGGGCAGTATGCTCCTCCACCAGCACCACCACCAGGTCAATACATGGCCCCATTTCCACCCCCAATGGGACCAGGAGGTTTTGTTCCACCTGGTACTCAAGGTCCTCCATTTGTGCCACCTGGAGGATTTCAAATGCCTGCCTATTCAGGACAAGGTGAGGAACTGTGTTTAGTCAACAGTGAGCTTTTGAGTTTGTACGTTAAAGGATGTTTTCAGTGTTTAGATCCGTGTTTGTGTGTGTGTGTATGTGTGTAGTCTGGCGTATCCAGACCCTTTACACGCGTGCTATAAATATGCGCAGGAAAAAGGGTCTGGTACGGACACTAGACCTTTTGTGTAGCTCTGGAATGCAATTAGTAGCCCACGTGGACACGATTTAAAAATACTCGTGCATATAAGTCAGATATTTCTTTTCTTGTTTTCTTTTTCCTAGCACTAAAAAGGAAGCTCAATACGTAGCTAGTGAGGCAGCACTTAGCTATTCTAGGCTTTAAAATTACTAGACCACGTAAATCTAGCAGAGTAGCACCTTCTCTAGTGGCTTACCACGTGCTTACTCAGCCTAAATTTGACAAAAGACTGGATTTTTTCACCACGCTGATCTCCAACAATCAATCGTACATAACACAGGAGAGCTTCGTTGCGTTTCAACTAGCTGTTTGTTGAGATTCTTGTCCATAGAAAGCTGCTCTTTCAAAAACTTGCGAATGCTCAAAACCACAAGAATTTACTTTTACGTGACGCAAGTACAGAGTGATACTAGGCCAGAATTCTGGCCTGGGTCAGGGTTTTCCACAGAAAATAAGAGTAGAGTGGTAGAGCCAGTGGGTTTAACCATTTTACACATACATGTACTTTGGGTCATGACATTATTTTCAAACAAAGACACACAGATTGACACAAAAAAGTAGATTAAGTACACATATGCACCAAATTATAGTAATTATAAAAACATTACACATAATCAATGAAATATACGCCTGTTCCTTAGTCTTGACCAAGTACATACTGCACTGTCGAAGTTGAACTCTTGTAGTTCTGGTCCTTCTATTGAAATTCTCAAACAGTGGTTAAGGGTAGCATTGTTCATTTCACTACGTAGACGACTTTTATCCTTCGCATAGTGGAGAACGCCCTTTCACAATCTGCTGTACTAATTGGGAGAGTACGGCACACTTGAGCTAACTTTACAAAATTGGGGTAAGCAAGGAGAAGTGTTGTGTCTGTAGTTAGCAGCTTCAGTACATCAGTCATTGATAGACTTCGGCAGTGCATGCTAAGATATAGCAATAAATCTGACCATTTACTCTTGAGGTCATTAACAATGGCATGATCTCCTTGCCCATAGTGTCTTTCAAGTGTTTCTACATGATTCTCTCCATATCTTAGAGACATAGCTTCTTCTGCTGTTGATGGTAGTTTGCTTGAATCAAATATAGAAAAGGCAGAAAAAATTCCAGTGTCAGGAAGCCTCTCTTTGATGATGTTTGTGCTTGTATCTTTTGAGATTTTTGGCCGCTTTGACTCCACTGAACTTGCCATAAAGCTTTTTTTTTTTTACAGACAGAGTGAACTATTACAGAAAACTATTACTGAACTTTGCCACATGGCAAGAAAACCTATAAGTTCAAACCACGTGGTCATGAAGAACACTCTAGAAGTTTACCACGTGTCAAAAATTAACAGAGAAGTAGAGTGGCGCTGCCCATTGCGCCACTCTTTGGGGAAACCCCTGCTGGGTGACCCCTGCTGGGTGACACGAAAGGTCTAGGGTCTGTGCCAAACCCTTTTCCCACATGTATTTATAGCATGCGTGTAAAGGGTCTGGATNACACACAAAGGACTCTATGACAATAGGTGTCCCTGCAGTGTCGGTGATATAGCAGGTAGCCGTGTGCCACCTTTTGTTGGTCAAGATTTCTTCTGTGATTCTGGAGCTCCATCCTCACCAGATATTACCCACTATGTTGATGATCCACTGTGGGATGGGCAGGGGTGTGATAATGCTGTAACTAGTAGTTGTTGCAGTTTCAACAACCCACCGTGGTTTTGTAAGGAGTTGCCTGAACCTACCACCGAGGATATAGAGCTGCGCATCTGTTCTGATGCTCATCCTATTACTAATGAAGATACTTTTATAGAAATTGTCAGTATCAATGTTCAGTGATGTTCATGATTGATGAGTAGTTATACAGTGCAATGTTGTTAATTTTAGTCTTATGAGGTGTGGTTTTACCAGTAATGGAGACAATAACCCATATTATTTGAATCGTGATCATTCCAAGAAAGGGTCTAAATGCATTTTGTTGTTCCCTGCAACCAAAACTTTCCTTATGTACAGTTGTGATGTATGTTTTCTTTTCAAATTTTCATGCCTGCTGTTAGGCTACTCAGTTGTGCAGTATCATAGTTTTGTAAGCATTGTTTTGTTTTTACAATGGAAATTCACTAAGTGATACGAGCACCAGTCTACTTTTTCCCTCTATACTATGACATTGCAGGCCAGTAAAATAGGTACATGTAGCTAGAAGACTAAGAGTATCTAACTGGAGTAAACACCTTTGGGAAAGTAACATGACTTTGGGGCATTTGCACATTAGCAAAACCCAAACTCTCGCAATACTTGCGTTTATGTGCAACATGGCGTAGAAAGAGTTGAGCATTTCTAGGCTCTGAGTCTGACATGACTATTGGCTGTAAAGTGGAACTGGGAATTTGTGAAAAACGGAACAAAAAGGCTAAAAGGAAGGATAAAGCACACCTAAAAGCTAGCAACAATGAAGACTCTGTGCCACCCCCCAAAAAAAAAACTAAGTGCCAAGGGTAAATGACAGGCCCGGAAAACTAGTAGATTCCAACTCAAGACAGGTCCAAAGGCATAGCAATGGGTTTACAACAGGCAGCTTCTTCGTTTCACCATGTTTTCACGAGCTCACTGCGAGACAGTTATTACTTAATCTGCACATGCTACCGTAGTTATAGGTCGTGAATGACGTAATGGAGAATACTTTGTAGAATCTGGATAAAAACAAGAAAAAAATCACGTACAAGTCATGTTACTTTCCCAACAGTGTTTCTGTAGCGTATACCGTAGGTCGATACTCCTCCTCCCCTCCTCATATCTACTCTTGCTAGCATCTATAAGGGCTAGCCTGTGATTTAACAACAAACACTACAAGTATGGTAATCTTTTTATTTTAGTAATATTTGTATACCAGAAATTTTTGAGTTCAGTTTTCTGCTTGCATTGTTGTAATGAACAAAATTCATACTATGTCTGAAAATAGCAACGTACATGTAATATCATGGACATTTCAGCTTATTTGACTGAATGTTTAAGAAGTGTTATCTGTACATGTACCTACCCTCTCTCTCCTCAGGACACTCCTCTCCTATGGATGGCCCTCCCCTACAGCCTGTGCCTCCTCCCATGGATGGGGCAGCTGATCACCCTGACCTCTACATCCCTGAGCCAGTTAGACACTTCCTACCTTTCTTCAGACAACAAGTCGCTGACAAGGTACAATAAGAACATTTGTGTGTGCTGCAGTAATGTTTTTATTATTATCCATTGTGTGTAGAATACTGTTGAGATTCTCAACATCTATGAAAGTGAATTCACCAAGCTGTCCGAGCGCTACTTTGTGGAGTTTCCTTGGCCTGAAGCTGAATTGATTGATCCATATGTACAAGGAGGTGAGCCTTGAAGTGAACACTAATGAACAATTTATGATTTTCCAAAATCATTCTATTTACTTTAGATAAGCCGTTTACGGTTCTGTACAAAGAGTTGCGATTTAGGCATATTTATGCCAAGCACAAAGTAAGAACATTCAGGACATTTGCATGTATTACAGGCCAATTGTATGTTTCTATTTCTAGCCCACTTTAGAGCAGCGATTTGAGTCCTATCACAACTACATCGAGTTGTTTAACCTGATTTTAGGTATGAGTTACATGTAACTTCTACTTAGTTTCTCTCCCTCTTCATCCCCAAATAATTGATGCACTCGCTTACACATACACACATAGCACCAGATGAGCCATTGGATATAGAACTACCTAACCAGTGGCTCTGGGACATTATCGACGAATTTATTTATCAGGTAATGTTATATGAAAATTTACCATGGTGGGAGCAGTTGCAATTGGTTGAATAGTTGCATTATACTTTTGTCATGTTTGTATTGTGGTTGTTTACCCTGTAGTGTCTGTACTTATTGTATTGTGAAGGGCAGCCTTAATGGTAGGAGCCATCTGCATCATGTAGCCAAGAATTTCCTTCAAAGCATTCTCAATAATGTATTTTGTACCATTTCCTTAGTTGTGTTTAGTATTGGAAAGGCCTTTTCACATTGCTGCTTGTTTTGAACAAGTCTCTTTCTTTAACTCAATTTTCATTATAGCTAGGAATGATACAACCTTCTCTTGTGCCCTTTGAGACTTACTTTGATCATGCTTGAAAAAAAAATTCACCACCCTTTTTGTAGTTAGGTTACCAGTGATGCTAAACACTAATGGTCGTATGGAGTAGTGTCTCTCTGTGTATCAGCCAATATCTGCTAGCATTGTAAGCTAAGGAGTCTATGCTTATCTGGGCACTTGTTTGCCACTGATGGACTGTTGTTGAGACTCTAGCGTAGTAGTCGAATAAGAATCCTTCTTTTGACTACTGTATAGCATTCCTTGGAGGAATAAAAACTTTGTTGAACAATATGATAGTTAAAGTGACCAATATTCCCTCCTCTCTTTCTCATCATTTCACAGTTCCAGACCTTTGTTCAGTTCCGCAGTAAGCTGAAGATGAGGTCATCTGAGGAGATTCAGATGTTGAAGGACAACCACAATGTGTGGAATATCCACAGTATGCTGAATGTGCTGTACTCACTTGTGGAGAAGTCCAACATCAACCAACAGGTAAAAATATACTTGTATGTACCCTCTCTCTCCTTTTAGAANTCCATAGGAGAGGAGTGTCCTGAGGAGAGAGAGGGTAGGTACACGTACCTCTTAAACATTTAGTCAAATAAGCTGAAAAGCCAATGATATTACATGAATTCATTTTCATACATGTTGAGAATTTTGTTCATTATAACAATGCAAGCCCTCATCGAGGAAAGGGAACTCAAAAACTTCTGGTATACAAATATTACTAAAACAAAAAGATGACCATACTTGTAGTGTTTGTTGTTAAATCACAGGCTAGCCCTTATAGATGCTAGCAAGAGTAGATATGAGGGGGGAGGAAGAGTATCGACCTACGGTATACGCTACAGAAACACTGTTGGGAAAGTAACATGACTTGCACGTGATTTTTTTCTTGTTTTTATCCAGATTCTACAAAGTATTCTCCATTACGTCATTCACGACCTATAACTACGGTAGCATGTGCAGATTAAGTAATAACTGTCTCGCAGTGAGCTCGTGAAAACATGGTGAAACGAAGAAGCTGCCTGTTGTAAACCCATTGCTATGCCTTTGGACCTGTCTTGAGTTGGATTCTACTAGTTTTCCGAGCCTGTCATTTACCCTTGGCACTTAGTTTTTTTTTTTGGGGTGGCACAGAGTCTTCATTGTTGCTAGCTTTTAGGTGTGCTTTATCCTTCCTTTTAGCCTTTTTGTTCCGTTTTTCACAAATTCCCAGTTCCACTTTACAGCCAATAGTCATGTCAGACTCAGAGCCTAGAAATGCTCAACTCTTTCTACGCCATGTTGCACATAAACGCAAGTATTGCGAGAGTTTGGGTTTTGCTAATGTGCAAATGCCCCAAAGTCATGTTACTTTCCCAAAGGTGTTTACTCTAGTTAGATACTCTTAGCCTTCTAGCTACATGTACCTATTTTACTGGCCTGCAATGTCATAGTATAGAGGGAAAAAGTAGACTGGTGCTCGTATCACTTAGTGAATTTCCATTGTAAAAACAAAACAATGCTTACAAAACTATGATACTGCACAACTGAGTAGCCTAACAGCAGGCATGAAAATTTGAAAAGAAAACATACATCACAACTGTACATAAGGAAAGTTTTGGTTGCAGGCAACAACAAAATGCATTTAGACCCTTTCTTGGAATGATCACGATTCAAACAATATGAGTTATTGCCTCCATTACTGGTAAAACCACACCTCATAAATGACTAAAATTAACAACATTGCACTGTATAACTACTCATCAGTCATGAACATCACTGAACATTGATACTGACAATTTCTATAAAAGTATCTTCATTAGTAATAGGATGAGCATCAGAACAGATGCGCAGCTCTATATCCTCGGTGGTAGGTTCAGGCAACTCCTTACAAAACCACGGTGGGTTGTTGAAACTGCAACAACTACTAGTTACAGCATTATCACATCCCTGCCCATCCCACAGTGGATCATCAACATAGTGGGTAATTCCTGGTGAGGATGGAGCTCCAGAATCACAGAAGAAATCTTGACCAACAAAAGGTGGCACACGGCTACCTGCTATATCACCGACACTGCAGGGACACCTATTGTCATAGAGTCCTTTGTGTGTATTGACTGCAAATGTCCATATGTGTTTCCTTGGTGATTGGCCATATGTAAGGCTCACACCATCAACATAATTACTATCAATGTTTTTGGGTCCACTCCAGAAAGCCTCTATGTCACCAAACTGGTAAGCCTTGATCATTCCACACACTTTTGAGTATTGAACACCATGTACAGGGAATGTGCTTGATATACAACTAGATGATGCAGATTCTGGTCTGGCACATAATCGTTTGGGAGAAGTCACCAGTCTGAATCCAGAAGGACAATACTCACTGGAATTAGTCATATCGAGGTGAGCCACTTCGATCCACCTTCCTTTACCATTACAACAAAGAGCCATTAACTTAGCATTACCACAGTACTTCAAAACCTTTACTTCTCCATAAATACTGTCATTGGCTTTAATCCAATACTTAGTAGATGGAGAAGGCTCAAAGATGTCATCACACGATGGAGCTGGATTCTCATAGCTTCCTGGGGGAGGAACAAGACTCTCTATCTTTGCAAGAATTGACTCTTTTTCTTGTCTCATCTCTTCGTGCAATTCAGACTGAAGCACTTTAAGTTGAGATCGTGTTTCTAACCTGACATATGTTTTGAGAATTTCTTGCAAACGGACAGAGTGAGCCACCACACTCTGAAAGCCTCTCTGAACATCACTGTTGCTCATCAACTTATCTCCAAGAAGAGCTTCAATTTCTTCTCTTGTGAGACACAATGACCCATTAGACTGTGCCAGCACAGCCCCCAACTGAAATACTACACTAACTACAGCCAATTTCAAGAACATAATGCTCGAGGAAACTTAAATATGTGCAGGAAAGGTTTTGTTGCAGTTTTTGTACTTACAAGAAATAGCAGTACAATAATCAGGCTGACCAACTACATGTAGCAGGCATAAGTAGCAACAACCAGGAAGTAGTTACACATATTTTATATGGGCTTGTCAGTAATTAACCCTTTACACCCGGAAATTGCAGGAATTATTTTTTGTACTACATGATTGATGTTTATTATGCAGCTCTGGCTGCATACTTACTTCTAAAAAGACAAACTAATGTGTTAAAGTACTTATCTATTACCTGTATGATGGCTAATAGAAAAATTTGCTCAAAAATTGGAGGGGTCGAAGTTCAATAGATTTCCGAGCATCTTTGGCTTTCTTTCTCCCTGGTTTTGAGCAGCATCCAAACTAAGCTCATAAATATATAGACTAACTATCCCTCTATTACTACAGGTAGTGCTAAGCTTTTAATCCTAGAGACTATAGAGAAAACGAGCAAAGAAAACTTATAGTCACAATCACAGCGATCGTGACCTTTTGCACTTCTTGACCTCGTTGAGCCCCACCTATTTATAAGTTCCAACTCAAACTTGGTATTTTACTAGGGTGATACCTTACCTAAATGCACAGCAAGTTTAAAGTTCAATGCTAAATAGCTTAGCTGGAGAGCTCACGCTAACGTTGCGATGACGTGTTTAGACGTCAATTGTATTTCAAATGCAATAATTAAATGACGTCTATAGCCGTCATTCGTAATTAAAGGGTTAACGAATTCGGCCACGTAGGTTCAATTGCATGTTTTGCAGTTGTGTTCAATCTTAACCTTTCACAATGATAAAAATAAGGTACAAAACAAAAGTGACGCTATATAGGAGGTACACCTTAGCTCTTCGGTCAAATGAGATGACTTTGAAAAGCGAATAGTAGTTTCTAAAAGTATTTTTGTGGTCTGTTCTATTCAAGGTTGCTCCTAGGTAGATAGCTAACTGAAAGTACACAGGGTCGTATGTCACTCTTGTGACTACTGGTACCATGCTCTCTCTTTCCTTATTTTTGAAGAAAATATTTATAAAGGAGAAACTCAGGAACAAGACCACACACACACACACACACACACACACACACACACACACACACCCACACACACACACACACACACACATACACACACACACACACACACTGGGTGGTATTCTAGTGGCACACTGGGTGGTATTCTAGTGGTAATAGAACTTTTGTACAGAGTTGCATAAAAACGAGTATAACTAAACAAGCTGTAGTACTCTTAAATAAATTACTACCAGGTGTACTTTGTGTGTTTCACATTTGAACAAGGCACAAGATTCTAGGTCTTTATAGGTTTTACAGATAATATACTTCCAAAACCCACATGAGCACAGAAGTAAGTNTGCAATGTCATTCCCACCTTCTATACTGACTGCTATTGCTCTCTCTTTCTCACTTACGCAATTAAATTTTTAGTTCTCATGTACAGACACATAATAATACTCTTACTCTCTTGTGCAGTTACAAACCACACATGTATACACACCTACTATTACTCACAGTGTTCTTTCTCTCAATTTCAACACACACTCTACTCTTACTATCTTGCAAACCACACAACACCTGCTATTACTCACACATGGGTACAGTCAGTCTCTCTCTCTCTCTCTCTCTCTCTCTCTCACACACACACACACACACACACACACACTATCTCTAGCAAAGTTACTGTGTTTGCCATTAGTAATAAAGTTTTAAAAGATGACCTATTATAATAGTCTAAATCTTGTTCGATGGTTCTTCGTTTATCTGTGATAAAATGAATGTTGATTTTGTGTGAAACATTTTCATCTAACGTCACTGGAAACTTACATACTATTCTTCTCTTCCCCTTTTCTTCCTTTCCTTTCTCTCTTTTCTTTTCTTCCTTTCCTTTTTCTTCTTTTTTTGCCTCTACATCAAGTCCACTATAGAAGCAAAAAGCAACAAAGGATCAACAAATATTCATATCAAGGGCTTATGTATACCTGTCAACATGCAGGATGACGGAGAGGTAGCGGGAGAGAAGGTTGGGGGTGATGGAGGCGAGAAGGTTGGGGTGATGGAGGGGGCACATAGGAAGGTAAGTTGGGAGATGGGAGTGGGGGGGCAGTTATAGGAGCGAGGCCGGGGAGATGCAACCATAGTGTGGGTCTATTGTTTGAGTAGAGGAGAAAATTTAAATGTTGTACAAGAATATTTGGAAAGTACTTACCACAGAGAAAGAAACGTCGATAGTCTATAAGTGCAAAAATAGACCGCAAGCAGTTTTAAAACAATGAGTTAAGTTTTATACTACTGCTTACCTTCAATCATCTCTTTAAGCTCTCCCGATACAAAGCTAGTATTAATACATAGGTAATAACTGCAGTTGATGATAAAATTATCCGGATACTTACTGAATGTGAGTGGAGAGCTTAAGTATATCCATTAGTTCTGTTTCTCTGTTTAAATGTAATTACTGTAATTTTCAAACAGTTTTAATTCATAGTAATAACTTACAGTCTCTGTCTCTTTGCAAGTGATGATCTACATAACCAAAAATAGTTCATGCAAACTTCAGGTTAAGGTTTTTTGTATCCCTCAATCAAAATTATAGTACCTGTAAGAGCTTTCCGCCATTTTTGTTACTTTTTTTTTTTTTCAAATAATAGAATGGCAGCTGTCATGCGCATGGCATACATGTGCATCATTTTTTACTACTGGCACGCCCAACCCGCATATTTATTGGAGTGTACCTAGTAAAGTCAGAAATATTAATTGATAGTAATACATCAATACAAACAGTACAAAAATTTTGCTAGGTGTAGAGATGCTTGAAAAGCCCAAAACACCAGTCAGGCCAACAATAACTTGTTTTTGTTCTGGTCACTACAATGGTCTGAATGACTCTGAATTCCACTTCACTATGTGAATATCTAGAAGCATGCCGATAATTGTATTAGCTCCCTTTCGTGTAGGGGCAGCTTCATCATCTGTGTGTGTGTGTGTGTGTGTGTGTGTGTGTCATATTATACTATTTGAAGTACTCCTTCACAGCATAATAATACTCCAACTATTGATTGGTCCACACACACACACACACACACACACACACACACACACACATGCACACACGCTTGTAGACCACACATGTGTAGTGTTTTATAGTAAACTGCATGTATGGTAAACACAATTCGTTTCTTTGTGTTGAAGATTCACCCGTTTTGTCCACAACTTTTGTATTTTTTTAGTAATTGGATTGATGACATTGTAATACAAGATGAACAATATAAGTGAGAGCCATAGACAGACTGCCTTTAGGTCAGTCTGTTTCGTACTTTTTTGTACTCGTCAGTATGGCATACTCTTAGACTGACAAACATGCACACATTGTATTGAGGATACAAAGCTATAGGATACAATCATGTTCATAATACTCCTTCACCATGTTGCTTGGCACCAAGAGTCTTCTGGTTATACATCTAAGTTCAATCTAAGTTATTTGTGTGTGTGTGTGTGAGTGGGGGGGGGGGGGGGGTCCTGAAAACATACCAGTTTGCTTCTCTTTTTGTGGGCAGCTCCTCCTATTATGACCAGATTGTTTGCAGAAAGAACAGGTAGTAACTTTTCTTTTCTTTGCTGCTGGTGGATCAGTTTCGGTTCTGTTGCCACTACTCTCTGGTACACATACAGGTGGAGGGGGTACTGTGGTTTCATAGTCTGCTGGTTTGGGACACACATCATCTCGGTGCTTCTCATCCACGAACTCTCTGATCTTCTCATAAAGATAAATTTGCCGCTCTCTACTCAGTCCTGGTGGTGTGATCTTTTCGGGCATTGCTGATTGGTCTGGCCTCCAGTCTTTCTTCTTGATCATTGTGACATGTTCCAGCTCAGTGTCACAATATTTTGAGATGGAGACAACTCCTGGCTTCTCTGAATCAAATGTGAAGTGGTGGTTTTGCTTTATACCCTTTAGTGCAGACTGCTTGAAATCTTCATTGAAAAAGTTAGCCCAATCGTACACAGGAATAAGGACTTGTCCTGTTATGAGTGACATTGAGACTTGTATGATTTACAGAATCTGACATACTACAGCTTATAACCAATTAACCTTGTTGTGATACAACCAGTTGAGCATGATTGACTTCTGCTGAGTCTTCTGCAATACGTGCAACATCATCCAGACAGTTGACATTGCTCCTTTTGTAGGCCCTTTTGAAGAGGCCAAAACACCAATCAGGAGAGAATTTTGTGTGTCCGACAATCAAGAAAGACAAAGTGATTTTCTTGTTGTGCCCTGTCATCACTCTCCATGCCAGATATTGCATCATGAACCTGTATTAATGTAGTTTTGTTCTAATTAAAGAGCAGTGTTACATAAAGTTATATTACCTGTTTTTGTTTTGTCCACTGCAGTTGTCGGCATGGAGGTGCAGTTCTGTTTCACCAAAGCTATGGGTTTCCAGGAAGTGGTGCACCAAGCTGATGATAGTATTCGCTCCCTTTCCAGTGTTTCCTGACTCATCAATAATGTAGTTCATCTGTTTCAAAGTGTGAGTTTATATTCCTATGCTGTTATTGTTGTTGTTTTATGTGTAAACTTATAGCATACCTGCATTGGTATGGGGTCACAGTTAACTCCAAATATAGCACACTTCCTGGGAGTGAGAAAGTATATTGGGCCTGGTTGTTGAGGCTTGTATGGGTAGTGAACCTGAAGAGATGTTCATGTAGATATTGAACATTATGATAGTGCTATTATTATGTGCGGTGTCATACTTGTTGTGCCATGTCAAAAGAGAGATGGATCTTGATCTCATTTGTACATGGTGCGATCCGGTTGTATGGCCCTGGAGGACTAAAGACGTCATCAACTGTGTATAACTTCTTCAAGTCCTCTTTTGATTCGTCCTTCTGTGTTTTGTAGAAGGAGCGCTCTTTGGTAGCCAAGAGGAGATGCTCTTCGTGAGCTTTCACAACCTGTGTTCATGCATGTATACTTACATGTAATAACTATGTTCATAATAAATTGTGTATAATAGTATTATACCTCTGATTTTGCACTTTCAGGCTTGTTTGCTGCACGCATAATGGCTGTGCTGTTTTGTTGACACTGCCAGCACAAGTCTGTCATTGGCTTCATCCGAGTTATCTGTGGGGTGAGTTGTCTCCAATAACTAAGAAAAGTTGTCTCACATACTGGGTCCTTTGGGCTCAGAATCTCCTCGTCTGGGTCCTCTGGATTCTCTTTGTCTTGTTTCTCTGTGTATTCCTCACATGCCTTCACGTACTCCTTGTATACACTCTGTATAATTATCATGATGGTTATTTTTATTATTTTTACAGCTTAAGAGTGTATTGGTTATACAATAATTATGCCAATACCTTTTTTGTGGTGCTTGTCGGCAGAAGCTTCACATCATCTCGCTTGTATCCTGGGACTCGACCTGGTAGTAGAAGGGCATTCTCTTCGGCATAGTTGTTTAAGAACTTCACCACAAACTGTACATCTTCCAACGACCTAGCATTATGAGGGAGTCGTTTGGTGTTGCCGTGCTCCCTTGGTCGAATCCCATGTTCAAGGTAGTGTTTCTTGAGTTGCTTTAGTCTGAAGTGACCTGCATGAGTGAATGTATAATGACATATTACTTGATTACACACATGTATATACAGGATATTGCCTGATGCTTCAAATTTATACTGATTCAGAAGAAAGGTAAACTGACTTATCCAATGTACATTGTACACCACACATGTTCACATTACTACACATACAATTAGGTACACATGAAAATACCGATTCCATGAAGAGCAAGAAATGTTTCTTTGCAGATCTCATAGTGGTTGTGGAAGAACCCTTGTCTGGTTGCCACTCGTTTATGTGAAGGCCTGCTATGGGTGTCTTCTGCCTGTGATATTTGAGCGGCTATTTGCCCGAGGACCACCAGGTCTAACTCCTTCCATGTAAGCTCACTGCACCCATCTCTGAAATTCCGATAGTACTCTTCACTAAAGAGTGAAGAGCACATGGCACCATGGGCTTTTTGGCATCCACACCCATTTTTCAAGAACTCCTCTAAATCCTTGTCTGTGTATGTATCTGTCGTCACTTCAGATTTTTTGTTCAAGTTCGAGTTCTCTCCAGCATCATTAGTAATTTCTGTGGGTACATTCTTCTCTACCAATCTCCGTATTGATTCTTCACTGTCATCGTGAAAGATCTCCACATCATCTTCATCATCTGTGCCAGGGGAATCACCTGAAAGAGAAAAAACAGCATTTAATTCATTGTCTGTGCTATTGTTAGAGTTGTATGTAGAATCAGCATTCTCAAAACCAGATCCTGTATGTGTGAAAAGAGCATTAGCTAATAATCAAACATAATACTGAAAAATTATTACATGTTTACTCCGCTTACCTGAAGAATGGGCTCCTGTTAAATCTTCAAGACCACTCTCAGTTGGACCAGAGGATCTTGAAAGAGCTGCACTGCAACTAGGACCTAGTCAGGAGTATCAACAAAATCATTCACTGAGACGGGCGCCGGCCGGGCACACAACTTGTGACATCAAGCCTGATCTAAGCGCGCGCTACTGATCGGCGAACTTGATGAGTTATAGCTAGCTAGCTAAGTGCAATAATATCAAACCTGGTCGAGAAGGTGACTCTGAAACGGCAGGCGAATCTAATTCATCTCCAGAGAGGTCATGGTCATCACAGAAGTAATCCTCAAGTAAGTCCACAATCGATGCTTGATCTTTGCTTCCAAAAAGATCAAAGTCGTCCCCAGCGATGTTAAACTTCTTAGCAATGATTTTCTCCATGTTTCACCAAGTTTATGTCATGTAGCACAAGAAAGAGCAACAAAGAACTCAATAGCTTCTTTTGTTGAGAGAGAAAATTTAAATTCTCAAAGCAGCTGTCATTGATCATGATCTTATCAATATTCTGTTCCGTCCATAGTAACGCATCTCCGTGCATGAGCGATGCAATGGCTGACATACCTTCGTAAAAGCGATTGTATCTCTGCAGTTAAAGCAGCTCCACCCTTGAAATTTCGTGCGAACGTAGCTAATGCATGCTCCACCCCGTTGCAACGTTTAAAAAAAATTCGCGCAAAATCGCGAATTTCACATAAAACCGCATTTTACTACAAAAAAACTTTTGCTCGAAGTGGTCGGTTTTCCAAAATTCGGTCACATATATTACAGTATTTCCATATTCCTGTAACAATAACCAAAACACATCTACATATACCTTTTACTGTATCCACTATTTTAGAGGTTTATCTCAAGGTAGAAAAAAAAACAGTTCAGGGCTTTATATAGAAATTTGCTTCAATGAGAGACACAAAAAACTGTTGGCAAAAGCGACTGTCCCGCCAGAAACCAAGTTTGTTTGTACAAGATCCAGGTTCTAAAAGTGAATGGTCTCTGAAAAAATTCGAACCAAGATGTAAGAAGAAGAATAAGAAGATGGAGAAAATTGGAGGTTTGGCATATTTTAGTTTGGTACTTTAGAGATGGTTTTAAGCCATCTTTTAGGGCTCATTAGAAAGAGGAAGAGCTAAATAGTAGCTTACAAGCCATTTAGTGCCAAGAACTTAGTTTCTGCGGAGTTTTTCACGTCAATATTTGTACTGCGCTAATGGGGCATCCGTGCCATTCATATGTACCTAGTACTACCGTACTGGGAATTACAATACCAAATAAGTCCAAGATGATCCATAAAAATCTCTCCATGAAAACAACATGAGCAGCCAAACCGTTCCTTTAAACTATTCATAAAAAAGAAACACATACACAGGATTGTTGACTTACAAGATCTCTGACTACCTTAGAGCAGCTGAACCATTTCTTACACATACACACAAATGCACATCGACACCCATACCAAAAACAATATCGCAATAATTAAAAATTTGAATATGAGGTTTGTTTTACATACAAGTAAAAAAAAAAACATTGGAAATGTAATGGGACACAGGAATGGAGCTAAATCGTAAAAAGAACGTAAACAAGATGGAATGGCTGTTAAGAGTGTGTGAAGAATTCTTCCTGCATGGGCTGCATTTAGCAATCTCCTTATTGAGTCTCTCATTTTGCCCACAGGAAGAATTCCTTACACACTCTAACAGCCATTCCATCTTGTTTGCGTTCTTTTTAT